>CP141163.1:10620000-11200000 GCA_035233585.1 Antiaris toxicaria
AGCGGAAAAAAGTGGAATTTTCTCATTTACCTACATGCTCTCTCTCTCCTCATTTCTCTTTCTCTCTCTACCCGAATATGTACAGTAACCGACCATCGGAAACGGTGTCCGTTTTCGACACCGCCGGTGTCAACGGAAAGCTCTCGCCGAGCTGAGTCCGATGGTGGGTCGACGTGAGGGAACGGCCGCCGCACGCGCCGCCGGAAGCTCGTCGGAGTCGAGAGTTTCGAACGTCGATTTATTTGCCGTCCGGCCACCATTTGCCACAAAACCAGTCCCAAAATGTTCGTGGTGAAGAGTACTACAAAACCCAGGTGGTGGATCGCCTCAACACCGGCGGAATCGCGTCGCCCGAGCTTCGAAAAATCCGGCAAAACGCCGCCGTGGAGCCGCCGTCGAAACCGCCGATTCCGGCAGAGTTGAAGCACGCCGTCGGTACAGAAATGCTCACCGTGAAGAGGAGAGCAAAAGCCCTCAACCAATTTCGGAGAAAAAGTCTGGCACGGCGAAGCTCCACCGTCGCCGCCGAGGCCGTGACTTTCGAGGGGATTTTTCGGCGATTGGGGCCTCCAAACATGAAATTGAGGCTACCAATGGATTCCTCTCGTCGAAATCTTCAAGATGGACTACCCACATTCTACCGTCGCCGCCGGTCAACGGCGACCGGTGACCGAAAATTGGAAGTATGGCCCGTTAGCCTATTTTCGACGTTCCGGACGCATCCGCGGAGTCGGAATTGCAAGACGAGACCTCAGATATGAAGAACGAAGAATTAGGGTTTATGTCGTCGAGACCGGACTACAATTCGGTATAAATCCCGACCTCCTTACGTTCCGCAATTTAATTGTTTGGGACTATTGTATGATTTTATAATTATTGGTATGAAAATTATGGAAAAGAATGTATGTAAAAAAAGAAAATGATTGTAACGAAGAAAAAGAAAAATATGTGATAATGTAACGATTTTACGTAAACTTTTTACGTAAACAGTATGAGTTTTACGTAAAATCTAGGCCTCTGATGTAGTATGTGATAGAATTAGATTAGGATAGATGGTTTTCAGGCATTTTCTAAATGCTGGAATCTCAAAAATTAAGGGGAAACTCTGCCGAAATTTCTAAAAATGACACCAGGGGTAATATGGGAAAACGAGGGGTAAAATATGATCGGGAAGGGAACCCGAGCCCCCTCGAAGAATTAGGGCATGGAAAAAAAGAGATGGCGAGTTATAATTAGTAAACCGACCCTTCGAAACCCTAGAACGCAAGAAAAACATGAAACCAATTCTTAGGTCGGAATAGTACTTCCCGAGGGCCGGGAATGTGAAAAATTGGTAAAATGATAAGAATTGATCCGGAAAAGGTCCGATAAGATTTAGAAAGTTAATTAAATGATTTTGGGTTTAGAAAATCCAATCTAAGTATGAAAATGAAAATGTTATGGTTAAACGACCCATCAGGAGCAAAATGGTCATTTTGCCCAAAGATTCTCAAATTATGGGAAAGGAGCCCCATGACCTTGGAATAGGGTAATGAAGTTTGTAAAAGCCAAAATTGAGGTTTAAGTTATGAAAAATCACGTCAAGGGGAAAATTGTAATTTTATCAAAAGTTAGGGGTAAAATTGTAATTTTTAAAAAAAGTTGGAGAAAAATTCAAAAAGGGCCATTAAGGTTTAAAAAGCTGTCCTAAGGCTATAATTAAGGGTTATAAGATTAGAATCAAGCTTTTTAAGAAAATAAAAGCTATAAATGAAAATGTGATTAACGGACAAAACTTGTTTGTAGGAACCTAATCCAGAAGCGACAAAGGACGATGATGGATTCTAAGAAGAGGATAAGCACGCTATGAGTAAGTTCAGATATTTACCCATCTGCAACTATGAACAAACTTATCGTGTTTATATGTTTTGTATGCAAATGTCATAATGTGACTTATGATGATGCTATAGTAATGCTATTATGATGTTAAAAGATAGGTTTTAATAAATAATTTATAAAAATATATATATATATGTATATACTGAATTACGAAGGAAAGGTATTATAAAAGTTTTATGGAAGTTAAGTTATGATTGATAGAGCAACGATGATCAGTGATGAAATGAATTAAGAAAATGTATGTTTTATGATAACGAAAGGATAGATGTTTTATGAAAAGTTTTATGAAAGTTAAGTTATGATTGATAGAGCAACGATGATCAGTGATGAAAGGAATTAAGAAAGGGTATGTTTTATGATAACGAAATGATAGGAGTTTTATGAAAAATGATATGAAAGCAAAGAGTTAGACAATAAAGAGAAATAATAATAGGTTATGATGAAAGGTATGATGAAAGGTATGATGAAAGGATTAGAACATAACGGTAAGATGTGATGGATGGAATAGAACGATAGGCTATGATCGATAGGAGTATGATGATAAGATACGGTAGATAGGAGGATACCAATAATAAACGGAGAATAATTGTCTGCACTTAATTAAACGTGTTTTGTTTGTTATGATGTGATGTAATGATATATAAGTAATATGTGCTATATATGCTATGCTAAAGTGTGATTAACATAATTCACACAAGTAAAGTAAAGAATTAAGAAAAGAAAAATAACGAAAGAACAAATATTCCATGGAATATTCTATGAAAAAATGAGAAATGAAAGATGATGAATGTCATGAAAAAGATGTATAACGAAAAATCAATATAAGAAAAATAAAAGCTTACAAGATAATAAGACTGAAAACTTAAGTTATTGGCGTACCGGTTTCCTTACAAGGTCGAGACTTCTGGTCTATATCCTCCGCGTTGATGTGGTGCTACCCCGAAGATGTGGTAGATTATAGGTAGGACCAGCCCCGAAGGTGAGGTTTTATGTGACTGTTAGGTAGGTTGGTGGGTAGCTCCCCCTCCTCCCACGGTCCGCGCACAAATAGATACGTCCAACAACGGGCCCAACTAAAGGAAAGTGGAAAGAAAACAAACAAAAGGAGAGTGAAAAGAAAAGAAAGGAAAAGAAAAGGAAAGAAAAGAAAGGAAAGGAAAAAGAAAAGAAAAGAAAGGAAAAGAGAGTGCGTGAAAAGAAAAGAGAGGAAAAGAGAGTGCATGAAAAGAAAAGAAAGGAAAGGAGAGAGAACAGAAAAGAAAAGAAAAGAGAGTGAAAAGAAAAGAAAGGAAAAGAGAGTGGAAAGAAAAAAAAAAGAAATGATACGAAAAGGAAAGAAAAGTAAAGAACGATAAGAAAAGAAACGAATAATATGAAAGAATGACATAATGAAATCGATAATAAATAAATAAATAATAAAACAAAGTTAAAAGAACATAATAGAATTAATATATGTGATGTGTTTGATGTTATGTGTATGATGTAAATGACACGTTTTTACGTGATGTTATGCTAGTGTGTATGTTACTAGCTTTTAAGATATGAAATGTTAAGAGATGATGATAAAGCGATAGAAAAGTTATAAAGATTTAGAACAAAAAGTTAAGAAATGATAGGAATGAAAAGCAAAGAAATGAAAAGATTGGATTAGAATGATAAGAACGATGAACGAAGAGATAAATGAGCATGAAGAGGCTAACATAATATGTTATGTTTCGGGGATATGTATAGACGATGTGTATGATGTGTATACACGTGATGTCATATATTCTAGTAATAATATATGTTACTAGTATTTATAAGTTAATGAATGTATGTTTGAACTTACTGAGCATCTAGCTCATTAGTTGTTCATATGTTGCAGGTAAGCAACCTGTTAGTTTAAAGTAATATGATGGACAACGGACGGATCTGCACGTGCCAAGGGACTGGGCGAGGGTATGGTACTACCATGAGTCTTTCGCTGAGCGTTCAAAAAGGAAGATGAAAGAAAGAAATTTATGAATTATATGTTATAAGAGTATGATAGAGTTATAGGCATAGTATGTAAGTTAAAAAAAAATTTGCTATAGAAATTGCTTCCGCTTCAAAATGAGAACGTTAAGAATGGAAAGTTAAGTATGTTAAGTAAGAGAATGACGACCCACGAGGTTGCCAGCCATCACGGTCGGCGTCAGAGCTCGGCTGGCTGGTATGGTAACGTACGTGGGGGGCCCCACAGGTGGTATCAGAGCGAAAGGTTGACCATATCCCTCCTGGCACACTGCACATCCTCCCGTTATTCCAAGTAAGTTAGATTTGTTTTATGATTAGTAATTGTTTATTATATAAAATAAACAATTTTTAAAGGACAAGATGACGAACTCACGGTACGATCATGGGTGGTATCGTATGAGTACGATGTTAGAAGACTGATTAGAAGATGTACGAGATCAGTTGTCCACCAAGTTTCGAGGGCGGACAGCACTCCAGCATTTTATGGGAATACAGGACTGGGTTCATGATATCAAGATGATTTTCTCACTGTGCACCATTGATCAGGAGAATTAGGTCATGATAGCTGTGACATGTATGCACCTTTCAGGAAGATGCTCTCATGTGTATTGGGATTCTTGTGATCAGGATGAGCTCTAACTGGACCGAGTTTCGCCATACCATGATTGAGTGACTCCCTCAGAGGAGCCCAGTATCTGTCTCAATTTCCTTATGGGCACGGGGGACGTGACACCGCCTATATTCCCTAGAGTTGCGGATATGTGAGAATTTGTTCATCGGACCGAGAAACTGCGGTCGACGTCCGGTGATATAGTTCTAATGTATGCTGTGCGTCACGAGGAACTGATGAGGAATTCTACAACATAGGTTGGAGAGGACTCACAGTGGAACTAAGTCAAGGTAAATGTAGATCAAGAAAAGTCTACCGAAATTAGGAATGATTGAGATGATATAGGAGAAAGTCAAGATCCAGAGAAATTTCTTATTGATCCGGATGGAAAAGACGAATAATGTATAAATGTATATGTATGTATATGAGTATATTTGAAATGAAAGGCTACATATAAGGCCTTATTGATGAAATGTATATGATTATATGTGTATGATATGTAAATGTTATGAAATGTTAAAATGATGAAATTATGTTAAGTAATGTCTCATAATGGTATGACGTTTCTTAATGTGAATTTCATAGAAAATTTTATTAAGTATGTTTATGAAAGGAAACGTTGGACTACGACAGCGTAATTCATGGTAATGATGCACGAAAGTACAGAAATGCACAGATACGTAGAGATGCATGGTTCATCCTAAATTTTTGGAGGTACATGCAAGAAGATTCCAGTTCAGGGAAGATCTAGTTTATGAAGATGTCATAGAAGAAAAAAATCACGATATTGAAAAGTTACACAAGATGTGAAGAAGGAATGAAGACATTGAAACCCTACTTGTCTTAATTTTCAAGGATGAAAATTTTATAAGGAGGGGTGAATGTAACAACAGGGAAAATTCATATTTCTCAGAAAATTAATACACAATGAATTTAAGCGTTAAAATGTAAAATTTAGTGATTTAATATTGTTTAGAACTAAAATAAAATGTTCTAACAATGTTAAAGGATGAAAAATGATTAATAGTGATTTTAGGTGTGAGCACGTGTGTGCGACTCACAGTATCAAGAAGTAGGTCAAGATGATATTATTTTGACATAAAACTGATAAATTTGGGTTCAGCACTCCCAAATTTGTTAGGATAGCCTATCAGCACGCTCAAATTTGACAATTGAGTACCAGGGTAATTTTTGACCGAGAATCCGCAGTATCGAAAACTGGTCAAGATGACCTCAGATCAAAATAAAACTGATATATTTGGATTCAGGACGCCCAAATTAGTCAGGGAAGCCCATGTTGAAATTTTGGGCGAAAAAGTATATAAAAAGCGGAAAAAAGTGGAATTTTCTCATTTGTCTACATGCTCTCTCTCTCTCTCCTCATTTCTCTTTCTCTCTCTACCCGAATATCTACAGTAACCGACCATCGGAAACGGTGTCCTTTTTCGATACCGCCGGTGTCATCGGAAAGCTCTCGCCGAGCTGAGTCCGATGGTGGGTCGACGCGACGGAATGGCCGCCGCACGCGCCGCCCGAAGCTTGCCGGAGTCGAGAGTTTCGAACGTCGATTTATTCGCCATCCGGCCACCATTTGCCACGAAACCGGTCCCAAAATGTTCGTGGTGAATAGTACTACAAAACCCAGGTGGTGGATCGCCTCAACACCGGCAGAATCGCGCCACCCGAGCTTCGAAAAATCCGGTGAAACGCCGCCGTCGAAACCGCCGATTCTAGCAGAGTTGAAGCACGCCGTCGGTACAGAAATGCTCGCCGTGAAGAAGGGAGCAAAAGCCCTCAACCAATTTCGGAGAAAAAGTCTGGCACGGCGGAGCTCCACCGTCGCCGCCGTGGCCGTGACTTTCGAGAGGATTTTTCGGCGATTAGGGCCTCCAAACATGAAATTGAGGCTACCAATGGATTCCTCTCGTCGAGATCTTCAAGATGGACTACCTACATTCCACCGTCGTTGCCGGTCAACGTCGGTCAACGGCGACCGGTGACCGAAAATTGGAAGTTTGCCCCGTTAGCCTATTTTCGACATTCCGGACGCATCTGCGGAGTCGGAATTGCAAGACGAGACCTCAGATATGAAGAACGAAGAATTAGGGTTTATGCCGTCGAGACCGGACTGCAATTCAGTATAAATCCCGGCCTCCTTACGTTCCACAATTTAATTGTTTGGGACTATTGTATGATTTTATAATTATTGGTATGAAAATTATGGAAAAGAATGTATGTAAAAAAAAAAAAGAAAATGATTGTAACGGAGAAAAAGAAAAATATGTGATAATGTAACGATTTTACGTAAACAGTATGAGTTTTACGTAAAATCTAGGCCTCTGGTGTAGTACATGATAGAATTAGATTAGGATAGATGGTTTTCAGGTATTTCCTAAACGCTGGAACCTCAAAAATTAAGGGGAAACTCTGTCGAAATTTCTAAAAATGACACTAGGGGTAATATGGGAAAACGAGGGGTAAAATATGATCGGGAAGGGAACCCGAGCCCCCTTGAAGAATTAGGGCATGAAAAAAAAGAGATGGCGAGTTATAATTAGTAAACCGACCCTTCGAAACCCTAGAACGCAAGAAAAACATGAAACCGATTCTTAGGTCGGAATAGTACTTCTCGAGGGCCGGGAATGTGAAAAATTGGTAAAATGATAAGAATTGATCCGGAAAATGTCCAATAAGATTTAGAAAGTTAATTAAATGATTTTGGGTTTAGAAAATCTAGCCTAAGTATGAAAATGAAAATGTTATGGTTAAACGACCCATCAGGGGCAAAATGGTCATTTTGCCCAAAGATTCTCAAATTATGGAAAAGGAGCCCCAGGACCTTGGAATAAGGTAATGAAGTTTGTAAAAGCCAAAATTGAGGTTTAAGTTATGAAAAATCACGTCAAGGAAAAAATTGTAATTTTATCAAAAGTTAAGGGTAAAATTGTAATTTTAAAAAAAAGTTGGAGAAAAATTTAAAAAGGGTCATTAAGGTTTAAAAAACTGTCCTAAGGCTATAATTAAGGGTTATAAGATTAGAATCAAGCTTTTTAAGAAAATAAAAGCTATAAATGAAAATGTGATTAACGGACAAAGCTTGTCTGTAGGAACCTAATCTAGAAGCGACAAAGGACGATGATAGATTCTAAGAAGAGGATAAGCACGCTATGAGTAAGTTCAGACATTTACCCATCTGCAACTATGAACAAGCTTATCGTGTTTATATGTTTTGTATGCAAATGTCATGATGTGACTTATGATGATGCTATAGTAATGCTATAGCAATACTATGATGATGTTAAAAGATAGGTTTTAATAAATAATTTATAAAAAAATATATATGTATATACTGAATTACGAAGAAAAGGTATTATAAAAGTTTTATGGAAGTTAAGTTGTGATTGATAGAGCAACGATGATCAATGATGAAAGGAATTAAGAAAATGTATGTTTTATGATAACGAAAGGATAGATGTTTTATGAAAAGTTTTATGAAAGTTAAGTTATGATTGATAGAGTAACGATGATCAGTGATGAAAGGAATTAAGAAAGGGTATGTTTTATGATAACGAAATTATAGGAGTTTTATGAAAAATGATATGAAAGCAAAGAGTTAGACAAGAAAGAGAAATAATGATAGGTTATGATGAAAGGTATGATGAAAGGATTAGAACATAACGGTAAGATGTGATGGATGAAATAGAACGATAGGCTATGATCGATAGGAGTATGATGATAAGATACGGTAGATAGGAAGATACCAATAATAAACGGAGAATAATTGTTTGCACTTAATTAAACGTGTTTTGTTTGTTATGATGTGATGTAATGATATATAAGTAATATGTGCTATATATGCTATGCTAAAGTGTGATTAACATAATTCACACAAGTAAAGTAAAGAATTAAGAAAAGAAAAATAACGAAAGAACAAATATTTCGTGGAATGTTCTATGAAAAAATGAGAAATGAAAGATGATGAATGTCATGAAAAAGATGTATAACGAAAAATCAATATAAGAAAAATAAAAGCTTACAAGATAATAAGACTGAAAACTTAAGTTGTTGGCGTACCAGTCTCCCTACAAGGTCGAGACTTCCGGTCTATATCCTCCGCGTTGATGTGGTGCTACCCCAAAGATGTGGTAGATTATAGGTTGGACCAGCCCCGAAGGTGAGGTTTTATGTGACTGTGAGGTAGGTTCGTGGGTAGCTCCCCCTCCTCCCACGGTCCGCGCGCAAATAGGTACGTCCAACAACGGGCCCAACCAAAGGAAAGTGGAAAGAAAACAAACGAAAGGAGAGTGAAAAGAAAAGAAAGGAAAAGAAAAGGAAAGAAAAGAAAGGAAAGGAAAAAGAAAAGAAAAGAAAAGAAAGGAAAGGAAAGGAAAAAGAAAAGAAAAGAAAAGAAAGGAAAGGAAAGGAAAGGAAAAGAGAGTGCGTGAAAAGGAAAGAGAGGAAAAAAGAGTGCATGAAAAGAAAAGAAAGGAAAGGAGAGTGAACAGAAAAGAAAAGAAAAGAGAGTGAAAAGAAAAGAAAGGAAAAGAAAGGAAAAGAGAGTGGAAAGAAAAAAAAAAGAAATGATACGAAAAGAAAAGAAAAGTAAAGAACGATAAGAAAAGAAACGAATAATATGAAAGAATGACATAATGAAATCGATAATAAATAAATAAATAATAAAACAAAGTTAAAAGAACATAATAGAATTAATATATGTGATGTGATGTGTTTGATGTTATGTGTATGATGTGAATGACACGTTTTTACGTGATGTTATGCTAGTGTGTATGTTACTAACTTTTAAGATATGAAATGTTAAGAGATGATGATAAAGCGATAGAAAAGTTATAAAGGTTTAGAACAGAAAGTTAAAAAATGATAGGAATGAAAAGCAAAGAAATGAAAAGATTGGATTAGAATGATAAGAGATGATCGATAGAATAATAAGAACGATGAACGAAGAGATAAATGAGCATGAAGAGGCTAACATAATATGTTATGTTTCGGGGATATGTATAGACGATGTGTATGATGTGTATACACGTGATGTCATATATTCTAGTAATAATATATGTTACTAGTATTTATAAGTTAATGAATGTATGTTTGAACTTACTGAGCATCTAGCTCATTAGTTGTTCATATGTTGCAGGTAAGTAACCTGTTAGTTTAAAGTAATATGATGGACAACGGACGGATCTGCACATGTCAAGGGGCTGGGCGAGGGTATGGTACTATCATGAGTCTTTCACTGAACGTTCAAAAAAGAAGATGAAAGAAAGAAATTTATGAATTATATGTTATAAGAGTATGATAGAGTTATAGGCATAGTATGTAAGTTTAAAAAAAAAATTGCTATAGAAATTGCTTCCGCTTCAAAAAGAGAACGTTAAGAATGGAAAGTTAAGTATGTTAAATAAGAGAATGACGACTCACGAGGTTACCAACCATCACGGTCGGCGTCAGAACTCGGCTGGTTGGTATGGTAACGTACGTGTGGTGGCGCCACACGATGTCATGTTTTTCAATAAAATTTCATGTGTTGAAATTTTATTTAATTTTCATGCTATTAATTTGATAATTTTTATTTTTATCCTTACTCAGTACTAAAATATATTACTCTTTTTAGTTGTCTTACTCTAACATCAAAAGGGTTTATACAAGTATACTCTCGGTGCCATCTTGACGGAGAACGACTTGTTTGAAGTTGTGATTTCCACTCCAATATTAATAAGGATGCAAAGTATCCAATAGTTACTTAACCAAATCAGCTTAGAAACTAATTTTCTTACTCTCGTGGAAATTACTAATTATACGATTCAAAACTTTTTATGGATATGCCAGATTCCAGTTGGCTGGTTGAACGAATAAACTGGAATATTCCTAAAGTTTCATTGTGGATTTACACTATTTAATTTGTATGCAAGAGCTGGCCTGTCTTTGCAGATTTTGCTCCAACGATGATGACTGGACTATGAGATGGTTGTGCTGTATTTCTGCACAATTTACATCCACATTGAAAGAAATTTAAGGAGACATTTAGTAAACGCATTGCATTTTAATTACGTTTGAATATATATATATTTTTTAGTGTTGTATTTGGTTGTAAAGTATTTATTTTGTATTTGAATAAAATGTGCGTTTGGATGAAAAGTATTTTAGAGTTGAAAAGTTGATATGATTGTTTTAAAAAACTTTTAAATAGTAATTGTTTTCTTAAAAATGTTGAAAATGATTATATTTAAATGTAAAACTTTACGTTTGGTGTAAAATTAATATTCATAATACCAAAAAAACATTTCCCAAATGGTCTCAAAGACTTTTTCATAGCGCCAAAACATTGAAAAAGAACAGGAAAAAAAAAAGGAAAAAAAGTGTAAATGAATTATTATTATTATTATCATTAAGCTGAGAATTTTATATAACTTCAAAAGGAAAATTAAGATGGTAGTCAATCTCCATTCCCTAATCTAATAAATAGCCCCACCCTTTTTTTTTTAATTTAAATAGCCCATCAATTCATTCTCTTCTCCAAAACACCCCCTCTCACTCTCTCTTTGCCTCTCTCTCTCTCTCTAAAAATCCGACGATCAGTGGTGATAGACACTATTGTTGTCCTCGGTTCGCTCACCTCCAATGATGCAGCTCTCCCGCACGAACTCTGGAGACCAAGCCGTCACGATCTCCCTTGTGATTCTGGTAGTAATGGAGGTCTACTCGCGAACTCCGAGGATGAAGATCTTCCTCGCAAACTTCAGTGTTTAGATTTCCCAGTCCCTCACAAACTCCGATGATGAGATCTTGCAATCACAATCTCCCTTGCGGTTGAAATCATGTTGACTTTTCCCTGAACAGAGCTCTGCAACGTTGGTTGATCGGGATGATGTAAAGCCCGGGAAGGCAAGAACTTCACATGTCAGGCTTCATAGGCGTTCTTTGACAGCAGCTCAGCTTCATCTTCTCCAATGACTGGGCTATCTTCAATGACTGGACTTTGTTTACAGAGAGAGATAGAAGGGAAAGAGAGAGAGACAAAAGAGAGAGCGGGTGAAGGGTTAAATTGGTTTTTTTTTTTTTTTCTTTAATGGTAAAGATTAAGGTGTAGTTTAGGTGAAAGTTTTGCCTTCCCTAAAACTTTTTTTTTTTTTTCAATATTTTATTATTTTTTATTATTTATATCTTTAAAACGCGATAATAAATTTTAAATTTTAAAAATTCATAATTTTATATATAAAAGTCCAAATAAGATTATTTTTTTTAAATTACGTAAAATTTCAAGAGAAACAAAATAATATCTATATTGATATTTTTTTTAATTTTTTCAAATTTTATATTTTTTTCACTTTAAGCAATTTTTTTCTCCAAACATATTTTTCAAAACAATGTTTTTTTAATCAAAAAAAAATCTCTAAGTATCACCCTCAAACTCCCCCTAAAGGTTAATATTGATTGATTAAAAAATTATTAATTTTATATATAATTAATTATTAATTATTTAAAAGTTAATATTATTTTTTTTAAATTTAATTAATTTTTAAAAACTTCTTGAAAAAAGATTATTTAATCATAAATACGACCATTAATCTTATGGGACATTTAGTAAACGTATTGCATTCACAATATATTTGAACGCAATACATTAAATACATTTTGTATTTAGATGAAAAGTATTTGTTTTGCATTCGAATGCAATGTGTGTTTAGATAAAAAGTATTTGAATTGTATGTTAGAGTTGAAAAGTTAATGTGATTAGTAAAAGTAGATAGAAAAAATAAGATGGAGAGATAATATGATGTAAATAGATTTTAAAAAATTTATTTTAAAAATATTCAAAAATAATAAATGTATTTGAGACACTATAAAAAAACATTATATTTAAATATAAAATTTTTGTGTTTGGATAAAAATTGTATTACATTTAAACGCAATGAAAATGTAATAAAAAAACAAACGCCTTATTACTAAAAAAGAATCAACTACAAACTTTTAGTCTGGGAAATACAGGAAACGTTTAGAACATGACAATGATAGAGAAACACGTGCAATACCCCTAATTTTCAATAATCACAAATTTACGTCCCAACTTTTTGTAGCAACACAAATATTTAGATTTAATATCATATACTTTGAAGCGCCATTTTTTTCAGTATTTGCTATTACCTGATACCCGAATAAAGGCTAAAACATCAGGATGATTATACGTACAACACACACATTTGACCTCCTAGCAGTGAAATTTCCCTTTTTATCCACTCTTCATTTTTTATGAATAACATAATATTGTGGCCGGGTATAATAAGATAAAGTTTTTTACCAATAAATCTTTATTAAGTTTTTTTTATTTTCTTAATTTGATATGATTCTGAAATTACACAACTGTTTATATTTTAAATTCTTGAGAACGGATACCATATACCATGTATATTTTTTATCCATAAAAAAAAATATTGCTATTTTACTGAGTCATGTCTATAATTGCTTATCGAAAGGTTTTTGTGATGTAAGGCATGACGATTTCTATCCTAAATAATAATTTGCTAAAGATTGACCATCACAATCCCATGTAACACTTATGCCTCTAAGATAGATAAAACTTTGTTTCGCTTTCCTTGTGTTGTCTGCTGTATTACTAGTTTATATGCAATTAAAGGCTTTAACAATTTAACAATTATAATTGCTTATCGAATGTTTTGTGTGATGTAAGGCGTGACGATTTCTATCTTAAGTGATTTGTTAAAGAATGACCGTCACAATCCCATGTAACGCTCATGCCTCTAAGATTAATAAAACTTCTTTAGCTTTCCTTGCTAACTGAATTTAACAATTTATTTCTTTTTATATATATATATAATGATTTGATAATCAATCTTTTAAATTTATAATTTTTTACTCAATCACTCTTTAATGTTGACGTAGGTTAAAACTGTGATGATTTTTGTGCAAAACTGACATGTGAGGGCCATTATTGGCCATTATTATTTCATTTCACTATTATTCGTCCGAAATTTGAACTTAATTCAATTATAACTCAAATTGAATTTATATTTTTGAAGAAATTTGTATAAAATTAAGTAAAAACAACTAGAAATGTCCATCTTGGACTGTCATGTGCTCATGACAAGCAAACAACAGTCCACATGTTAATGAAGATGAGCAAAAAGCATTGAATGTGACAAAAACTATAATTTCAAGAATTGAATGTGACAAAAAATTATAATTCAAGAATTTAATTATCAATAAAAAAAATTTTAAGGATTAAATTGTCAAATTCAAAATGTTAAGAGATATTCATTAAAAAAAAAAACCTTCAATTGAATTTTTTTTTTCCCATTTTGTTTTTACACTTGGAATTTTAATTAAATAGTTGGCTGTTGTTGTAAATAAAGAGGAGGAAAAAGTTGGTAAGTTACCAGGAAAAGAAACTAGATGATAACAATCATACACACACAGATAACTACACAGACATTTAGTTGCTTCCCAAGCCTGGTTACTTGAACCAGAAGTAAACTGATTATTTTGTTATTATAATAAACCTGTGAACCGATCACTATTATATAACTGCAGATTGGATGTTGCAAAGTCCGAAAACACTAACGTCTCTCTTCAAATTCAGAGACACAATCTAAGTTGGGATAGCGAAAGAGAGTAATCATGGCAGAGAGTCCAGTAAACTTTCTAATCGAAAAGTTGGCGACCCTTTTTGACAATGAGGTGAATCTGTTGAGAGGGGTTCGTGAAGAAGTTGTGTGTCTAAGAGGGGAGCTCGAAAGGATGAGGGCTTTCTTGAGGATTGCAGATACATATCAGGAGAGCGATGAAGAGCTCAGCGTCTGGGTTAAGCAAGTCAGAGACATTGCACATGAAACGGAGGATCTTATTGCAGAGTACACGCTTCTCTGGGAGCACGACCACGGAACCGGGTTCCATGGCTCTCTCTGTAGATTGGCCTGCTGTGTTAGGAATGCGAAAGCCTCTTACCGGATTGCTGCCGACTTGAAGAGCATCAACTCGAGGCTTAGAAAGATCAGCGAGGTTCACAAGAGACTTCGTCGTAAGTTCAGCAGACTGGAACAGGGTTTGGGTTCAGGAGGTGGTCTCAACAGTTGGGAATACCGTCGCGACGATGCCCTTCTCTTAGACAAATCAGATTTGGTGGGAATTGACGAGCGCAAGAAGCAGCTTGTTGGGTGGCTGATCGAGGAAGGTTCGGCGCGTGAAGTTGTTTCTCTGGCTGGACAAGGAGGGATGGGGAAGACCACCTTGGCCAAGCAAGTCTATGATGATGCAGAAGTGAAGAAGCATTTTAAAGTGCGTGCATGGATCACTGTTTCTCAATCTTTTCAAATAGAGGACCTCCTCAAGGACATGGTTGAACAACTCCACAAAGCAATAAAAACAAGGGTGCCACAAGCAGTTGGCCGCATGAGCAACAATCGGCTGAAGGCAACGATTAAGGAGCTGCTGCAAAGAAGAAAGTACTTGATTGTTTTGGATGACGTGTGGCAGTTGCAATCCTGGCGCGCAGTACAATATGCTCTGCCTAATAACAGCTTTGGTAGCAGGATTGTGCTCACCACTCGTAATACTGATGTAGCCACCACCGCTGTCGTTGAGTCCGAAGGCAAGACATATAATTTGGAGCCATTGCCCCCATCAGACTCTTGGGACCTTCTCTGCAAGAAGACATTCCAGGGCAATACTTGCCCTCCCCACTTGGAGGAAATATGTGGATACATTTTGAAAAGATGTGAAGGATTACCTCTTGCGATTGTGGCTATCAGTGGTGTTCTGGCTACAAAAGACACGCGAAGGATTGATGAATGGGATATGGTTGCTCGTAGTCTTGGGGCGGAACTCGATGGCAATGACAAGCTGAAAGATTTGAAAAAGGTTCTCTCTCTTAGTTTCAATGATCTGCCCTATTATCTCAAGTCGTGTTTCTTGTACCTGAGCATCTTTCCTGAGGATCATCTCATTGAACGCATGAGGCTAATCCGAATGTGGGTGGCAGAAGGATTCATCGAAGCAAAAGAAGGCAAAGTATTGGAAGAGGTTGCAGATGACTATCTCAATGAACTCTTGAACAGAAGCTTGATGCAAGTGGCAACTACTACAAGCGATGGAAGGGCCAAAACTTTTCGAATCCACGACCTTCTCCGAGAGATCATCATTTCAAAATCAAGAGATCAAAACTTGGCCACAATTGTGAAAGAACAAAATGTGCAGTGGTCTGATAGAGCTCGTCGCCTGTCAGTACATTGCACACTGCAGCATCTACAGCCAATTAGGTCAGTCTCCCCACTGCGGTCACTCTTCATGTTTGAAGTTGTTGAGAAATTACGCCTACATACATTATTTCCTGGAGGTTTTCGACTACTTACTCTGTTAGATTTAGAAAATTCCAATTTAAAGAAATTTCCTGTTGAAGTTGTCAATTTATATTACCTGAAATACTTAAGCTTAAGGAAAACGAAAGTCAAAATTGTTCCAAGATACATTGGGAAGCTTCATCACTTAGAGACTTTAGATCTTAAGCATTCTCAAGTCACTGAACTACCTGTTGAGATACTGAAGCTCCAACGTCTCCGCCATCTCCTGCTATATCGAAGTGAGTTTGAATCTCATGAACTCTTCGACACTAAATCTGGTTTTAGAAGTCCGGTGAACATAGGAGTTCTACAGTCCTTACAAAAGCTCTGCTTCATTGAGGTCAATCAAGGCAATGGCAATATGGTTAAGGAGCTAGAAAATCTAACTCAATTAAGGAGGCTAGGCATTCTAAAGCTAAGGAGAGAAGATGGCAAAGTTCTTTGTTCGTCTATCAAGAAGATGAGCAATCTCCGCGCATTGTCTATAACTTCGGTTGAAGAGGATGAGGTTATTGATTTGCAACACCTTTCAACTCCTCCGGTATTGCTTCAGCGGCTCTACATGAGAGGGCGTTTGGAAATGTTACCTCACTGGATTCCCTCACTTCATAGCCTAGTCAAGCTATCTTTGAAATGGAGCAGGCTAAATGATGATCCATTGTTATACCTTCAGTACATCCCCAATCTTGTTCATCTTGTACTATGCCAGGTATTCACTGGAGACAGATTGTGCTTCAGGGCTCGTGGGTTTAAAAAGCTGAAGATTTTAGGATTGGATGAGTTTGCCGAGCTCAAATGCATACGAGTAGAGCCAGGAGCGATGGCATTGCTGGAAGATTTGAGTATCCGACGATGTCAGTTTTTGGAGAAGGTTCCCTCAGGCATTGAGCATCTAACCAAGCTGAAATTGCTAGAGTTTATCGATATGCCTGCAGAACTATTCAACACTCTCCGTCCCGATGTTAAAGATAGCGAGTATTGGAGGGTGGCTCATGTCCCAGAAGTGTACTCAACCTACTGGAGAGACGGAGAATGGAAAGTCTACCCCTTGGAGTGTTTGAGTGATGGTGAGAATTGTCCCCTTCCCAGCACGGTAGTAAAGACTGAAGAATATCATACTCGTTGGAAATAACTTCTCTTACAGGTGGGTAATTCTCTGGCTCTGTGTAATATTGTGAATAACATGTATATACTTGTTATCATAGCCACATGAACATTGTACCTGTAAATTCTCTAGCTGATGTGTGTTGTAAATGGCATGTACATAGTCCGGAAACATCCAAAAGCTTGTAAGCTGTAAAACATCTACCTCATGGTATTGTAAATGTAATGTACATAGTTTTGTAACATACGCAAGAAGTTTGTAAATTCTTAAAAATATAAATAAAAATGTAGAAAATTTATGTATCGGGAGGGACCAATATAGCCAGTTCAAGAGAGAAATTACATTGTGATGATATATCCAATACCAAATGAATTACACTAGAATGTTTAATGGAAAAAAACAAAGCTTTCTGGGATGTGTAATGATATCACTAATATAATTTACATATTAATTTTTTCAGAAGAACAACAATATTATTCAGAAATTCCGTACAGCATCAAGACAAGTTGTAAAAATCGTCTGTGGCCACCCAAAATTTTGCAGCTCAGGGCACCTTTTAGCAGCCCATCAAAAGTAACAACCAGAGTAGTTGAACCCCAAAAAAAAAAAATGATTCCTAGCTGTAACTCTCCAGCTTCTGATTGCTATTTCAACGGCTAACATTAAGTACGCAACAAAAATTACAAAATGTCCCAAAAAACAGTATTTTCTACGATATGTAATCTCCCATATATGTGAAAACCCTTTTTTTAAAAACTTGAGCTAAATCAATAACTTCAGATTTCCTCTTCATCTTATCCATGCCGTCAAACTGGCCACTTGTTTGATCGTTTCTCGACAACCTGTTGGCAATATCGATGGTCAAGCTAGCCATATCTCTGCTTTTCGTCAATAATTGCAAGGCACTGGCAGAATATGCAGGGTTTGATACAAGTCTATTAAGAAGTATTAGAGCCTCTCGCATTAGCAAGGTCCTACAGAATAACGTTACCGTATAAATACATAAGCATCAAGTGGAAGAGATAGATCAATGTCTAGATAATTAAAATAAAAAGGAAATGAGAATACACGCATAACATAAGCACCAAGTGGAAGAATAGATCTATATCTAGATAGTACAAATTAAACGGAAAAGAGAAGAATACATACATTAACATGCATGCACTAAATGGAGAGATAAAAAGTCTATCAGTGTCCTTTGGAATTTTAGAAGCCAATAATAAATTCAGAGTTATTATAAGTTTAACCTAGTACTTTGTAAGTATATTGCAACCAAAAAAAAAAAAGTACATCTAATAATCCAACTATAAAATAGGTTTTTTACAGTATAGAAGTCAATATATATTGTAATGGTATATAGAACCAAACATTGAACCAGAAACAAAAACAAGCTAAGGAATAAATTATCTCAAACAATAGAGGGTGGAAAGTTGATTCTCATATCGAACACAAATACATGCATCAAGGAAAAAAGAAAAAAAATGAGTGAACACGCTAGCAGACATCCTAAATTAAAAGACAAAACATGTACGCAGACATTAAAAAAACATGCAAGAATTACCTCTCGTTAAATATTTCTGGAGAATTAGCAATATCAGTTGCTTCTATGTCCATCTCGGACACCAATACTTGCAAAATTAGCATAAGAAAGTTTGCATCTTTAGATAGCTTGTGACTGACAAGAATATCAAATCCAGATTTTCCCGATGAAGCCAAGAAAGCCAGCAAAACAATCGCATTCCTTCGAAGCCTCAGCTCCTAAAAAGTACACAAATCTCAAAATGATGCCAGTAAACGCGTATCTTTGATTTTAGGCATGATCACACAAGTATCGACCAATAACCCTTTATTCCAGTTTATGCTATGTATTAAGTAATAATCAAATAAGACTCCTAAACAGTAAGCAAAAGATGTTTATGACTAGGTTCCCCACCCGCCACCCCCCTGGTTCTTCTGTTCTCCACTCTCCCTTTCGCTCTCTCCTCCCTCCATTTAGGCAGTGCATTACAAAAGACTGCTTTAGTGAGAAATCTATTTTTGCATATCAGGTTTTAACCCAAGCATTAAGGAACTCTTTTAAGCCAATTTTCAAATCATTCAGAATCTTAGTGCTTAGGTTAATTTAAACTTAGATATATCCAACATGAAACAAATTTATAGGAGATGTGGAATTGCTCTTTTAATTACAGAAATAAGAGAGGAGATTGAAAACTTTATTTATTTATTTATTTATTTAATGCCGAGCAAGGAAAAAGAAAAATCTAAAACAGGAGCCCTACCTCTAAACCATTTCCAGCACAAGATAAACAATCTGCCAAGCTCTGAAGGGTTGAAGTGAATTTGGGAAAAGCGGAAGTATCTTCGGAGTTGTCATTCATGAAACTAGGAGACACTCCCTCCAAACAACCAGAGCAGAACGTGACCAGTAGTTTTGGACCTTCACATGACAAAAATCACAGGCTGTTATAATCCAGTAGGCAAACATCCAAGAACCATTAAACTTTCAACACCAGTAGTACAAAATCAAAACAAGCTAAAGCGAAATAGAAGTCAGTCCTAATGGCATAAAACAAAATATTGAGCATTGTGCACAAGAAAGCCACCAATAAGAAATTAGAACTGAAACAAGGGAATGTAAATACAATTTAGCAGAAGATACAACAGCTGAATCGAGCAGTTCTGCACTCGCAAGCCAGCTTCCTTTCTGAGCAATTGTGGGATACTTTCAAACATCTGGGCATTGCCAAACCTATTTGCAGTGAAGCTTTCATTAAGTATTAAGCAGCAACTATTATGTCAACACTAGATGCAAAAGAAAAAAAAATGCTGCACTTACTTTTCTCTATCCATATAAGCGTTACTTCTTAATAGAATAATGTTCAAAATAGACACAGCTTCAACCCTTACAATTTCTTCCGTCTTTCGCATTGCAATTTGAAGCACTTCATCAAAAAGAGAAAGCCAGTCTATACGAGAAACCGAAATTGCAACACCAGGATAAAATGGTTTTTTCTCCAATAAAGTTCCATCGCCAAGAAATTTACTGCCACAGGGTGAAAAGCCAATGAAGGATGCCTTTTCCTTGCTGACAGAAAACGTGTCCCTCTCTTTTGCAGCTCCACATCCATTAGGATTTAGAATGCCATTTCCAGAGAAAAATTCCTCAACCATGATATTATCCCTGAGCAGATTGCACTGGAAGATCAAATCAAAGTTCATAAGCACATGAACATGCAAGATGCTAAAAGCATAGCATCATGAAGCATAAGCTACCCAAAACACAATTATAGCCTAACAAAACACAGGTACTCTATTCAGAAAAATACCATGCAAGAATTAGCATTAGAGACAGAGTGGATAAGGGAAAGAACACAGAAGGTTAAGAATTATAAATATTTCCATTGTCACAAGCATTGCAAAAATACAACCACAACCATTTCCATTATTGTTGCAAGAAATTAGTGATACCGTCAGTTCAAAATCCCATCATTAAACCATCAACCACGACCCCATGGTTAATTAGAACAATTTGAATGCCCCTGTAAACCTTACATTATTAAAAACAAAAAAACAAAAACCAAAAACAAAAAAAAGGCAGAAGAAGAAGAAGAAAGAGGAGCAATCTTGTCCACATTGGTCAAGTAAAATACCTAATAGGGCGTATGAGCATGACGTTGCCTTCCAAAAATTTAGGTTTCAGGAAAAGAAACAAGGGCTTGACCATTTATTTCAGAGATACGACTCTCCTCTTGTTTTACCAGGAAGCCTATTACAGGCAGCAAGAACACCAAAGAAAAGGATTCAAAGACGGGTCAAATCTTTTGAGTAGTAGCATTGTTATTTTGGGGTCAAATGGACCTTCAATTTTTTTTCCAATTGTTCTACTTAGCATTAAGACTTGATTTTAGCATTCTTGTTGTCAGTAATTTGCAATTAAATTCAGTCTCGTTCATTTGAAGATCCAGGGACCTTCTCGTAGTTTTGAAGTTTGTTTGTGAATCCAGCAGTGTTAAAGGGTCTATTTAGTTATATCTAAAAGTAAAACCCTGAAAACAATGAATGTCTTAAAAAAAAAAAAACTCAATCGTACACCCACACTCCTCAAGTTTCAAGAATTAATTGATTCCCATTGGTTGCCAATCACTCCGCCAATACCTCAATGCCACTCTTGCTGGGTTCTTGACAGACCACAACAATCCCCATACTATGTGTTCTTTTTTATCTCACTACAAAACATACATCTTTCCTCACAATTTAAAACCCAAAATCTAATACAGATTCATATGACTAAGCTTTTCACCTCACAGCCTTAGCATCATATCCACCCACTAATCTATCATCTGACAAATTGAACGATTCTTCGTCACATTCTTATCTAGCCATTCTCACTTTCATGCAGACCATCCCCAGCTCCGACTTACTAGAGATTCCATCAATAGGTTATTAACAAATGATAACATAGTGAATTCCTCTCAAAAAAGGACACAAGTCGAAACTGCTGATTCATGAAACTTAACACTTAAAAACATTTAAGCAATACCGATAACTATATACAAAGAAATAACTTAAACCAATTAGTACGCAGCCAAGCTAGCAATACCTTTCTATAGAATTTCTTTCGAAAGAAAACAGGTGCTGCAGAAACATATGCAGCATATGAAGGGATTTATGAACAATGACAACCTGTGACACAAAAAAATAATAATAATAATAATTCAATTGCAGTTGACAAAAGCTAGATAAACTACAAGAAGAAAACAGAAGATTAGAGACATTTAAAAAAACTATAGATTGATAATTGAGTGTCTGAAACATATAAATAGATATGTGCATACAAGAATTTTTCAGGGATTCAATTTAATTTCAGTCAAAGTAAAAATTGTGAAATGCAATTCCCCAACTTACACTTTCAAGGGTACAAAGATCAAGCAATGGTTCCAACAAACACTCCACATGTATCATCCCGTTATTGATCTACAATGAGAGAGAGAGAGAGAGAGAGAGGACAAAATATCAGATAAGCACCTAAAAAATCCATATCAAGCATAAAATAGAAAATAATATCAGCAGAGAGCATGTACTGAACACCATATGGATGGTTTTTCTTGTTCCATTATTTTACCCCTCTGGAAAGTTTCACATACAAGTTACTTAAAATCATACCTGCATGTGATTAAAATTCCTTTACAAATTTTAAGATCTGTGTTATAAATATTCGTAAATCCTAGGCTAGATAAATTTGCAAATGAAAAAACCCGGAATAAAAAAATGGAACCAAGATGTAGATAATCCATTTTGATTGGGAAAAGGGTTTGCACTGCTTGTTTTAAAACTTGTCTAAATTAATGTGTCATGATGAACCATGCATGTATATAATAACCTTTTTTTTTTTTACAACTCATATGTGGGAAAGTACATTATTTAACATGCGATGTATTTGAATTAAGAAAAATGCTAGGGACACCAACTCTAATCTTAACTTTTGAGTACCAACCTATGTGATGTATTGTTATTTTTTTATTGATAAGTGTTTAAAACATTGCCACCGCATTTGATTGTATCTACCAATTAAAATATGACAAATAAGTTGATACTTAAAAAGTTAAAATTAGAGTTAGTGTCTCTAACATTACTCTTGAATTAAACGTGAATCAAATCAGTAGCCACAATCTGCTGTACCTTTGTCAACACGTTATAGAGATAAGACACTTTTGCAGCTTCCATAGTATGGCATGACTGCAAATGGTACTGCAAAACTGTAGTAGAACTTTCACATGCTGGAGAGTCCATTCTCGTTTTAACAGACAAATTCATACCCATGAACCCAAAAAGAACATGAAGATCTGTTTGGCAAGCCACAAGTAGATTAGAAACCAAATTTCTTCCCAACATTGGGTTGACTGGCAGACCCCAAATGCCTAGCAACTTCTTGGAGAGATCTCGATGAGTTGGTAGATCATCATTTAAGAATTCTTTGGCACAAATCCTATCAACATCTGTTTGAACTCCTATGGCTTTACAGCTGGACGTAGCTGCTACATGATAAACGCAAATAACTTAAAAAATAGCATGAAAAGAGACATCATGATAATACCGAAGTCCTAATGAAGCTATCCTGCTTACTTGAAGATATAACATTTTGAGATCGTCGAGAAATCCCAGGATGGTCCAGGCCAAGAGTTTCACCTTCTCTATCCCTGTCCCTGCCCGTGTCCCACCATCAATGCAATAATCGTTTTTATCCAAATAACTTCACTAGTATGTATATAAGCATAAAGAAGGCCTCTCATTTAATTCAAAATGCTAGATCAAAAAATACAACGTTGCCAGTTCGTATATTTTTTGTGTGAAGTAAAAATAACATAATTGCATTACTTACGAATTTGTGTTTTTTGAATAGCAAAGAACTGCCTCTTGTTGTTCGTTTTTGGAAGATACATTATCAAGTTGTCCACCTTTCTTGATTCTCTCCTTTCTTAGTTCAGAGCACTCTTGTTTCTGAAAAAGAAACAACTCAATTCACACAAAAGCTACAAAAATATTTCTAAGATAATACAGCATATAAATCATTCATGTCAAAGTAATAATTAGTCAAAAAGAACATAAATGGTGCAACAATTGAGACAACGTTATAAATCAACAAAAATTAATAACCACGCAAAATATTTGCAGAAGCAACCAAAAGTATGACTAACATAGAAAAATGTATGAAGAAAGTACCTAAGACATATAGTAAGGTAAATCTAGTACACTGCACAATATAGCAACGAATTAGTAGTGATTATTGAAAGGTGACATTTAGACAACAGTAAGCATGAAAATTGTCTAACAGTAAGCATCAAAAGGTCATTATAGTCACAAAACATGTATATATATGTGTGTGTATATATTATTTAATAAGAAAACTTCCTATAATTGATGATGAAATCAATGACAAGAGGACAAAGGCTGGCTCTCAAAACACAAAACAAAAACAGAGAGAATAAAATAAGAAACAAAAGCTAACCAAGATCCCTGAAATAATATGATTGAGCAATTAGATCATGTGAAAAGCTACCAGACTGTGAAAGAAAAAATTGTTTAAGGGGGGGGGGGGGGGTGGAAAAGCAAAGCCCTTGAAAGTACAATCATTCATTTCACAGCATAGCAACCCCAATAAAAAATAAGTTTGTAAGCATTTAGCAATATAACCCAGGGAAGTTCGTTCACAACCAGGCAGTAATTTTGTAATTTCAACAAATTTTAAACATTTTAATAAGGTAAATACACATAATTAGAACACTAAAAAAGAAAATACTAGCCACCCAGACCCATCAGATATAAAGTTAAAAAATCAAACGTACCAAGTCTGAAAGCTGCTTTGACACAAATCCGAGCTCCCTCTGCATTTAGAGTTCATCAAACTTGATCAAGCCGGCATTTCAGCATAAAATAAATGCATCTACTGCCATTTTATTACGGAAAAAACATTTACTGGCAAAATTCAAGCAAAAAGGCTCACCAAAGTTCCAACTTTTTATGTTCGAAACATACATGAGCATAACAAACTACCCATCAGATTCTGTAAACTAAGAACTATTAGTAATTGACCAAAAAGCAATCATTTCTTCTTACATACAACAAAATTATTAAACTTTCAATCTCCCAAAATATTTACGCTTACCCACATTTTCTCATAAACTTAAAAGAAGATTCTGAAAACAGCAAACAATTAGACCATGTTTCAACTTTTTTACATTCAAGACGTACATGATCATAACAAATAACTCATCAAATTCCATAAGAACAGTATGTAATTGACTAAAAAACAAATCATCTCTTTTTATATATATCAAAATATGGACTTTCAATCTCATACATCTATTTTCTTTTCTCTCCTTTTCCAATAAACCAAACAGGAGATTCACAAAAAAGCAATCCAATAGACCAAAAGTTCCAACTTTTTATGCCAAAGACAAACACGATCATAACTAAAAAAAACGAACAGAAGACTATCATGAACTTTATATCTCGTATCGTCTTTTCTTCCCTGACACTTTCTCATAAACCAAACAGAAGAATATCAGAACAGCAAACTAATAAACCCAAAGTTCTAACTTTTTATGCTAAAAAAAAAAAAACACGATCAGAACAAATAATTCATAAGCTTCCATAAGAATTGACAAAATCACGAACTTTCAATCTCGCATCATCTTTTTTTCCCCGACATTTTCACATAAACCAAACAGAAGACTATCAAAACAGCACACTCATAAACCAAAGTTCCAAATTTTTTATACTAAAGACAAACACGATCATTAAAAAAAAAAAAAAAAAAAGACTCATCCGACTCCATAAGACCAGTAAGCAATTGATTTTAAATAAAAAGTAACTTTCAATCTCGTATCATCTATTTCCATTTCCCTCATTTTCTCGTAAACCAGACAGAAGAATCTCCGAACAGGAAAAACAAAACCGAAACCCTAACCTGCAAACGCTGGATCTCGAGGTCCTTGTCGTAGTGTCCGGGGACGCAAATGGCGGCGTCGGAGGCGGGCCTCTGGGAGAGCTCGCGCGGGGGGGAGTAGGTGACAGCGGCGGCGGCGGTGGAGGGAATGGGATTCCGGCGGGAAGGCGGCGGAAGAGGCGGCGGGTGGAGGAGGGGGTTGGGCGGAGGAAGATGAAGGGATTGAGAAGCGGCGGTGGAAGAGGAAGAGGAGAGGGCGAGCTCTTCGACTTGGATGAGTTGGTCGAGGAAGTCTGCGTCCCATTCTTCTTCTTCGCTCATTGCCTCCACTGATGTACTCTCCTTTTGCTTGCTTTCATTCACTTCCTCTCTCTTTCTCTCTCTCTCTCTCTCTACTTTGCTCAGCAGAAATGGCGGCTTGCTCTAAACAAAATTTTAATTATATAAAGTTGCTCTTCCTTGAAAAAACGCAAGAACACCCTGTGACTCTTCAGTTTGGAAATTTTTTTTTTTTTTTTTATTCTAAGATAAGGGAGAGACCGTAATAAGGTTCCTCTGTCACAATTTGGGATGAAGTTTATTTTTAATCGGGCGCGTTACATTTTAATTATATTTAAATAAAATTTATTTTTTAAATATTATAATTGATTGAAAAGTATTTGTTTTATATTTGAATAAAATATGTGTTTGAATGAAAAGTATTTTAGAGTTGAAAAGTTGATGTAATTGATAAAAGTAAAGATAAATAGTAGAGTTGAAAAATTGATATGATTATTTTAAAAATATTTTAAATAGTAATTATTTTCATAACACTGTTATAAATTTTGTGTTTGATGTAAAATTATATTGTATTTGAGTAAAATTAAAATGTAATTTTTTTACCAAACGACACCTTAGTAAATACATTATATTTTAATTATATTTAAATATAATTTATTTCTTAAGTGTTATACTTGGTTGAAAAGTATTTATTTTATATTTGAATGAAATGTGTATTTAGATGAAAAGTATTTTAGAGTTAAAAAGTTGATGTGATTGATAAAAGTAGAGATAAAATGTTAGAATTGAAAAATTGATATAATTGTTTAAAAACCTTTTGAATGGTAATTATTTTCGTAACACTGTTGAAAATAATTATATTTGAATATAAAACTTTACATTTGGTATAAACTTATATTTCGTTTAAATACAACAATACTAAAAAATATTTGTCAAACATATTCTAAATATAATTAAATGATTTAAATGTATTTATTTATGATGATTATCATGAGTTAAGTATACACTAAAAAAAAAATTTTAAAAATCAAGCAATTAAAAAAATAAATAAAAAAACAGTTGAGTAAGCCCCAACTCTAGTAAACAATCCCTTTACACAGACGACGAGCCCTCACTCCTCCAATAACCCTCTTCAATTGCCCCCCATCAACATGACATGCAAGATCTCCACCCCCCATCATGAGTTAAGTATACACTAAAAAAAAATTTTAAAAATCAAGCAATTAAAGAAATTAAAAAAAAACTATTGAGTAAGCCCCAACTCTAATAAACAATCCCTTTACATGGACGACGAGCCCTCACTCCCCCAACAACCTTCTCTAATTGCTCCCCATCACCATGACATGCAAGATCCCCCCCCTCCACCCCCTTTCCCTCCCAAAAACCTTCCACAGGCTCGCCAACCTGCGCAACCCCACGCCCCTCTATCGCAACCTTTGAAATGCCCCTCACCACCCAAAACGTTTGCATCCTCAACGCGATTGCAATCCACCCAGTCACAAAGCCAACCTGTGAGTTCTCCAATGCCAAACCCCCCCCCCCCCCCCAACCAACTATCCTCTCGCCCACCGAGCTTCCTTCACCATGAATATTAAATGTGCCTTCTTCCCCTATAAAACTCAAATGCTGAAGAACCCCCTTCCTTGAATCTCCATCAATCGACAACAACTTATATTTTTGATCGAAAAGGAAAGGGAGGGAGAGAGAGACCAATGGAGGGGTTTGTGAAGGGTTGGGCAATTTCACCAACGGTGGGGGGGGGGGTCGACACTGTTTGTAAAGTTGGTTTTTAATTTTTCAATTTTTTTAATTTTTTAGTCTCTTATATAATGAGCTAGTTATATCATAGTTAACATACACATACAACATTTTAGCCGTACAATTGTATCAACTTAAAAAACGAGCCCTACAATAGGGTTTGTAAAAGGGACCTTATCATGACCTTTTCCTTTAAACAAATAACTAAAGTTTTAAAAAATTAAACTTACATACGATTAGTGTATCAGTTTGAATTAAATTTCTTGGGTTCAAATTGAGTTGAATTGAAATGTACATTTAGTAAAGTGTTTGAACTACTCAAGTTAAAAATTGTAAAAACTTAAAATGTATTAAAAAATAAAACTTGTTTCATTCATCTCAAAATTCTATACGATTTTTAAAAAAATTATCATATTTGGACTTATAAATATAAAGTTATGAACTTTTGAAATTTAAATTACAAAGTTGTAATAGTAATTATGAATAATGAAATTAAGGTTGACTTTTTAAAAGAAAACAAAAATAGATTGAATTTTTTGTGGTTTGGATTGTGAATCCAAACACATGCTAGATAAAAGACCTTTTTTTTTTTCCTTAAAATGGTCAATCAGTTTTGACAAATGTTTTAGAAAAAAATTGTTATATTAATAAGATGATTTGAATTTTAAAATATGTGATAAAAAATTAATGCCTGGGAATGCACGTAAGTATTATTGGAGGTTTGGAGAAATATAAGAGGAAAACATATTTTGACTTGGAGATACCAAAACCATGCCTCAAGCGCCCCCTAAAATTCTGTGATTTTTTGAATTATTTTGGTGATAAAATCTACGATAGTATGTATATCGATTAAAACATGTAACAGTGATTTTAGCTAAATACATGCAAATATTACAACGATTATACATTGTTAGATTAGTGCTTACCTAATTAGTAATTTTGATTAATTTATCATATCAATTTAGTTATCAAAAGCAACTAAATAGAGTGATACATACAATTTTTTACAAGGTTTGGTATCTTTACTCCAAGAATGAACATTTTACTAATTGTCAAAAAGTTACAAGCTAATAGGTCTTATACAAACTTAAAACTCCCTCTCTTTTATTATCACCGATCGTCTTAAATCCCGTCAATGAACTTGTTCTGTAAGCTTCCCTAGTTAGCTATATTAAACTATTTTTAACCACTAATATCTTATTTTGAAAATGCCGAATATTTCTCCTAAAAGACATTAAAAAAAGCAATAACTTCTAAAAGATCTTTAAGTAGAATTGTATATTTCTAAGCTCGTCAATTTCTAAAAATGTTTTTGAGACTTTAAAAAGCTGCAGCCAAAAATCTAAGTAAACCTTGGATTTATTTTGATTCAAATTTCAAATTATTTCATGAATTATTGTAACAC
This sequence comes from Antiaris toxicaria, assembly GCA_035233585.1. NCBI lineage: Eukaryota > Viridiplantae > Streptophyta > Magnoliopsida > Rosales > Moraceae > Antiaris > Antiaris toxicaria. The sequence goes on from CP141163.1 coordinate 10,648,846, forward strand.
TTTATGAAACATTTTAAAATTCAAATATTTAGATTTTCTACTCAATCTAAATTTTGACTGCAATTATCCAACTATAATTACTGTTAAGAAATATCCATATCTACTCTAAAATTGCTAGCAATTAAATCCCAAGCCAAATCTTGAATTATGTTAAGTTTGAATTTCAAACTGTTCTAGAAAATATTGCAATACATCCTAAAACATCATCTAAATTTCAAATTTAAATTGCTCCAATTTTTCACAAAATCTCTACCAAATCTTCACCAAATTTATCTAAATATAAAAACATGATCCATGAAAAAAAATTAAATCAAATCCTAATTCAATTAGGACTTCAAATTAATCAAATCCATGAAAAAAAAAATCAAATCCTGATTCAATTAGGACTTCAAATCCTACTCAAATTAGGGTTCAGTTTGGTAAATGCATTACGTTTATATTATATTTAAATGCAATATATTGAATGTAATTTATATTTGAAGGAAAAATATTTGCATTGCATTTGAATACAATGTATGTTTGGATGAAAAGTATTTAAATTATATTTAAATAATGAATATGTGATGTGATAAGTGAAAGTAGAGAGAAAAAAAGGAAAGACAAAAAGAATATATAACGTAATTAATAAAAATAATAAAATAATAAATAGTGATTGTATATGATTTAAAATGTGATGTAATTGACATTTGAATGTAATATTTTTACATTTGCATAAATATTATATTATATTTAACGCAATACGATTGCAATGCTGAAAATAAACGAAGGTTAGGGTGTTGTTTGGAGAAAAAATTTCATTTTAATTTTACTCAAATACAATACAATTTTACACCAAATACAAATTTTGTAACAGTGTTACGAAAACAATTACTATTCAAAATATTTTTTAAATAATCTCATCAACTTTTCAACTCCACCATTTATCTCTACTTTTACCAATCACATCAACTTTTCAACTCTAAAATACTTTTCATCCAAACACACATTTCATTCAAATACAAAACAAATACTTTTCAATCAAATGCAACATTCAAAAAATAAATTTCATTCAAATATGATCAAAATGTAATGCGTTTACCAAAGGCCCCCTTGGATTCCTTATTAAAACCAAATCCTAGATTTTATAGCAACATTTAAATCAAGTATCTATCTAGTCCTGCAACACTTTCTTCTTAAATATATCCTATAAATTGTTTTCTAAATCTTCTAAGATTATTTCCAAGATTACTCCAATTAATCAAGGTAATTATCCATTTTACTTACAAAAATCTAATTTTTCAAGATTTAAAATGAATCCTATTAGTAGTCTTTTTCACATTAACAATTCATGTCAACACTGCTATGTTAACTAATTGGAATTTCAAATTTGCAACCTGCTTAAAAGACTATTATTGCAACAAACTATGCAACACATAACTAAAAAATTAAAACTAGCTAACTAATTTTGTTTTTTATTTTTCTAAACAAGAGTTACCATAAATTTCAACACATAAAAAACCTAACATACATCAATGTGCTTGTTCTCATCATCGATTACCAACGAGTAACCACTAGTGTAATTAAACCAGCCAAAAAAAAAAAAATCACTGTTGCAATTGCATATTGGTCCTTTGCTAAGTGGTACATGGTTCATGAACTGTGGTTGACCAATGGAAACATTTTTGTACGAATATGTAATTACAGACATAGTTTAACGTTTTTTTCATATTTAATTTTATTATAATATATAATATTTGAATTCTCTCATCTTAATTAAAAATAAATAAAAAAAATTATAATATGACATGACGTGATGTTTTCTATGGTAATATTTATTTATTTTTTTCTATGGCATGGCTAGTTCAATGCATGAACATGTGGCATTCGTGCAAAGAACTCTTAAATTTTTTTTTTTTTTAGGTAAGTAGTTTTAAAACTTTCAACACGCTGAATTGATCAAAACTTTTTAAAACTATTTTCTCATGCCCAACATATTTTTCTATATTTTTGTTCATGTCATCATTTTAACTATTTAATGTTACCAAACTAACATTGTCATTTCACACGATCAACAACTTCTTAACTTGGTAAATTTTATTTTATTTTTGGGCTTCATTTTAATTACAAGTCCAAATCAATTGAGTTATAATAGATTTGATTGGCTTGGTTTCTCTTTAAAGTTTTATAGCAGTAAAAAAACTATTTTGGAAAAACCTTTGGTAGTAGTGATACTTTTGTTTCACCCTTGTTGATTAACTTTTTAACAGTCTATTTAACATAAATATTCACAAATTAGTCTGAAAATACATACCAAAAGGGATAAAACTAAAAGCATAATTTTATCAAAGTTTTTATTCCATGACTTTTTTCCTTCAAAGACTACGAGAATGCATTTCCAACTAAATAAAGCTCCCAATTTTTTTTAATTTAAAATCCAATCACTTCCAAATGGTCTAAAGAATTTGAAAGAGGCAAGTTTGTTTTATTAAAAAAATACAAAAAAACAAAAAAAACAAAAACAAAAACTAGAAAACGAAAGGCCAAAGTGGCTTGTTCCGTGGCCGTATCAACAAGCATCATATTCTTGACCCCAACAATTGGCAAAGTGTGTATTCAATTATAGTAGGATCGAATTAGTAAATAGACTTGTTTAATAGGAGAATAATACAATTTTTAGTAAAAATATCTTATCATTATTATAACTTATATCATCATATTAAGTTAATACAATCTCATATCTTTTCTTAGCTTTCAATTCGATTAAAAGCATAGGTAAGATCTTAAATGTGGTAATTACACTGCCCGAAACATTTAAATAAAGACAACAATAAATATATATATATTTGCAAAAGATAGTATAACACTAATTTATAAATATGTGACATTTTTTTTGTTGATATATGTTAATTATAGTAAAATTTTAAAAATATAACATGTTATGTATAAAATTATAATAAGTAAATCAACTAGTAAGTTAATAAATCTGTCAAACTTAAAATCAATGTTTAAAATATATATATATATCTAACTATATTATAGAAGGGCCAACGTTAGACTCGTGTTCACACGTTTTCGATCAAAACGCAAGTTTTGGTTGAAACGTGCATTTTGCTCCCATTTTTTATTTACATTTTGCTTTCGTTTTCTTTTATTTTCTTTAGAGCTTTTTTTTTTTTTTTTTCCTTCACTTCTTTAGCTTTTATTTTGGCCCTTCTTTCTTTAACTTTACGCTTTTGTAGGCCTTACTTATTGTTTTTTTTCTTCCAAATTTTCTGCTTTTTTTATTTTTATTCTCTCTTAATATCATATTTAGATAACGCATTATATGCATATTATATTTGAATACAATATATTAAATGTAATACATATTTGGATAAAAAGTATTTATAATGGATTTAAATATAATATTTGTTTGGATGAAAAGTATATAAATTGTATTATATGTGATATAATAGATTAAAGTAAAGAGAAAAAGAAAGCTTGTAATATGATTAATAAAAATATTAAAAAAAAAAATAATAAATAATAATTATATTAAATTTAAAATATAATATTTTTTATATTTAAATAAAAGTTATATTATATTTAAATATAATATAAATATAATACGATAAATAAATAAGGTATTATATATTTTAAATATAATCAACTTATTCCTTTGTATTCCAATGTTTCTTTACACAAATAATATTTAAGTATCTTCTTTCCTTAAAAAATAAAAAAAATAAAAACCATAAAATTATTCCTACTTAGATATTTATTTTATAATTTTTTTAAATTGTGATATTGGCACGCGATTTTACTGTGTTTTTTAATGATTATCCAATAAAATATTTTTTTTCCCTCTTTTTAAATATCTTTTTCTTCTCATAACACTCATAAGTAGTTTTTTATTACATTTCTAAACCAAAAGTTGAAGTGTCGATGAACAATTGGACACTTTCATCTTTAGCCAAAATAATTAGTTTAATCAAAATTTTCTTTATTTCTTTTAAAAAGGATTGTAATAAAATTCATTTTTTTCTAGCACACGCGCGTCGCGCATGCTTAAAACTAGTATATATGGTTTTTGGTACAATCTAAGATTAAAAAACAGTCAAATATGTAACTCTTTCATTTTATTTTTGCAGGTCCGATTGAAAATATCTCTTCTCAATCTTCCTTGAATGTTTCAAATTTTATATGTATTTGGCACAAGGAATTTGAATGTTTCGTATTATTATAAGGGAGTCATATGTAATTCTCTCTAAGTTATGTTACAACCACCAAACACTCATTTATTTTAGATTTATAATTTATTTAGAACAATAACTCCAGATACGGTTTTCATTATTCGACTTAAAAACTTTAAAATCTATATTTCATTCTCTCTCTCTTACTTGCAAAAGAAAAAAAGAAAAAAACTCAACTTTAAAGTATCATAATTTTTTTTATTTTAAAGTCAAATAAGATTATTCTTTTTTTCAAATCATATAAAAAAATAAAATAAATAAAACAAGATTTATTCTGATTTTTTTTTTTTACATATTTCACACTTTTATACTATTTTTTATTTTACATTTTATTTCTAATTTATACCTTTTTAAACATATATCTACAAACTAACTTTCACAACTTAGTCTCTAATTATCACTTAAACAACCCTTGAGATCGTATGTCAAATAAGACTTTAATTTTTGTTTATGGGTTAAGTTCAGAAAGAAAGAGAATTTTTAAATTAAAATTAATTGATTTTAATCTTGATTTTTGTAGACTTTTAAAAAAACAGAAAATAAAAAGAAAAATTTTGAATCAGGGAGACAATTAAAAAGATCCTCATTTTCTTTTTCTTTTTCTTTTCTTTTCCTTTATTGACATTTTTTTGCTCGAGCTCTATTGACAATTAATATTACAATATTCATATTGCTTTCATGGATTCTTCTTCTTTGCCAAATGCCAGTCCACGCCGTCCTTTTTTCTCAATCACAGCTTTTTCCCCCCAGCAAAACTAGAAACTCGAAACTAGTAGTGTAAATTTGTAATTACTTCTACGAGACACACACACACACACACAACGAATCCTCACAACAGAGAAAAATCATCACTCAAACCTAACTATCATCCTTTAAACCTTATCGTTTTCTAGAGAGAGAAAGAAACCTGCAGAGAGAGAGACATAAAACAGAGACTTGTTGGGCCAAAATAAACCCGAAACTATAGTACCCTTTTGTGCATGTAAACTGTAAAGTTGATGTATGTTCTAGAGGGAGAAAATAAAGCTCAGATCACAACACCCTTTTGAGAAAATAGCAGTTTTGATTTGAGGAAACGAGAGAGAGAATAGAAAAAAAAATGGTGGGTATTTTCTCAAGGTTTTCTGTAAGCAGAACTGGTCATAGGCGTAGCCAGAGTGCCGTTGTAAGATCTCTCTCTCTCTCTCTCTCTCTCTCTCTCTGTGTCTCCCCCCTTTAATATTCTTGTTTTTACGATTTTATTTATGAGATTTTGTTTGGTTATTTGTAGTGTTGTAGTAAGTGTTTGTTTGACTAAGAAAGATTGAATCTTTCTGAGTTTAGTTTTGTTTTTGATGGCCGGCTTTGGACTTGGGGTTGACTTTTTTTTTATTGGGTGCTTGATTGGTGAAATTGGGTTTTTGATCTGGTCTTATGTTGTCCAGATTTTCTCAAGATCTGACCCATTTTCATTTGATTTTTGGATTTTGTGATCTGTTCTGATTTTATCTCAAATAGTGTAATCTCTTGCATAAAGAGCTTAAAATTTTCTAATTGTTTCGATTATTTGCAATTCTGCATTTGAGTTTACAATTAAAACCTGTTTATTATAGAAATACTTTCCTTATTGGCATCCTAAGTTTTGTGAGTGCCCTTTTCCACTGCAGTTTTAAGGATTTATAGGCAAGTTTTCTTGAAAAAAATGTGGTGGTTTACGAGGATACTAATTTCTAGCTAAAATATTGACTTTGGTTTGATTCTTATATTGCACAGGATGAGAGGGAAGTTTTGCCCCCGAATTCGGAGGTGACTGGTGCTGCAAATGCTTCCGCTGCTTCTTCTCATGGGATTGAAGTTGCGGGAGAGTTCAAGCCAGTTGAACACCCGAATGAGCCTCTCGATAACGATAGACCAATTCAGTGCCCGTTGCCTGAGCCTTCGATCCTTAACGTAAGCCAATTTTCGGTTTTTATCTTGTTTTGCTGTCAAGATACGTGTTGTATTAGCACTGTCAGTTTCGTGGTAATTTGTTTATAGTATTAGATACATACGAGTCCCTACCCTTTTTCCGTTTTATTTTTCCAACTGCAACAATGGGAATGTTTGCTTGATGTCGGAATTTAAGGTCTTAATGCTTGTTTGGCAAACTTTTTTTAGTGCTGTTGGATTCAAACGCAATGCAATTTTACACTAAACGCAAAATTTTGCATTCAAATACAATCTTTTTCAATAGTGTTACGAAAACAATTACTATTCAAAAATTTTTTAAAACAATCACGTCAACTTTTTCAACTCTAACGTTTTATCTCTACTTTTACCAATCACATTAACTTTTCAACTCTAAAATACTTTTTATTTAAATACACATTTTATTTAAATACAAAACAAATACTTTTCAACCAAATACAACACTCAAAAAACGAATTGTATTCAAACGCAATTAAAACGTAATGCGTTTACTAAATGACCCATTAGTAACTATAGCCTACAGGCTACAGTCAATGTGCATGCTTTGGTGCTCAGTTTTTTACTTGCCGGATTTTGGATTTTGTTTGAATTGTCTAGTAAGCCTGATCATTGGAAATTTGCTGATGGTTCTATGACAATTTTATCATATAAGTTGCTAATTTAGGCAATGGAATTTACATGGTTCATCAGTTTAAGAATCCAAGTACGGGAGCTACGTAATGTTAACGATATGAATCGGGATTAGTTCAAGGCTTTAGCTTTAATTTCCTTCACTTCATTTTTCTTTTAGTATAGTAGAAGGCTTCATGAATCTTTCCTTAAAGAATGCGTTCAAATAAGATGTTTGCTGACAAAGGGATGCTATGTATACATACAAAACTTGAGCTTTGGATCAGCAAATACCCTTGGGCTCTGAGTTCATATTTTTGAGTTTTTGGTGAACTGGAAAAGGATTAGATCCATGGTTGGTGTTAACATTTTTCTTATTGTGAGAAGGAAGAGTGAGGGGAAAAAACTGGTAAAGGCACTTTAATTGCTTGAATTTACAATCATCTCCTTAACCCGCACTTAAAGACTTGGGATTGTATGTGGGAATGGCTCAACACTGTCGGACATCTAAGCGGCTTTGGTTTCATATATGTTGTTCTTGGTTCAGAAGATTATTTTTTTGCATATTTAACTGTGGTAAAATCATTTCTGTGAAATTATTATGCTTATGTGATTGTTCTGATGCATGTGATTTGAATTTTCAGGATGGAAGATTATGGAAGGAGCGGGTATCTGCAACGGTTCGGAGGAGAGCTGACTTGCCGGTGATGAAGGAAGGAGCGTCTACCGAACCTGAAGGTTCTGAGACGAAACCCAAGCTGCCACAAACACAACCAAACCGCTCAATTCTACCATCTCTTAGTGCCCCTGAACATAACATTATAAACCTTCTTGAAGAATGTAATCAATCTGGCATCTGAACAAAATCTGCCACAACATTGTTTCTTTACTCATTACTGAGAAATTATCACTCCAAAATTTTCATATATTTAAACATATATATATATATAATATAAATGATTTCAATGTGTTCTATGAATCTACCTCTCTTTGATCTCTTTACCAGTTTTGCTCTCTATCTTATTTTATTAAATGCATCATCTTGAAATTATTTCTCATTTTTTGTATGTATATCCAATATTAAAATTACATGAAATTTCATCTTCTCTTGCAAAATTGTTTCATCACCGTCGCTGTAAAATTTTCATTTTAAATTGCACATAATATCTCAGTTACGAGTTGTGATTCGATATTCGATTATGTTTCGGAAATTATTTGTTGGATATATAAGCCTTAATATGCGAACGGGATAGAGAAAATAACTTTTGGGCGTCTTCGAAATTCCTCTGTAGATCTGGAGGTTGGTGTTATTTTGAAAGTCGATCCAAAATGAATGGAAATTACCATTATTGTTAAGCAGTGCCGCTTTTTGGATATTATAAGAAAGAGGATTTATTGGGCAACCCCAAGTGCTAATGGTCCCGAAAGTGATGTCCATATCTTGACGAAGCTGCAAAGATGCTTGTTTTGAATCAAATTACTCATGTCACTGTGCCTTGGAGATAAGATTTTAATGTCAAGATAGAAACGGGGCGGGACAGGTCGATAATGTTTTCCCATGCCTATTCTAGCCCCCATCCCCGTTTAAGGAGAGACGGAACCAAAAAGGTAATCTTTTGACGAACAAATCACTAGAAAAATATACAAGACATAGCTATCGCAATGGAGGTGAAGAGGAGAGCTTCCCTATCCTTGTCCTTATCCCGCTTCACTGATAACTTGAGTGCATGACTTTATCCCGCTCTTGCCCTCATCCTTGAAAATTGCCCCCCATATCCCCTTCGTTTAGGGTGGATTACTGTGAGGCTTATCCTTGTAGTGAATACTTGAGACTTCGGATTATTTGACATAACTTTTGATTTTACGAAATACAGGAAGACAATAGTGAAGCCGCATATAGTTGAGTGAAGGTATGTGTATAAGAGAACAATAATGGAGCCACACTTAATTGAATCAAGCATGTATCCACATTTAAATTTTAGAATTTCAAAATTTATACCTAAACTTTTTTTTAAAAAAATTCGGTTGTGTCCCTATGTTTTGACAAAAATTCTACTCATGTGCCCATTCAACTTTTGGAATTTTAATTTTTATTCCTTAATTTCTTTAAATTTTAGGTTGTGCGCCCATGATTTGTTAAAATCCAACTCACGCCCACCTCGCTCTATAATTAACATTTATTACCATGTCACGTTTGATAAAAAAATTAAAAAACAAAACATTCTCTTACTTTTTTTATGGTAACTTTACTCAAAAAATTTTCTAACTACGCTCTTAAAAGAAGATTAATCAAACCTTTGGCTATTATTTAGAACCACATTTTAAAAGAGGTTAATATTTTTAAATTTCCTAAAATATAGTGAAAAATATTAGAATGAAGTTATAATGCATTACCGAAAGTCTGGAATTAGTTTCTAAATCTATTTCAAATAACTTTTTTTAAAAAGTCACATTTTGTGATTTTGGTTAAAAACTTTTCCAAAAATTAAGGGTTACTTATGGCAGAATTCATGCAAACACTTTTATAACTTCATAAACAGATTTCGAGCCCACATAATCAGAAACAGTTTTTAAAAAACCGTGTCAAATAAATTCTTATTTAAAGGTATCTCTATCCAGATCAAATTTTGTTGATTGAAAAATACGATCATCTCATGTGAAGAAACCATTGGAAAATGGCTGAAAAACCTTTTTTTTGCATCCAGAAAGTCCTTTTTTTTTTTTCTCTCTGAGAAAATCCACAACATAACAATTACATCACTAAGTAAAGAAGTAGAAAAACTAACACAATTATCACACTTTTATCAAATTCACTGCACGACAAGAAAGTTATAACCTTAACCTTATCAAAAAGCACCCTTTCATTTGATCTAACAAATTCAAACTACAGAGGGAGCTCTTGGGCTTGGAATGAACGTTGCACCGTGGGGTTAACGAGGCGCTTCCGAGGACCCCGGAAACTCCCGTGGTTCATCCATGCCTTCCTCTGCTCCGCCGCAGATTCTGCGTCGATTTGACGATGTTTCTCAACTGATTCGACTCCATAGGCATCTGAGGAAGAGAGAACGAGGAGGAAAAGAATGAAGGACGTGGCTATGGCCCTTGTAGTCAACTTAGCCATTTTTTGTGACCTAGTTTGCAGTGGGATCCCAAGAAAGAAGGTGAACGTGATGGTAATAAAAGAGTAAAGAGAAGAGTTTGCTTTGGTTGGAAGTCATGAAAGGGGAAATCATGAGATGGACTCTCAACCCACTCCAAGTATTGATGGATGTGGTTAAAAATTAGTTATTTGTTTGGTGGGGTTTTGGTTATCTAGTGGACTTTGGTATTTGTCACCAGAGTGTATTAATAATCGCCCATGTGGTTCGGAATTCTTTTCTAAACTAACTTTTGTAGGCATTAATATTTGAGTTCATTTATTATTCACCATACATTATTTAAGATATAATAATAGATTATACGAAGATGTAAATTTAAGATTTGAATGGTATATGAGTCGAATCTGAAATAAGATCAAAATTTTGAATTTAAATTGATTGACTTAGGTATAATTTTTATTAATTTTTCAGAAAAAGATAAAATTCAAAACAAAATTTTAAATTCAAAACCTTGAAACAAAGAAGCCTTTATTATTTGATAATCTATTTTTAAGTAACATCTTTTTTAAAACAATACAAAATAAATATCAAATATCACATACTAAGACTTGAATAGTTCACGAGTCGAGTTTGGAATAAAATGAAATTTTACGTCGAAATTAGTTGATTTAATTATAATTTTTGTTAATTTTTCAAAAAATGTCAAAATTAAAATTAAAATTTTGAGTTTATGTTAATGAAATAAATGGCCTAATAAAAAAATAGATATTCATTCCTTATTACTGAATTATACTATTAATGTTCTAAAGTATTTTTCAATTTCTTTTGCAAAATAAAAAATAAAAAAACTAACAGATTGCAAAAAGGTAACCTTCATGAGAGGGGATGTATCAAGTCCACCGATATTTATGGCTTTTTATCTACACAATTTAATTAAAAAAATTGAAAATTTATGAAATTTAACACCTTACATTTGTGAAAAAAATAAAAATAAAATAAAGATCATTTGCTACATCAACCGGAGGGTTGGTAGAAGAATTGATCTTTCTGGCAATATCTAACGTAACAAAGTAAGCGCTATTATTGTCCTTTGTCTGCTGTTCATAATATTTATCCTAAAATAAATATAAAATTAATTATAAGAAATTTTCTAGATTATATATTATAATTTACTTCATTTTTTATAATTATATAATTATTTATTATATTTTTAATATTTTAAAATACTTGTTTTGTCTAAATTCATCTATAAATTATTAACGTTACAAATTGTTAAACATTAAAAAATGTTTTAAAATATAAATTTTAATTTAAAAATAAATGTTTTTCTCTCTCTACACCCACTCGTTCTTTGCAGTTGAAAAAAAAAAAAAAAACATTGCTGTCGTGCTCATCGGAGAGCTACCAAATCCGTCGAGCCCTTGAGCCTCTGCGATGTGGATCCGTCTTGGGGCTCACGCGGCGGTGATGGTTTGGCTCGCGACGTTCGACGGTGTGACGGTTTCACGACAGCTCGGGCTCATTTGGTGGTTCGACGGGTGGAGTTTGGTCTTGCGACAGAGAAGGAGATGGGTTCTCAGCGATGTGCGATCTCTGGGTTCACAGCGGCGTGGGTTTCCGAAGGTATTGGCGGGTGGAGTCTTATATTATTAGCTTTTGTTTGAAAACTCATATAACACCAACAATTCAGGTGGGATTTGCTTCTAATCAAAAAAGTTGCGAGCTTTTTGGAAAAAATAAAAAAAAGAAAAAGATAATAAGTATGTTTGATCCGTGGAATGTTGTAAAGCAAAGAAAATAGGTTGTGTTTGGGGAAGTCCCATTTGAATAATTGATGGGTGGAATCTTGTTGGGCGCAGTAAGCTGCAAGGGAGGACGCGGAGGAGGTGGAAGACTGGCTCGATGGAGGAGGACGAGCAGTGGGCGGCGGCGGCGGAGGTCGCCGGAGCTATTACGATCGACGGTGACGGTGTTGCCGGCGACGTTGATGACAACTGCAATCTACAAAGATTTTTTTTTTTTTTTGAAACTACAAGGAAAGAGTGGGCGTTGGGAGAAAAAAAAAACAATTATTTTTAATTTATTTTTAATTAAAAATTAATATTTATTTTTAAACTAGAATTTGTATTTGAAATTTTTTTTAATTTTAAATAATCTGTGATGGCAGTAATTTCTTTAGATTTTTGGGCGAAACCAAGTGGGGATAATATTTTAAATGGTTTTATATATATATATATCAGAAGACATGATAAATAGTTTTATAATTATAAAATAAAATGAATTAAGGTATATAATCTCAAAAAATTCATATAATTAATTTATAAATATAAAATGCTAGTAATTTCATGACCTTATTTTATTTTTAGTTTAACAATAATAAATTCTTATTCACTATTTACCATTTTACACACTATTGTGCTAGATCTTTTTTTTTTTTTTTTTTCAATAAGAAAGGATTCGACTATGTTAGATCTTTTTGTTTCAAGTATGAAACATGCCTGCGAGATGGAGATAGAAATACACAATTCTTCCATGCTTTAACGATGATCCAACGATGTTGCAGCCATATTTAGCATATCCATGTGGCCGAGGATGATTGGATTAATGGTCAGTAAGTTGTTGGGAACTATTTTGTTGAGAGGTTTCAAGACTTGTTTTCCCTATCCAATCCTGACTTGCCTTCGAACTTTGATGCTTTATTTTCAGACAAAGTTGCCCAGGAGGAGAACTAGCGTTTGTGCAAGATACTTGATGGAATTGAAATGAGGAAGTCTATGTGGAGCTTAAGAGCCCTTAAGGCTTAAAGACTTGATGGGCTATTAGGTTGTTTTTATAAGACATATTGGGATGTTGTTGGTGACCAAGTCACTAGATTTGTTCAAGAGTTTTTCATGTCAAGCAGATTTGTCAAGAGCTTAAATTGAACATTTATTTGTTTGATCCCAAAAAAGGAGGCGGCAATTGCGTTTGACCATTTTCAGTCGATCAATTTATGTAACTTTTGCTACAAGGTGATTGCTTGAATCTTGGAAAATCGAATTAGGCCATTCCTAGGGCACCTCATTTCACGTTTTTAGTCAGCTTTCATTTTTGGAAGGTGGATTGCAAAAAATTCAATTTTGACACAGGAAGTCATGAGCACAATAAAGAAGAAGCAAACAAAAGGAGGTTTGATGGCAGTGAAGACGAGGTATGCACAAGGCATATGATAGGGTGGATTGGACTTTTCTTATGAGGGTATTTTTGGGTAACTGTTTTTGCAAGAAGTTCTATGATCTAATCATGTTCTATGTAAAGTCAGTATCTTTCTCTTTACCGTTGAATGGGAGCCCATCACCAGCTTTTCAACAGAAGCGAGGTCTCTGATAAAGAGACCCCCTCTTGCTGTATTTGTTTATCATGTGCTCGGAGGTTTTGTCTAAGTTAATTCTTAAGGAGTGGTAGTGTGGTAAACTGAAGGGCATTATCATTGCATCCCCGGCCCCTCTAATCACCCACTTCATGTTCGTGGATGATATGTTCTTATTCTGTAGAGTAGAGATTGCTGAGGTTCAAGTTTTGATGGAGTGTGTGTGGACTTTTGAAGGCTAGTCAGGACAAAAGGTGAGCAAGTAAAAGTTAGGAATGTTTTTCTTTAAGAATTTGCCTTCTGATGTTTGCCAGGCAATTAGTGCTATCATAGGCTTTGGGATGCTGAAGATGGATGAATGATACTTAGGCAACCCGTAATTTTTCTCTCCTAATACGGTCCACGACTTCCAATTCTTGAATGAAAAATAAGGAGAAGACTTGAGGAGAAACATAAATGAATTGATATGAAAAATCAAACAATATATATTTAAATCATTAAAGCATAACCAATTGTCAAACTACATCATATCCCCTAGTTTAGATGTTTAACTACACATAGAAATTCTCAAATCCAGAACCACAAATGCACCAAACAAGTAATCCATTGTTCAACATAAGTTCAACACAAATTTACAAGAAAAAGAGATAGAAGAAAGATAAAGGTAAGACAAAGTGAAAATTAATTGTAAAATCAAGCTTTCAAGTTTTCAATCTCCTAAGAAAATCTTTAAGAGCTTGCAATGTTCGGTTTTGGGTTTTTGGGTCTCTAAAAGCTCTTTTTTTATTTCAGCTCCTTCTTCCATTTTATACTCTCCTAAAACGTCATATTTTTAACATAAGTTCTGAGGCTCCATGTGTATTTGGCATTGCAGCAGGGGTTTTGGGGCTAAAGCATAGCCCTATATTAATTAGGGTTTCTTTGGTAGCACTGTAATGAGTTACATGGGGCATAGCTCCACAAAACATGGTTGAAATGATCTCGGTCTGATGTTGCAATGTACTTTTTAATGTTGCAACGCCATAAAAATTATGCATAGGGATTACGCATTGGAGCTACAGCACCAGTGCCTAGGTGTTGGCCCGCTTTCCCCGTTACAGTGTATGATTCATATTTCAGCACTGCATTAGGTTGTTCTCTGGACTGTTTTGGTAAATGACAGGCATTTTGTGGCTACAGATCTATTTCTTTAATTTTTTTTTGTTTTACTTGCCACAATTCCTCAAACTTCCAACATGTTTGGAACCTACAAAAACAAAATAAAACACATAAAATATGAATAAAATGCTATAAAACTAACAAAATGCTAACAAAGATAAATTAATAAAAATCAATTTATCAATTGGCTAAACTAGCTTGGGGGATGGCAAGAACTCTGAATCAATTTGGGTTCATACCTTGAGACAAAAGTATTATTGAAATTTAGAGTTTTCGGATGCCGAGGGTAGGAATGGTGGCTCTTTTGTTTGGCGTAGCATTCTGGGTGCGAGAGGTTTGGTTGGCCACAGTGTTGGCATGATTGTAGGGGACAGTTTATCAATGGTTATCTAAGGTAAACCCTAAGTTCCATGGCTGGAATCGGTATACCTAAAGTGGCCTTTGATCCAAGTGTTCTACTATAGTTTCATCACCTTCTTGAATTCAAAAAGGTGACAAAGTTATTCCTAGCAGAATCTAGGGAATGGAACATTGACCTCATTAACGGTTTGCTTGATGAAGAATCAGTCAATGCTATCTTGAAGACCAAACATTTTCTGGCTCTGCAAGCAAATTTGATGGTGTAGAGGTCCTCGAAGAATGGCAAAATCTCAGTTCAAAGTGCTTATAGATTCATTAGGAATGACCATTCTAATGATAGGTCTAGTTGCACCTTTCCAGCTTTTTTTAGGTCCCTTTGGAGTGCAAAGATTCATGAGAGATATAAGGTCTTTCTATGGCAAATGGCTGTTGAAGTTCTTCCTACCAAGGGGAGGTTGGTGGTCATCTTTGGGGTTGATAATGCCTCATGCCTGCTTTGTGCTCATGATCAAAAAATTGTGTCCTACCTCTTTTTCAAATGTCCCTTAGCTAGGGCTGTGTGGTTTGCTAGCCTGTGGAACGTTAGAGTTAATCATGGGCAGGTATATTCCAAAATAGATTTGGTGACTTGGATTCTCTTGGCACGCATGGTGTAGATCACGAGGACATTGTTCTTTGGGTTGTGATTGTGTGCTATAATATTGGAAACTTAATGAATGCTTTGGTGTTTTCTAAAACAACTATGGTTTTAGGAACTTTGTTGCATAAAACCACCCTACTCTTTACAGAGCATAAACGAAGCCTACAAGGACAATGTGTTTTAACGACAGCCAGGAAGGAGCCTATAATGGGCTAACCCTACGAATGGATGGTAAGACCTATGGTCTCTTATCATACATCTTTTGTTAAAGGAAGGATTGGTCTAAGGGTGGTTCTTTCTCATGTGAGTGGAATTATTAATAGATGCGGGACAATGACCTGTAAGGCAAACTCTCCTTTAGAAGTAGAATTATTGGCTTACAGGTTGGCCATAATGGTGGTGAGGCAGTTGGTAGATGCTGTTGTTTTGGAAAGTGATTCTAAGATGTCTATGGATGCAATAGTAAGGCGAGAACTTCTAGCACACTAGATAAGTCCTTCCTATCTTTTTTAGTGTCTTGCAAGCTGCTGGTGATGGTAATAGTGTGTTTTTTCATTGGATTCCTAGAGCGGATTCCCTCTCTTGCTAAGTTTTGTCTTCTATTGTTCGTTTAAACACTATTATTAAGGAAGTGGTTCTATCTGTGACCACAGTTTGATTGCCTTTTGTTTGTAATAAAGATATTTTTATTCAACAAACAAAAAAAAGTACAAAAGACTCACCTTACAATAAGGAAAAAATTGTCGAATCGATGTATGTATATCGAGAATTAATATATAAAAATATTGATTGATATATACTAATTTTGATGTCGATGTCAGTTGACAAATGAACAAAAAAATTAATAAATATGGAGTAAGCTAACAATGATTATATTATAAATGTAACTACAAAAAATATGACTATAATATATTTTGGCACTTGGAGAAATGTCTCAAAAAGTACACATCTTTGGAATTTTGCCCTCCTTATGATAACTTCAAGACTTTTGCCTTTTTTTAAGATACGTTAAAGATCAACTTAATGTGTTTTTCCAAATAATCCCCAACCAACCAAAAAGATAATACACTAGAATATCATTTAATAATTTACTAGAATACCTTTTGGCAATCCACATATTTTAATAATTTGCAGGAACATTATTTTGTAATCTACCAGGATTCTGTTCGATAATCCAATAGAATATCCCTTGGTAATTTGCCCTTCAAAATACCAATTGTTTATCCTTCAAATATTATTTGGAAATCTGCCAAAAAACCTTTTGATAAACCGTAGGAATACCTTTCGGTAATTCAATACTCCTAGAAATCCACCAAAATACCATTTGACGAGATACCAAAATATCATTCGATAATCACCAAAATACTATTTGATAATCTATCAAAATGCCTTTTGGTAATCTATCAAAAAACCATATTTACATTTTTTTGCCTAATAAAATTTAACATAACAATTAAATTTTTCTAAAAAACATAATAGTTAAAATATTAAAAAAATTTACATCGCATAACAAAAAAAAATCTAAAAAATACATAAAATAATGAAAAAAATTTGTAAAAAAAAAAAAAGTAAGCTTCGCCACCGTTCCATGAGGATAACCGAGCTCCAATGACAAGGGTCAAAAAAACTAAAGCGTCGATAAGGTATTGAAATCATGCGAGATTAGTAAAGATTGCGATCGACATGTAGATTTGAACAATGTGACAGAGTTCATGAGGCGTGGTTGTGTCGACTTCGTGAGGTTAAGAGTGGGGAGACAAAATTGTGAATTGCAACAGTGGCCAAACTACCATAGCCATACCACGGTGATCACGTCGATGTTGATTGTAAGCCAATCATGACATCAACTCCAAGGACTCAATGATCATAGTTCCCTTAGTCAAAATCTAGATCGCGAAACTCACAACCTCTCGACAATCAATAGCAAACTCGTGGCAGCAACTCACTAGATTTACAACAGAAGCTTTCCTCAAACGGAGAGGAAAGAGAAATACTGAGGGAAAGAAGAGAGAAAATTGAGGGAGATCAGGAGAGAAAGATAGGAGAAGAGAAAGAAAATGTTTTGGGATTTTTTTTTTGTTGAGAAAAGTTTGGGGAAAAGTTTGATATTTAGATTTGAGGGTAAATTAGTCTTTTTGATATCTTGTAAAACTTAAAAATTAGTCAAACAAGGTAAAAATTCAAACCAGTATTTTAATTGGACAAAAAATTGAACTAGGTGTAATAAAGGGACTATTTTTAAGGTTTCCTCTACTTTTTTTTTGTTTTTTTTAAAACTGCACTGCCCTACATATACGTCACCAAATAACCTGTTTCCATCGTCCTAATTTCTATCCATATCTACCTATAAAAGGTAGAATGCTAAAAAGAACACACTAAACTAATAACCTGTTTAAATGACCGATCTATATTTGGAATGGGTTGAAAAAAAGGACTCGTTTGGATGAGAAGTCTATTTTTCAAAAGGAAAATTTTCTTATTTTAGATGTGAAAGTCTTTTCATTTTTGAAAATGAGGTAGTATTTAGATGTGTAAAACATTTTTTTTTTTTTGGAAACAAAAGGTTGGTTGGAATGAGATGAAACTGTATTGAGAAATTTTTATTGTGAGATGATTGTAAAAGTTTCCTTTTTTTTTCTCTAAAATTTACTATAGAAGACATGTATGAAAAAATGATTCCTTTTTTTAATTTCAAAATGAGAAAAATGATGAAAAACTTGAAATAAACACTTATTTGTATAATTTTTTCTCATTTTAGAAGTGAACCTTCCGTCTAAATACAGTTAAAATGTCTGACATATATATCTTCCCTTCTTTTCCTACTTTGAGCTTCAAACAAAAAAAAAAAAACTCAAAGGTGGAAGAAAATCTCTTTCTGAGATTGTACGTGGTTTTATAATCTTCCCATTCAAGCCAACTAATCATTCTAGAAATGGAAAATTTTTATCAATCTAAATATTAATTCATTTTTAAACTAGAAAAGACTTTCAAACTTAAAAAAAAAAAAAAATTCTTTCCAAAAGTGGACCTTCTATCCAAACTAGGTAACTAAATGAAGTTGGGAAGCGAATTCTTCACTTTGCTCATTGTTCAAATCTTCGTGATATTTCTATTTAAGTTCCTTAGTTATTTGGGCCAACCTAGATAGGGAAGGCTAGGTTAAAGGTGGGCTTAATAATTTGTGTGAATAGTTTTGGGCCAAATCTTGGCTTCACAAATTGATCTAATATTTGAGTCTAACCTTTTTTATGCTGTCTTAAAAAAAAATAAAAAAAGAGGGGAGAAATATATCATAAACCAACTTCAAGTAAAAATAAATAGCATAAAATTTTTTAAACTTTTAGTAAATAATATATTTTAAATAAATCAAAGATTTATACAATTTAAATTTTCAAAATAAAAAAAAATTTCGTGTGTAAAACTTTGATTTATCGATAAATTCTTTATTTATATGTGTAAATATTTTATAATTACTCTTGTAAATTACAAATTTACCAAATACATGTAACATGTACTATTGTAAACATACTGATCTTAATGAATTATTATAAATAACAAATTTACATAGTAAATTTATCTAGTAAATTAATTTTTACTTAGTAATTCATATATTTACCGATTTTAGTAAATCATTTATTACTCAGTAAATCATTCATTTACCATATAAAAATAGTTGTCTTCATTTGTGTAAATTCTTGATTTTGTAAATCATTAATTTATCGATATAATTAATTATAAATTCTTGGTTTTACCAGTATAAATTCTTGATTTCATAAATCATCAGTTTACCAATTTTGATAAATCATTTATTTACTAATTTAGTAAAATAGTCTCAAATTGAACAAACCTTAACTTTAACTCCTACATTGACTCAAATCCTAGCACTTTACCTAAATTGAGCCTTAAATTCTAACCTAATCCCGAAATCCACTAACCACTCACTACCATCAAATCTACTAGTCATCGTAAAACTTGTGATAAGCACTGCCACTACAACAACTCACCAAAAAATTGTGCATGGAGACGACAATCACTACCTCGTCATGATGGTGATTTCTTTACAAATGAAAAGTCGTGGCAAGTGGTGGAGTGAGATCTCGAGGAGATTTGGATCGTCAAATCTAGATTGCTACCTCATACAACAGATTTGATCTTTGTTGCGTGACAACTTCTACCTTTGTTCTCAGCTCGCCGTTGTGGCCTTCACAATATTGTAGTCTCGGACAATATAAATTAGTCTTCATGAGTCAGAGTTTATGTTATATGCAATTAAATATTAGAGAAGGTCAGACCAACCACGATCCTTACGAGAAATTAAAAGGAGACGATGAGTGAAAAGCGAAAGGGGTGATAAAGAAATGAGGATATAATTCAAAAATATTAAAATAAAAGAGAGAGACCTAAAAAAAGGGAAAATCCTTATTCAGGGGAAAATGAGAATATTATCTTTACTGAAATTTAATTATACTATTAATTTTTAATGGTTTCAAATTATACTATTTATCACAAATAAAGTAACAAAATGACATATAATGTGTAATTTCTCTTAAAGTATATGAGGACATCATGTATGTTTATAATTGGGGAGAGAAGTATCTAATAGTTTCCATAAAATAATTAAAGTAAATTACATATTTTTAAAATATTTGCGATAAATAACAAACTTACTAGGTAAATGTTTTATTTATGTCAAATTTATAAAGTAAATATTAATCTGCGTCTTGTTAATATATTATTTATCTAGTAAAATTCTCATTTATCAAATAAATTTACTATTTATTATATATATTTTAAAAACCTATTATTTATTTTAATTATCTTTTGAAAAATGCTATTTATCATGATTTTCCTTTATATTTTATGAAAGCAAAATACATATATACTCATTTATAAGCACGTGCATAGCAGGTTTGAGTTATATATGTTGATTTTTTGGAAGTAGTAAAGAGGATTTTTTCCAAGAAATTATATGAGAAAAGAAATCATTTGAGTATAATTAAATTAGAAATATAAAGTTTTCCATTAAGATATAGTTAAAAGCATTATATTTAAAGAAAATAAAGAAACCATAAGGAAAAAAATAGAAGAAAAGATTGAGGATATATTTAAAAATAACCATAGAATGACCAAAATTAATTGTTAAAATGTTTGAATAACAACAAAACAAAACTAATATATATAAAGTTGATTAATGTATATATGAGAAAGAAAATAATGTTCAAATAAAAACACATACATTTAGAAAAATTTTAACTGAGGACAACGTTTGTAGAAAACTATTATATGATAAAACATTTGTGATACGCATTGAAGATTAAAAGTATACAAAGTTAAAAAAAAATTAAAAGTATACAAAACTTATAGAAAAAGTAAATTACAAAATGTATTGAAAAACATGAAAAAAAAAAAAAAAGCAAAACCCATAAAATCAAAAAAAAGTAAAAAAAAAAATCCATAATTAAAATGCTCATGTCAATCAAAACCATCATTTTGGTTGAAGGTTGTTGAATAATGTTGGAGCTCGATGAATCTAATGGTGTGACATAGTGGGGGTGAAAGACGTGACACCCTCCAAATGGTTGATGGTGGCGTTAATGTGTTTGTAAACACTACTAGACAGAGGATGATGGATTACTCTAGCAGGGCTCCTAAACTTGTTGATGGGGCCGACTAGGCATAAAGAGGCCTGAAAAAAAAATTCCTAGGAACTTCCTCACTTTTACAAACTTCTAAGGTACCTTCTTGAACCTATAATAATGGTGAAAATCATAATATGAAAAAAACCATAAGTCAGCGTGAGAGGTAAGAGGAAAGGAGAAATAGTGGTGGTGAAATAGAGAAGTAAAGGCTGCCTCTAGACGTAGCCCAGAATATGCTCTGGTGGCACTTTAATGAGAATAGGTAAAGTTGATGAGATTGGTTATCCTAAGGCGAATGTTTTAAAAGAGTTTCCATGGGGGTTTTTGGTAGAGGTCCTTAAGAGGTGGAAGAAGCTTGTTTCTAGCGATAAGAAAAATGACCTCTAGTTGCGATTTTATAATTATGAAAGATGAGCCTTAAGTTGTAAGGATGAAGATGATGATGAATTTGTAGGTTCTAAAATGATATTGGCGGAGTTTTGGTAAGGGAAGAGAATGGTTCCCCTTTTGGAGTGAAAATAAAGGGCATTTATAGAGAGTGGAAGAGCCTTGGGGTGACTCAACCAAAGTAAAATGGCATATGGAGTAAATAAATGCTAGAAATGAATGGCATCTACAAGGATGGTGTTAAAGCACATTGTCGCCCTATTCTCTGGTGAGGACTGCTGTTAAACTAATGTTATTTTTGGTTAAGGATTGGATTGGCATCCTATTTTGGTTGTTGGAGGGTACCAAAACTGGTATGACAATATGAGTATCTAGTCTTTTCAGTTAGCCGAAGCAAGTTCTCTCTAAGAATAAAAGGCTCAAGAGGATGCTCTTCTTGTCATGTTTCTATTTAAGGGTTTGAGTCCCTCCAGAAGATTATAATGGCAACCTATTTTTGGGTAAAAGGCTAACTAGTGGCTAGAGGAATCCTCAGAGCTATTATAGGAGGGAGAAGCATATTTTCGTGTCCAGAGGATAAAAGCATCTTCCTTTGGCCAGATGAAGCTACCTTCAAACACGAATAATATACAAAAATTTTAATGGAATCTTGAGTTTTATCTTATGGGACCCAATACTCGTAGGGATAATGGGCTCTTATTTGTGCTTTTGAACATAAAGTATGGACTTGACATGTTAGATTATATATATGTTATTGAGTTATTTTTAAAGATATTTGGACCTACAATAATTATTTCAGGCTTTTAAATGTTAAGGGTGAGGAAAGGTTATTTTAGGATTATTTCTCCACCACTTACTTATTTATGACCAAAATACCCTTAGGATCCCCAAATAGAACTAAGGATAGTTTTGGACCGATAAATAAACGGTTCTATTTATCTTTCCATAGCCCACCAAATCACAACCCACAAAGATTCCCCAAGCATGGCTTGGGTCCACAGATGAGGTCCACTACAGGAGTGGACTTAGGCTTTACGAGAATGGGTATTGTGTAAAAGCAGTTATCAAAAACTAGTAATAAGTATTAACACTTCTTACATATTATTCGATGTATATATATTTATATATCTAAAGATATTAGATGATATATCCAAATAATCGTAGAGGTAGTGTTGCTTTCCGTATGGTATATAAGTCCTTTTTCAATTGAATTGTTTATACCCAAACCATTGCAGTGGAGACTAATTTAAACCTAAAACCTTGTCAGGGTGAACGATAAATCTTGTTATCCTAGTTAAGGCATTATGGCTAGTAAATCAATAGCTTAGATTGTTATAAAATACTAAATGACAATTCATACTAAGCCTGTGTTTATATGTAGTTCAAATAAATTTCAATTATTTTTTTATAATTCATTCACTATTCACAGTTTAAATTATAACTTCACATTTTAAACTTTAAAGTCCATAATAATGTATACACAAGTCTAAATAAGATGATTTTTTTAAATTATATAGAATTTTAAAAAAACAAAACAAAACAAGCTATATGTTTGAGCTTTAGCCACTCAAACCAAGCTATACGTTTGAGAAAAACAAAACAAGCTATATGTTGATATTTTTTTTCCAAACGTATTTAAGTTTTTATATGTTTGAGCTTTAGCCATTCAAACCCATGCATCAAATATATAACAATTCAACTCAAATCTAACCCAAAAAACTCAAATCAAACTCATGCATAACTAAACTTATGCTAGATTCTATTAATATTGAAATCTATCATTTGATTAAGAAAACTACTATCTGTGGACAAGTATAACACAAGCTAATTTTGACATTTGATTTTTTTATTTATTTTAGGGATATGGATTTAAACTCCATTTTTTTAAGTGTAGTCAGATATAGTATTACCATGGGCTATGCCTAACTAACATACTCTGAATTTAAAAAAAAATGGTGGTAACTACAGATACTAATATCTACGGTTAAAAATTAAAGTTGAATTAGATTAGATTGAACGATAAAATATTGATAATTGAGCCTTTAAACATCAATGTAAGAATAACAAATCAACCATAAATATGAAATAAAAACTATAAATAAAAGAAATTACATAAAATAAAGGACACCAGAATTCATAAAAGTTCATCGATATATGATATGTTCTTTGCATTTGACACTCTTCACTATGTCAGAAATGATGAGTATAAGAGTACAAAATGCTTATGCAGAAATTTTAATAGATTTTTAGTAAATAATATTGCTTGTCCCTTTTATGAATTTATAAAGTAAAGATAGTGGCTCTTATAACTTAGGAGTGTAGTGGGTTGCGCCCCACTTTCAAAATTATAGGAATCATGTGTTCTTACGTGGTCATGTTCCACGATTGAGGTTGAGTTTCTTAGGATCATGTTATCCATAGATCAATTGTTGGTCAGTTGCTTTAGTTGAGAATCAAACTATGATTTGACGAATGACACCAACCTTATGAATGAGGATTAGGTGCCACACAATCAAAGCTGATCAGATGATAATCATCGAATTATCGACAGTCGAAGAATTGATTATTATTAACTAGTTGGAGCTAAACAACTGAGAAGTCTACTCGTTAAGAGGTCAACTATTGAATCAATCGACCATTAAGGAGTCGACAGTTGAGTGATAGAGCTATGGTTAACGATCAAATAATGGCGACCTCAAACAATTCAACAGCAGTTTGTCATTCGATGTCCATTCTTCGAGAATGGAATCAGGTGTTCATTTAAATATAAGGAACAAAGTCTGATCACAACAGTTATATAAATAAATAGGCACATCAAGACATCCTAATTATTAAGGCCCGTAGGGGTTTTTCAAAACTTTTTCTTTTGTCTTTTCCTTCGACTAAAGACTATTTTTCATTATTCATGTATATCAAAATATCTACAATAAATTCAAAATTTAAAAGCCCAAATTAGATGATTTTTTTAATTAAATAAAATTTTGAGACAAACTCCAAAAATTTTAAATCATTTCCAAAACTCCGTCTTTGATACCTTGCCAATTTTCTTTTGTTGTTTTCTCTTTTATTATTATTATTATTATTGAAGTGGGGATTTAAACTCTAAACATTTTAATAAAGTGAATATTAAACTATAACTAAACTATACTAGTAATCATGTTATTATTATTATTATTATTATTATTATTTTGAAGTTGGAAAAAAGAAAATTTAAACTTTTTACCTTTTGATAGGATAGGTGTGAAATTATTGTTAGATTATATCTGTTATATTATTATTATTATTATTATTTTACATTATCTTTCACAACACCGTACATAAAAAAAAAAGAAAAATTAAAGATTCATTTAATTGATAGATTGAATTTGCAGTGAAATAAAATTTTTAAATTTATATTAATTAATTTACTTATAATTTTTATTAATTTTTTTAAAAATAAAATTGAATAAAAAATTTAAATTCGACCTTTTAAATCAAACCGATACTTAAAAAGATGTACAATATATTTATTTTTGCCTCTGTTTTAAAATAAAACCGGAAATATATTTATTTCTGCCTTTTTGTTTTTGTCTTTTCCTATTTTCCGCATGTGTGTATACTTTTCTTTTAGCGCAAGTTATATTGAGAAAACGTTTTTCCAGATTCGTATAAATTGAAACCAAAACCCAGCCCTTGCCTCGAAACACCCCCACTCTCTCGTCTCCTCTCTCTCTCTCTCTCTCTCTCTCTCTTCTCTCCTCTCTGTACTGTGAGTCGGCCATGGCCGCTCTGCAGTACCTGGAATCGCTGCGCCACGCGCATCCAGAGCTCGACGATTGGTACAATTCGCTGGCAGATCTGTACCAGAAGAAGCTCTGGCACCAGCTCACCCTCAAGCTCGAGCAGTTCGTTGCTCTCACCGTCTTCCAGGTTTGTTTCGATGGCCATTTCTGCTTCTCTGTTTGCTTAACTCTGTTTACGAATTATTGGAAGACTGTAGATTAGGGTTTTGTGACTCGGCGGGAATTAGGGTTTCTGAATATCAGCGAAAAAGGGACTTGTGGTTCTGATTTTGTAGTTGGAATTGAATTGCAAAATTAGGGTTTCATTTGGGGGACAGGATTTTGGGTGGGGAACCTAGGGTTTTGAAGTCTGGTCAGGGTTTTGGTTGTCCGTTATGTGACATTAGGATTTAGTTTTCTAATCTTATTTTCTGGAAAAGATTAAAAAAAAAAAAATGAAAGGAGAGTAGGTAAAAAATGTAAATGAGGAAAAATACTTCTGAATTTATTGTCTTGTTAGTGTAAATTTGTAATGACATTGGTTCTTGTTTACAGGTTTTGTTTTTGTTATATTTGCTGCTTCTTTTCCAATTAATTGTAGGATAATAAATGTATGAGGGATTTGGTGTTTGTTCTAGATGTTTGGTTTCATGAACACATTAGTTGACTAAGCTAATTGGTAACTGACCCAACTGGTGCTTACTCGGTTAGTGTCTGCTGTAGGCGTTGTTGTTCTTGATGCGATTGTATAGTTTGTGGTTGCGGGAAATTTGGTTTGATTTTAAATTTTATAAGCTGGGAAGTGCTGTGCGAAAATTTTGATGGGACTTGGGTGACATTTGGTTTCTATCAGAGTTGAGGGTTATCATTGAAAGAAGTTTACTTGAAATTGCATACATTTTTCCTTGTTCTTTTTATGCTTTGATCTTTCTATGAGCAGGCAGCTAGTAGATAGAAAATCTCCAGCTTTTTAAGCAGCTAATTCAATTAAAGCTTGTTACGATCAGGCTCATTTGGCTGAGATCTTGGATGATATTCATTTCTAAGAAAATGAAGATACATCGAGGGTTTTTTTTTTTTTTTTTGGTGGAGCTTTTGGGAATTTATCATGGGGAGTTGTCTTTGTTGGTGGTTTTTCCACTTCTTATTTGTTGATATGCTGGTGTTGGGCTTTTAGGAGACCTGTCTGTTGTGACATTGCAGAGCATTTAATATCTGTTACAATTAACAGTATGCGATGTTTGAAAGTGAGGATTTTTCTTTATACCTTTACCTTGTGATCAATATGGTTACGGTATAGTTTTATACCCTCTGCGTGCTTACATTTGAATTATTTTTGGTTTAGTTTGAAAAATATTAGCTGTCTACATGCCTTCAGAAACGGCTATCTATCTTTGCTTCCCTTTTTATCTACGCCTGATATTTTCTCTTTATTGTCGAGTTGCAGGCTGGGGATGCTCTAATACAGTTATATCACAATTTCATCACCGACTTTGAGACTAAAATCAACCTTCTCAAGCTTGCACACTTTGCTGTCATTGTATCTCGGCAATATGCAGAAAAAGAAGCTGCCATTAGTTATCTTGAAGGGGTGATAGAGAAGCTTACAGCTACCAGGGAGCAGCGTATAGAGGAGCCTATCCTCTACATTAAGATGCAAATAGCGGCATTCAAACTTGAACAAGGGCAACAAAAAGAGTGCAAAAAACTTCTTGACGATGGAAAGAGCACACATGACAGTATGACTGACATTGATCCATCTGTGTATGCTAGCTATTATTGGGTTTCATCTCAATACCATAAGTTTCGTCAAGAATTTGCTGAGTTCTACAAAAGCGCTCTTCTCTATTTGGCATACACCTCAGTGGAGTCTTTATCTGAGTCATTTAGGCTGGTATGTGCTTATTGATGAGAGATGTTTAAATTGACTTTTTTTTTTTTTTTTTTGAAATAGTTCTCGATTTTCTTCTTAGTACCGACTTTGATTTTACATGTCATATAATTTAAAGGCTAATTCTATACTTGCTATCCAGTAATTGAAGGTTGCCACTTCTTTAGACGTAGTAGGACTATTTGATTTTGATTATTTTAACTATTCTGATACTTATTCTTTTTTTTTTTTTTTGTATTTTTTTAAAACTTAAATACTGGTTTGGATTTAGTTTGACATTAAACAATTTGTAACTGGAACGGAACCAGCCAGTTCGGGAAGTGTATCAAATTCTCAAAGCCTGGGATAATGGTGATATCGAACTAGCTTCTGCAGTTAATGAGAGTTTGAGCTGCAACCCTCTAACGTCTTGTTATTAATTGTATTGCGAATGGAAATCTATTATGTTGTTGAACGTGAAGCAAAGAAATGAGAAGCATTTTAATATTTCATTTCATGTTGAGTTTATTCCAAAAAGTATGAGTACCAAGGGCAAGAATTGGAGACTAGTTCTTAACTCCTCTTTCTATGCTAGCTTAAAAAAAAAAAAAAAAAGATATGATATTCATGTTCTCCTCATGGATATCTGACAGAAGATGTCAATTAACTTTTGAAAACTTTTGTAGGATATGGATGATGGAATTCATAGACTGTTTGTCACTGTTTCTGAATGTGACCTGTCTTTCCGTGATTCTTCATTCAGTTTCCATCTTTTAATTATATATTGTCTTTCCTTTTTCTTTCCACACATTTTTAGGATTTGGCATTTGATCTCTCTCTCTCTGCTCTGCTGGGAGATAATATCTACAACTTTGGGGAGCTGCTCGCACACCCTATTGTAAGAATATTTTTACCAGACTATGTTTTCTTCTTTCCAGTTCACTTGTATTGCTTACCATATATTTTTCTTTTCACAATGAACTTGCAATAATTGGAATCTGTCATATTGAGTGTGTGTGTGTGTGTATGAACTTTCCATTCTGTACCTTTCTAGGATCTTCTATGATGTAGTAGCACATCTCTGAATCTTGAACACTAGTCATCATGATTCGTGATGCCACACTTATATTGCAGTGTTTGTTGTCTACAACTCAACCAACCTTTGGATTTTGGACCATTTGGGAAATTATAAAAAATCGTTGAAAAATATAAATGGGTTTATTAAGTAAAAGACTCATATCACTGGTGGTCATGATGCAAAAGGGAGAATATATAAAATGAAACTAATGAACTCTGTGGGAATGAACTGGAAAACTGGACAAACGAGATTTCATAAGACTTGGAATTGCAATTCCAGTTTTGCTCCTCAGATTTATTAGCATTAGCATGGAGCTCGTTTTATGTTGCCATAAAACCTTTAAAGCTCGAGGTTTCAGCATGACATACCATAGTAACCCTGTATCTCTTTCCATCTTTCTGTATACTCCTGTGTGAAGCAAACTCTTATGGTTAATCATGTATGTGAAGGCTGAACAAGCATATGGCACACGGTACTGTGTTTAACATTGAGCGAGGTATCTGCATCAGAGAATATGATATGGGCCATGAATGTCATTTTGAAAAAATATTTATGTTTATGAACAACATTTTTGGTTTATGTATTTGACCTAGCCTCGAGATGGATGCATGATTGTTACTTTGGTATGATTGATTAGCTTACGTTGTCTGAGTGTTTACTGTATGCTGATGAATGCTTTTATTCTTACAATGTAACTTAGATTCTCTTGACCTTTCCACATAGAAAATGGTGGAGTTACCGCTGCTACTTCCATTACTTCTATGTATGACTTGAGTCGGCCAAATAAAGTGTATTTAGCCAATGATGACTGCATGCATGGTTGTTTTATATGGCTTGATCAAAATTGGCCGTGTTCTGTGAGTAGGTGCCCGTCTTTCCTGTTTAATATGGGTTCAACAAATCATTTCTTCCTTTGTTTCCCCTCATTTCTTATTTTTCTTGTTAGACTTACCTTGTGCTGCTGCACTTTCATGTCCATTAGTGATCTCGTACCTGCTAACTTTTACTTGATCACATCTCCACTATCTTCAGTTAGGGGCATAAATTTTAGCTGTAGTGGTTTCTGTCGTACTGATACCAAGTTATTTTCTACTACTGTCTTTTTTCATCTTCTACTTCTTCCTCCTTCACACCCCACACCATCACCCCAACCCCCTTCTCTCTCTCTCTCTCTTTCTTTTTTATGGGTGTGTGATAACATCTTATAAAAACTTGTTCAGATTAAGAGCCTTCTTAATACAAAGGTGGAGTGGCTCTACTACATTCTTCAAGCGTTCAACTCTGGCGATCTAGTTCGCTATCAGGAATTGTGTCGTGTGCACAATGCTGCTTTGAGGGCTCAACCGGCATTGGTTGCAAATGAGAAGAAGCTACTGGAAAAGATCAACATTCTCTGCTTGATGGAAATTATTTTTAGGTTTGGTTCTTGTCATGGTGTTGGGCCACTTTTAATTTGTGCAGGAGCCTGTCTGCATGTATATTTTTAAGTTGACTTTAATGTTGTGTTTCTTTTGCAGCCGGCCATCTGAAGACAGGACTATACCTTTGAGTGTTATTGCTGAGCGCACTAAGCTTTCCATCGAGGATGTGGAGCATCTCCTTATGAAGAGCCTTTCCGTAAGTTAATCTAATTGAAACCTTTATTACAAATACAACTAATCAAAAAAAAAAGTTAGAAGTCTTCTTTTTGAATGGCAGCAGCTGATAAGGAATAAGAACTTCATTTTCTTATATTATTCTGTTAACATGTCCTAGAAGTGAATGATGTGGAACATTTACATCTTTTTCGATGTTTAAGCAGCTGTATTGACAGTTATCTTGCATGGTAGGTTAAGATTTTTTATGGCAATCTTTTTGAAATAAAATGGACAGGAAAGGTCCACTAAGTGAGCTATAAATCACATTAGGTCCATATTTGTTTGTTGTAGCAGCAAAGCTGATGAACTTTAAATAGTGCACTATTGTAGGTGCACACTTTCAACCTTTGATATGTTATTTGTTTGATAAAGAATCATTCCCGTCTCCTGTCTTTGATCTTCTCCATTTTATTATATTCTTTTTCCTGTTGCAACTTTGTTTTTGTTGAAAGCCTGCCTTCATTAGGATTTGGAGAAGGTGCTAGGCAATAAGGAGATCGTTCTTATTTAACTAGGACGGTAGATAATGCTTAGTTTGTTTGGATCAAAAGTTCTTCATAGTATCATCTGCTTCGTTGGATTTGCTGACTCTTCTGGGCTTGGTCATTGTTTCTTTCGATCTAAATTTAACTATCATCAAATTGAACTATCCTTTCATGATTGGCTGATTTTTTCTTCAAAAGTTTATCTGTTCCTAACATTGTAAGGATTTTGACTACAGGTTCATCTGATCGAAGGCATAATCGACCAAGTTGAGGGAACAGTGCATGTTTCCTGGGTGCAGCCCAGAGTTTTGGGGATCCCACAGATCAAGTCTTTGCGCGACCGACTGGACAATTGGTTGGATAAAGTGCACACTGCCTTGTTATCCATCGAGGCAGAGACACCTGATTTGGTTGCGTCGTGAGTTTTGTTACTTGAATGGTTTTCTGCCCACTGTAACATGTTCTTAACGGCAAGGGGTAAAAAAGTACAAGGACGGCCAAAAAAAAAAAAAAAAACAAGATTCGCCTTGTTTGCTTTGGCACTAGGGCCTTCTTTGTATGCTGCGCATTTTTCGTATGTTGCTTCTGCTTTTTCTTGAATCATTTTTCTAAAAGGAGCTACCTCTTCTCGTACTTCCCTTCGGAGTAGTAAATTCTATAGTGGCATGCCTTGAGACATGGGATTCAAGTAAATGGACGGCTGTTTCTCATTTTAGCGTGGTTATTGAACTGATTTATTTGGAAAATTTTCTCAGTTACAGTGATGTGATCCACTTGAATCTTGATCCAGATCAACTGCATTTGCTTTTAGTCAATTTCTTATTACTTTCCTATGAAATCGTTGTGCCTTTTTAATTTTTTGGTTACGGAAGATGAATGATATTTACTGTAGGATTCGGAGAATTGTGCAAAGTGACCAGTATCTCAGCTGAGGGAATTCAGATTCCTTGTCCTATTTTTGGTGTTCTAGTCACGTCCAATTGGACAGAGGAATCGACTTAAATTGTCTAGAAACTCAGCTAGGGAACTCACGAGGTGTCTAAAAATTTTAAATTATTTGAACATTTCAAACTTATAAAACGAGAATTTTAATAAGATGATTTTGTATATCAGGTGAATATAATGATAAACAGCATACGTTCTTTTTCTTTTGAATGACCAAAAAATGTACAATGCAACTGTCTACCAAAAACCAGTAAGGAGTTCCAACGTTATATCATATTTTTAATTGTTAGATTAGTTTTTTAGTGCTTTGATTTATAAGTGCAAATGATAAAAGTTTATAATGCTATGCGTGATATGAAACTGAAACTATCGTATTATCGGTAATACAAAAACAAATTGTAAGTACCATCTCGGTTTGTCTAGAAACTTTCATGATGTATATTCATTGGATTTAGGTTGGAGTGCAGACATTTGACAGGCCATAAACATTGGTGTATACAAATTTTTCTTTAAATAATAAGTAATAAATTTCTCTCGTCTCGTATACATTTTTATTTCATAGAAAAATCATCATAAAACGACTTTTTACTACAAAGGAATTAACAATAATAACGAGTATAAAACTAGAAACTGAATTTAATATCATAAAACGACTTTTTACTATAAAGGAATTAACAATAATAACGAGTATAAAACTAGAAACTGAATTTAAAATACGTACTTTGTTCTATTGTTTTCTGATCGGTTCTACCACAGTTTATTGTTAATAAGAACTATTTTAAAAATGATTTTAAACTACTTTTTATGAAACGGTGATATGACATGTAATAAGCAACAACTAGCTTAATTTTGGACAAGGAAAAAAAAATATGTACAATAAAGTTTTTTTTTTTTTTTTTTAATCTTTTGAACGAACTCTTAGTTGGGTCCAATTCAATCCACACTACCAACTTTCAATATATATATTTTTTAAATAGCTAGATTTTTTTTTCTGTTCTTCAAAAGTCAGAGAAGAAAACAAAAGTTGTTTTCATACTGAAGATTTTTTAGGTGGCTGGGTCGGTAAACTATTATTGTCATCCACTTCGAAAATTTTGGGATCAAATACGTCATTCTTCAGAGTTTGGCAAGGTATTTTAATGCATGCTGTTGTATGATTCAACATTAGTACAGAAAAAAAAATAAATAATTACAGTAATGTAACGAGTTTTTCTCATACTCAAAATTATCTCATCATAATCCTTGCATTTGTAAGACAACAAGACCTTGCAAAATGGAAAAATGTCTTAATTAGCATCGTGAATAGTAGAAGGTGGACCTTATTTATTGGTATGATCTTAATGCGCGCATTGAGATCCGTTTTTAATAGTGTGTGATTTTAATTGATTTGGAGAGTCCACCCCTTTTTGTCTTCAATAAGCCCTGACTGAATTCCTACAAGTGCTTCATACTCCACCCTGCAGTAGGATATTCTTGAATGAGCTGTAACATAATAATAATACATGAAAACCATTGTCCTTTTAGGCACATCTCATGAACTATACCTACTAATTATAAAAAAAAATCTATTACATACAACAATTTTTTTAATAAACACGAAATGGAGTTATGAAAAATGCTTAAATATAACGCTAATATAAAACATCACTATTAATAAAAGATAAATTACCTGTAAATCTCATGATTTAAAACCCTAAAAAGATGAATGTTATTTTATAAGTGACGTGATATCGTGATTTGATATTATTTTATTACAAAATAGCATAAATAAAATAACAATAATAAAAATAAAACGTTGTACTTTTTATCGTGATAAGTTATAGTTCCAATAGGATCGACAATAACGGTAGTGCCAGTGCAGAAAGCTTCATCAGCTTCAGGTAGGTCCTCTATTGTTATTAGACATTCCTTCACTTGATTATATTTGGGTCTGAATAGTTCATGAGTCGAGTCCGGAATGAAATGAAATTTTGAGTCAAAACTAGTTGATTTAGTTATAATTTTTGTTAACTTTTTAGTTAAAGATAAAACTAAAACAAAAAATTTGAGTTCGAGACTGCAAACCAAAATGGGCCTTATTATTTATTAAAATTCTCACGGTTTGTTCTTAGACGTTGCTTTTGCAATTAAAGGGGCGTTTGGTAAATATATTACATTTTAATTAAGTTTGAATACAATTCTTTTTTGAGTGTTGTATTTAGTTGAAAAATATTTGTTTTGTATTTGAATAAAATATGTGTTTGGATGAAAAGTAAAGTTTTATATTCAAATATAATCATTTTTACACCAAACGTAAAATGTCTACGAAAATCAATTTTACACCAAACGTAAAGTTTTATATTCAAATATAATCATTTTCAACAGTGTTACAAAAACAATTATTATTCAAAATTTTATTAAAACAATCACATTATCTTTTTTGTTAGGAAATGCCCTAAGCATTAGAGACATTTTGATGTATTTATTTTGAACTGGATAATAAAATTATATATACATAGAGGTTATTCATTACATTGCTATCTGTCCTCGTTTTATTTACATGTTAAAGTAAATGTAAGCAAATATGGCTCACTGACTGCTTGTGTTAAAACTGTTAGAACGTTGCATGCAATGGACTTTTGTAAGCGAGAAGACAATGTTCTAAAGTTAGCGGTCTAAACTATGGTCTGTAGTCTATAGGGTTAGACCGAGCATCTAACTCATGTTAAGACTATTATGTTGTCTAAAGCCTTGGAGGGGACGGTTTGTCTTGACTGTCTGGAGCTGGACTCCCAAGTAGAAACATAGATATGTTGCTTGGTGGTGACATATTAGACCGAGACTAAAGCGTGATTGATCTACGTAGTCCGCTATGAGTGGATCAATCTGCTTTTGACGTTCATTGTGCAATAACCTTAATCCTGAGTAAATGAACTACTTCATGTATATGACTTGTGTACTTTGATGTTCCAATGGTTAAAGCATCTCAGAGGTAGTAAGCTTATAGACCGGTTCGTTGGGTGCATGACTTGTATACGATGAAGGGTTTATTTGCAGATATCGGAATCATAGCTCTGAGGAGTTAAAGGTATACTCTTAAGGGCATTATACTGAATGTGAAAATGAACAAGGCCTTGGATCGTCTGCTGGGCGGATGACTTCTTATTCACATATGGTGAATAATCATTTTCTTAATTCGGTAGTATAATGGAACTTTAAGATAGCCTGATCAGTAGGATTAAACGGACTTTGACTTAAGGCTGATCATGGATATCATATGAGGGTTTTACATATATGATAAGGTTATTAGATAGTAGCTTGTCACAGACTTACGTAATACGGTATATAATTGGGAGTTCAGTTTTAGGTTTATAGTGGTGTGACTCTGAAATTAGTGATCATATGATTGAGTTGTTCGGTACAACTCCTAAGGCTGATCATGGATATCATATGAGGGTTTTGCATATATGACAAGGTCATTATATAGTAGCTCGTCATAGGCTTACTTAATACGGTATATAATTGGGAGTTCAATTTCAGGTTTATAGTGGTGTGACTCTGAAATTAGTGATCATATGATTGAGTTGTTCGGTACAGAATGATGATCATATGGAATCACGGGAGCCCGATTATATATGTCCAATCAGTACCTCTACTAGCTCCACATAATTCCTTAATGTTTGGCAAATTGATTTGTGTATGCTCTTGGCTGGTTTATTATGCATGGATGGTGATGACACAGGATTAGGATGGTAGACAAGATTCTCTCCGGTTGGATTCAGATTTTTTTTTGGATAATAGAGTACACAATTATTCGAACTCCAAATAAAATTGCCATGATTTTATTTGAGATTGGATTGGAGTTGTAGAAAATTATCCATAAGAACAAGAATTTGAAACACAACCGTTTTGTGGATTTTGAAATTTGAATTTTGAAATTTGAAATTTGAAATTTGAATTTTGAATTTGAAATTCGAATTTGAAATTTGAATTTGAAATTTGAAATTTAAATTTGAAATTCGAATTTGAAATTTAAATTTAAAATTCGAATTTTGAATCACAGTCCAAGTAGGATTCGAATTTATTTTGGAAAATCCACAAGGTTTGAAATTCGAATTTGAGTTGGATTTGGAGAGGATAATCTTGTTAGAATCCTACTTGAATTTTGAATCCAAATCCTAACAAATAGTGGACGAAATTTTGAGGATTATCCTCAATGGAATTTCGGTTTTTGTGGGTAAGGTTCAAGGGAAAAATTCAAGTTTCAATCCCAGTTGAATTTGGATTCTCTCCTTCCCTGAAAAGTGGCCGAAATTATGGAGGAAATCTCCTAGGAAAATTCGGTTATTTTGGATAAGGTTGAGATAAGATTCAAGCTTGAAAATCCTAGCGGAATTTTGATTCTCCCTTATCCTAAAAGTGGCCGAATTTTTTGAGGAGATTTTCTCCTAGGAATTTCGGATTTTTTGGTTGAAAAAGGGAGATAAAATTCTAGTTAAAATCTTGTTTAGATTTAGATTGGATTTATCCTAAATAAACCGAATTTTATTGTTGGGATTTTCCCATAGAAAATTCGAATTTTATGGTTATGGATAAGGGAGAATATCTTTTCCAAATCCAATTCAAATTCAGAGAATCACCTCATGTAGGTCTATAAATAGAGGTCCTGTCACTCCAGTTCTCTTAGACCACAGACTCTCAGGTGAGCAGGCTTATTGTTGCACAGCTCATCATGACAATAAAGTTCTTTAGAGATCTGGGTGGTCGGAAGAAGACTAGCAGTGCTAGCATACCGATCGAGGTTCAAAGTGCCCACACACTCAGCCATTCGGGAATTGGAGAATAGCAGAGAAGGCTAGTTGGTTGAAGCTTCCGATCATTCTCCTCCTGCAGATTGGCGTCCTTAAGGTATGAGTTTTAATTGTTGTTGATTTATTGTATATAGCATCATGAGATATTTAACGATCTAAAAATTTTTATTGTTCCGCTGCGCCACTCTGATACGTTTTTACCGATTTATTTTCCCACATTTTTAACCCTAACTATTTATTTCTACTTTTATCAATTACATTAACTTTTCAGTTCTAAAATACTTTTCATCCAAACACACATTTTATTCAAATATAAAATAAATACTTTTCAACCAAATACAACATTTAAAAAAAAATTATATTCAAATATAATTAAAACGTAATGCGTTTACGAAACACACTCTTAGAAGGAAAAAGTAAATTACAAAAGCATTTTCTTTTTTTGTAAGCCAAAACTACGAGAGACTAGTCTTTTTTCTAGACGTATGTACGTACATTTAGGGGGCGTTTGGAGAAAGAATTGCATTTTAATTTTACTTAAATACAATACAATTTTACACCAAACACAAATTTTGCAACAGTGCTACAAAAACAATTACTATTTAAAACATTTTTAAAACAATCACATCAACTTTTCAACTCTATTATTTATCTATACTTTTACCAATCACATCAACTTTTCAACTCTAAAATACTTTTCATCCAAACACACATTTCATTCAAATACAAAACAAATACTTTTCAACCAAATACAATATTCAAAAAATAAATTTCATTCAAATACAATGTGTTTACCAAATGCCCCCTTAGTAATCCATTGGAAGAGCGCCCTATTTTAAACTCTAATTTTTATGCAATGAAGCTAAAACATTAACTTTTTTTTATCATATGATTTTTTTTTTATTTAACTTCAAAAATGAAGTGAAAGTTTTTACTTTATTAATAAAGAGTAAAATCAAGTGGTCCATATTTAATGAAATTGTGTACATATACACATGTTACATATATATATATATACGCTTACATATCAAATAAATTAAAAACCAAGAACGTGGGTTATCAATGTAAAATATATGATATACTTTATTAGTTTCCAGAAGGAATATACGACCGAAGTGGGGATAAGAAAGCAGAGACGTCCGTGTGGAACGTGAGAGGCATATATAAGAGAAAAGGGAATATAACCTTCCATTTGTTTCACACTTCCAATTTTTTTGAAAAAAGAAAAATTTATCATTTAAGAAAAATTAACATTTTTAAATTTTCATATTTAAATATCTAAAATTTTTTATTTTTAAAAAATATAAAAAAAACTCTTTAAAAATAAAAAATTTTCACCCACTCAAACAACTTTTCATTTTTAATAAAAATTTCAAATAATTTTTTATTTTTCATATTTTAAAATTTTTTATTTTTAAAAAACGGACCTCTCGTCCAAACGGACACTGAGATAATGGAAAAAATTTGTTAGTTCTGAAAACGTGGGATTGATTCCTCATCTGGCTGCCAAAAACTTGCTTGTAAGTATGTGAAGTATTTCAAACCACCTCCCGGTTACATGCGAACCGTAGAGTTGCGTGTATGATGATATGAGTGAAAACTGGATCATCTTTAAAATAAAATTAAAAAAAGAGTAATTTTTATCGGTGAATTCTAAGATTTTCGTATCTATAAAAAGGACCTCTGGTCTTATTTTTCGACTGCTGCCTACATGTGACTGTCACGTGCCTGCCACACACCAGCGTGTATTTTGCACGTGCCTACCTTCACCAAGGCCAGGCACTTATTGGGATCATGTTGGTCCGTACATGGGCCTATATATGGGCCGGAGATGTTTGTCCTCTTTTTTTTCGTTAGCTTTGGACACTTTGGTCCAACCGAACCTGTTGGGTTTTGGTTGGCAAAACTGTTTCAAGCTTACTCATTTAAGCTGTTCGGTAGAGCACTGAGCAGGCAGTTTAGGAGCAGTATACTAGAACCTTGTATTTGTCGTGCATGTATACATTATGGTCATGTATCGAAAAGGCCTAAAAAAACCAACTTTTAAGAGCAAATTATTAAGTATGATCATATATATATATTGATTAAAAAGAATAAAAATACTATTAGTTCCAGTTCAATACCAAGTCCAAGTACCTCTTTCGAGAGTCGAGCCGCCCATGAATTGGGTGATTCGGTTCACCAACCAAGGTGGCGCTATTGTAGTGGTTTTTTTTGGCTTGTCACAGCCAATTTTTCAGTGCAAAGACGGTCCGTTTTTTGTTTTTTGTTTTTTGTTTTTTTCGAATTTCTAGACCTTTATTAGAGTTTATTTTTTATTTGTTCAAATTAATTATTGTGTTTTTTGATGTATAAAATAATATTTAAAATATTTATTCTGTTTATATTTGTTTATGATTTTAATATAAATTTAAATTTTACAAAAAATTAATAGATGGATTATTTTTATAAATAATTCCTTAATTATAAATCTTAATTTAAATTGGTTTTTATTTATTCGAAATCGTTCAAATTGCCTTCTGATATATAGAAAATTATTCAAAATACCTCTTCCGTTTTTTATTTAACGAAAGGAGCATTTCGGATGATTTTCTATATATCGGAGGGTATAATGAAAGGTTTTGAACAAATAGAGATAGACTTGAATAGAAATCTATAATTTAATAGCTATTTGTAAAAATAATCCAAACATTAAAAATCCCCTTTTATTTAGGGAAGAAAAAAAAAACCATAGACACCTTTCTTTTGTATTAATACTTGTTTTCCTAAGCAAAAGAAAGAGACGAAAAAATGTATCAGACAACCATACAACATTAATACTTTTTTTTTTTTTAATGCTCTTGTCTCTCTAACTTCTAGTAAATTGGCAAGTACTTACTTCCAAAAATTTTTATCTTAACAAATTATTATTTGAACTTAATAAAGTAATACAGAGTGTTTTAATAAAATTAAAATCTTTTAAAAATAAATTCCAAATAATCACACTAAAAAAATCCATAACTTTTATCACTATTATTATTATTATTATTATTATTATTATTACGAACTAAAAGAAAAAACAAAAACTATATGTGAAACCAACCATTATTTCTTCTCTGTAGAACCAACGTGTAATGATTCAGTTACATTGATGTGATGCAGATCAGGTGCATTTGCTTTTGTAGACCTAATTATGTTGTTTGATGCTGAGTAAGAACAGCATAATTTGCGTGATTAACATTCTGCTAATCATTATCTTTCCAGAGAAGACCTTTTTCATTTTAATATTGTCTTGGTGACTTTTACTTTTTGGCCCATAAGAATGCAGGGAATGCAGTATACATTGACTTTGGGATAGAGAATCCAATTCCAACACTTTTTTTTTTTCCTCCCTTTCTAAATAATTAAATTTGCAGATAAAAGAGACCCTTCTTTCCTGGTTGAGAATTGGGAACAAGTTGTAAAAGTATCATATTATTTATTTATTTAAATACTAATTTTTAGTTATCTTGATTTAAATTGAGTCGTATGCTCAACCCGATTTGGGCCATCCTAATTTATCCAAGTTGAGAAAAATAATGTTTGACCATGAGGGAAATGTTCAACGTTATTTTCTTCAAAAGAAGATAAGCCAAGTACCTTGTTAGCTTAGTTTTAAAATTAGGGAGAAATAATTAACTATCAAATCCCCCAAACATAACAAACGTCCAAACTTACAATTTTAAAACGTGTTGTCATGTAAATTTAAATTCAAAACCCTTTTTTTCTTTAAAGAACAGTACCATACAAGAACTTATCTGGAGGCATGAGGCCACCCTCCTCGTACAAGCACGCTGCACGCTTAAATGCGGAGTTTTGATAAGATCTGGAGCATGAGTGCTTAAGTGCGGAGTTTTGATAAGATCTGATGCATAAGTGCTAGTATGATCGCAACCATCAGAACCACCTACTAGATACCATGTTAACATGCTAATCCTAACATAACGATTTTCAATTTGGCAGCTCCTAAAACACTTCAACAAGAACACAAGCATTTTATACAAATCATGGCTCGGACAATCTTTCTCATCATCCAGCATAAGAGAAATTTTATGCATTCTCAAACATGTAAACTTAGAAAAGCCCCATCAATATCATTATGATTGATGTCTCAGAATCAAATAAATTACACCATTACTTTTAATGGGCAGAAGACTTTTAAGCATGTTACACTTCAACCTCTTCTCTCATTAAAAAAAGAAGGAAAACATTGCAGATTAATACAACATTCTATATTTACTATTCTTGCCTTACAAATGGTGAGGAGCTCATGTCTGTACTGTAAAAGGAATCCTCTGCACCACCATAGTAGTTATCCTCCTTCTCCTCATCCCACTTGAGGACTTCCCTTATATACTTGAATGCCTCGTCGATGGTAACACGCTCCCTAGCCCGAGCTTGCCATACGAAAAGCTTACGATCCGTGAGGGAAGCGTAAAGGTCTTTGAACTTCATCGCAACATAGAAATAAGCCTGATGAGCCAGCGTCTGGCTGTTGTGGTGCGGCCGCACTGGACTAAAATCATTGAACCATTCACATGAACTTAGAGGCACCCGGTTAAGCTTGTCCTCGAACAGATCATATTTGTTTAGTATCAACACAAATGGGGTGTCTTTGAAGCATGGGTGCCTTATCATGGTTTCAAAGAGCTCCTTACTTTGCATCATCTTGTTTTGTAGTAGCGTTCCACTGCCGTTACTTTCTGGCACTAGCGAAAACTGATCATAGTCGCTAAGCGCAACACAAAAGACAACCACGCGTACATCTTCGAACATTTCCACCCATTTACACCCTTCGGTCAGCCCCTTTGCATTTACCCTTATAAGTTGGTATCTGCCAAAAGAAAATTTAAAGTTATAAATAATATACCATGAAAACCGGCAAGAGTAAGAGACTCTAGAAAATCATCTTTTTTTCTAAAAAGACCAGACAAGAACAAAAATTTGTATCACAATCTAAATTCTGATTTCGAAACTTCAACGTTATAAGTTGGTCAATTTCGTTTCTTCCCTGAATGTCACTAGAAAAGATACTACAAAGACCACACCTTTTTTTTTTTTAATTTACAGAGAACATAATTTCCCTAAAAAGGGTTTTGAATTCATTCATAGAGTGGTTTTCTACAGAATTTATGTTGTTCAAACAGGTATTTTGACAATAAAATAAAAAACAGACGTTTAGAAAGATAATCATGAAAGTAGTAGTTAAGCCTGTCATTACTTGGTTAGAGGTGGGGGAGGAACTTCCAGATTTTCTGTATACGTTTCAGACATGGGACTTCGATCATCAAGGGAGAATTCAATAAAAGCCAAACCATTTCCTTGAGTGACACCTTCTGCATAAAGTATGTCTCTTTCCAAAGGTTCATATTCATTGCTTGAGATCTCAACAGCCTGAACACCATGAGAAAAAAAAAAAAAAAAAAATCTTTTAGTCACCCCACAATAATCTTAAATCATTCAAAGGTCCTATACAGATACAACAATATATTCACAACTATACCAGCATATACACATACAAATTTCCACATGTCTCATCCATGTTCTAAATTTCCCATCCCTTTGGCAGCATATGCAATTATGGTTTTCTAAGGAAAATATAAATATGGGTTCTGTAATAGAGAAGAGAAACCTTTTCTTGATGCGTAGATATTGTATTTTATTAAATGCTTGATATAAACAGACCAAACACGGATTTAGATCACCTGTCCAATTTTGTGTCCCTCAAATGATGGACAACAAATCAAATTATACCACATCATTTAACCAACTACATTATGTCATAATTTGTTTCTGAATTACAACTTTTTAAATGATGTGACATAATATGGTTGGTAAGACACCATTTGAGACAATCCAAAATTGGACATGAGATCCTTAGTCTACTGAATATGCACAATGGGACTACTAAAAATGCAGAAAGTTGACGTGAAATTACCCTGCTTAGAAAGTACTCAGCAACATCCGGGAGGAAGTGAAGCTCATCATGTCTTTTGTACGTTTCCTGGATAGCAGGATCCCTCCACACCTCTTCAACTAATGGAGCATATTCACGTGTTGCTGCAGGGAAAAATGCATCCAAATCCCCGGTAGCTATAATGTCCAGCAACCAGTCAGAGAAATGCTTTAACCTCGGGTTGATGGAGTAGATGCACTCTGAATTTCCATTGCTGGCAGCTTCTCCCCCTGAAACAACAAAACAATTAGATAATAAACACTAGATGAGCTGTATTGCAGAGACTCGGTGATATCTTCCCCCTTTCATGTGGGGCTTTAGTTAATATAAATCTTAGGCAACATTTGGTAAACAAATTTTACTTTAATTTCATTCAAATACAATACAATTTTACACCACATACAAATTTTGCAACAGTGCTACGAAAACAATTACTATTCAAAACATTTTTAAAACAATCACATCAACTTTTCAACTCCACTATTTATCTCTACTTTTATCAATCACATCAACTTTTCAACTCTAAAATACTTTTCATCCAAACACACATTTCATTCAAATACAAAACAAATACTTTTCAACCAAATACAACATTCAAAAAACAAATTTCATTCAAATACAATCAAAATACAATACGTTTACCAAACGTCCCCTTAAAAACTTAAAAAAAAAAAAAAAAAAAAGACTTTGAAAATTATGATGCCAATATTAAAAGAGCCAAGTACGAAAGTTCCACACTTTCCTATCGTTACGGAGCATATTAGTCTTTAAAAATAAAAGGTCAACATAAATTCCATCAAGTGACTTGTAGGTGTGACATCACAGAACTTGTTGTCAAAGCTTTCCTGCAAACTAATTAAATTAGCTACAAAGAAAATAGTTTTCCCAAACTGGGCTTCACCAGAAAGATGAGACATGTAATCACTCCAGTGATAAAACCAAAACCCAGTTTTTTAAATTTCTTCATCTAATAAAATATATATATATATGAGGCCTTCAGTAACTTTAATCCTAACTTCTAACCAGAAGACAGATGGGGATACTCAAAATCCATCTAAACTAATCACACAGCTCGACAGGACTTGCAATGGCAGCAACTCTAAACGCCATGGTCGATAGACAAGGATCCCATATTCAAAAAGCATAGAAGCATAAGCAATAAGAAGGGGCTTATATATTATATGACCACATCCTAATTCATCAAGTGCTTAATTCTCAATATGATAAGGATGTTATTTGTTCCCTGTTGAAATTAAGTACATCAGATGAACACAACAAGAAACATACATCCGCCAGTCCTAACTTTTTAGTGACAAAAGGATTGAAATCTGATGTCTTTCCTCAACAATTTTTATGAAATGCATAAACGATCTATACAGATGGCTGATTATGACTACCGAGCTATGTAGATAACATAAGAGTATAAATAAAGATGCATGATCAGTAAACTGACTTATTTCAACATACATACATGCATGTATACTTGTACTATTCCAAACAAGTGCAACAACTACTCATCATATATATGTATATATATGTACACATAAAAAAAACCTACACACACATGTGCTTGTTTGTGTGTTTACATAACCATACACGCATATGCATATCAAATACCTGATTCAGCACTTTGGTCATGGGGTTCTAGTTCTTTCATTTTGGAAAGAGCTTCCTCCTCAAAGCGCTCCCGTCCATCAAGCAAAATGCTCAGATATTTGTACATGTTGCTTTGAATCATTAACTTGATATCTTGCAGTTCTTCTGGACTGAACTTGTTACCGTACAAAAATTTAGCCTGTCAATATAATGATAAGAAAGTAATGAGCATTACCAGTAAATACAACAAGAAAAACTCTAGTCTTGGTCTCTTATACAATTTTACAAGCAGAATCTATATCATTAACATCAATTAGCATATTATTTCCCAAGCTCTTCCATATTTCTTTAGCCATATTAAAAACTCGAGATGATTGGTAGTTCTCTAAGTTTGGTTTCAAGAAGATGTTTGAAGGAAAGATTCTTCTTTCAAGAATTCATTTCCTTCTTTGTATTATCCGTCTAGAGCTCATTATGTGCGTATCTCTTCCTTCCCTGTTGATTTTAGCTCTATTGATTTTAGCTCTAACCATTAATCGTAATTTTCATTCAAGAAAAAAAAAAAATTTCAATGGAAGGGAGATGCAAAGAAATACACTTCTTTGCTCTTTTAGTGACAAGGGTTTAGTTTCTAGGACAGAGCCTACTATCAGTGGTAATGGCATCTCTTATAAATAAACAAATAAAGAGATTTTTCCGTCGCCTTTATCTTTGTTGTAGTGGGGAGGTCCATTCATTCTGAAATTCTGTTCCAGTTTTGCTTTTGCTTGCTGAGGACAGCTTGTCCTGATCTAACATAATTTTCGGTGTTTTTTTTTTTTTTTGTTCTTGTAGGAAAAAACTAACTCATAAATAAAAGTTGCACCTGCTTGAAGATAGTGCTGGTTCCAGAGCCTTGAGGTCCAAGAAGAAGAAGCTTTTGAACTTTTTTCTGCTCCAGATAATTCGGAACAGTAGCATAATTGCTAGCCTCATCTCTTGATCCATGTGGCTGACCGTGAAGCACAGGCAAAGAGAACAGGCTACAAACAAACCTCGTTGTTGCCTGTCTAGCAAAAAAAGCAGTGAGAACAAAAAAAGAAAAAAAAGATGATGATGTCAAGTATCAGATTCTAATCTCGAACCAACGTTAAGAATATACCTTCTCCCAGATATTGCCCCTGATATTATTCTGGCCTTCTTCCTCATAA
Organism: Antiaris toxicaria; assembly: GCA_035233585.1. Taxonomy (NCBI): domain Eukaryota; kingdom Viridiplantae; phylum Streptophyta; class Magnoliopsida; order Rosales; family Moraceae; genus Antiaris; species Antiaris toxicaria. The sequence goes on from CP141163.1 coordinate 10,693,570, forward strand.
CGACCATCATCATAGACCCAAAAGTGAGTGTCACGCGGGCATTGAACATTTGCCAGCTGGAGATAATAAATAACTTAAAATGCCAAACTTTTTAAGTCTCTTGATTAACAAACAACTTAAGACTAAAACCCCCTTTATTTAGGATTAAAAGAAAAATAAAATTTTTATTAAGTGGAAATAGAAATCTAATTAGACATTTTGCATAAATCTATAATCTTATGGCATAATTATTCCTACTTGTAATATTTAATAAAAGCTTATTATAACCGTCTCCTACTGAAGAAAGAAGTCTAAAATTGACATTTAGCAGCAGTAGTAGATGCATCAACCGGCTGAAATTTCACAAAGGACAAATAATAGTTAATTCCTTCCTCATTTGTTCCCATAGTATTGCATTTGTTAAATTCCTTGGGACATACAATGAGGACTTCTTAATAAAGTTAAACAATAAACTGAGTTACCAATGCAGGAGTTGACAACAAGAAACGGAATAATGAGATGGAAATTTCAAGAGAACCCTTCAGCTCAAATACATAGGGACCTCATCTATAACTAAAACCAAAGCCTAAAAAATTGCATCTTATAACATGAACCTAAAGAAAAAACAATTGTTTGAGATCATTCCAATACCATGTAAAGGGCTTACTCTTAGGATCCTCAATTCAAGTCTTGTAATTTGTCGGCCATTGATATATACTTCGGTATTCCCATTGCTCGCATCAGGGCTAAGTTTTCCAGTAAAATTTAAGTTTGAACTTATGATTCTATCCGGTTTTTCTCCCTCCTGTCAGATCGTAAAGTAAAGCAATCGAAGTGATTAATTTTGCCGGAGAAACAGATATTTACATGTTCAGAAGATTATATAAAACAATCAGTTGAAGATTGAAGATACAAGATTAAGAATAACTAACCTTTCCCCAAAGACCAGATTCTTTATCATACCAGTATCTACCAGGCTTCAACTTCCGAGGAGGTAAAGGACACCCAAGTAATTCTGCCATCTCTTCCGGCTTCAGAGGGAATCCATTAACAATCAGCTGCTCTGGCCGAAGCTGATTAGCAGAACATTCCTTTTCTGCTTTCATAATCTGCTTAACTTCCAAAGGACTGAGCAATCTGGACAACAACCTTGAATGTTTACCCAATTTCAATCGTTTTGATTCATCAATTGGCTGACCAATGCATGTCACGCACTTTCGTCCCTCGGGCATCGATCCCATCGCCCTTAGCACACAATTGCTGCAATACTTAGCATCACAAACCAGGCAAGACTCTTTAGTTTCCCACTTTCCTTTTCCGCACCGATAACACACTCTACTTTTCTTCTTCTTCTTCTTTTCTTTCGTAACCCCAACATATTCCGGATAAACCGGCTTCTCCACATCAGCCTCTTTCCTCTCCGATCTATCAACGGTATTAAAAGTGACAACCGGGCCTCTCCTTGTCTCGTTAGGAGCTTGTCTCGGAGGATTACTCGGAGGATTATGGACTGAACCCGGAGAAGCCGAAGGTGAAGCCGAAGACAGATCAGGGTTTTGCAAGACAGACACCACAGACTCTGAACTTCCCGACACCCTTGCACTCTGCGGCGGAGAACTCGTCACACCAGCAATACAAGACACCGGCAGGGGAATCGGCTCGATAACAGGCGGACCCAGATTAGCAGCAGCAGACCTTCTGGATTCAGATAGCGGCTCAGCAGTCGGGATTGGGCCCGAATTGATATCAACCGGTTCAACCTTCGGAACTTCATAGGCGACGGGCGGGCCCACGTACTCCGAGGCGATAGAGTAATCAAGATGAGCAGAATCCTCAGGGATAGGAACACCTGGAGGGAGCATCTTCCTCACCAATTCCCTCCACTTCTCTTCCTCCTTTTTCTCCATTTTCTTTCCCAAAACAGTATCAAATTTATATCCTCCAGACCACAGAAAAACAAACTACACTAAAAAACTTTTACTTCTCCAAGATCATGCATCTGTGATATCCCAAGAGATCATCACCCAAATTTATGAACAGAAATCAATCAGAAAAAACAAGTTGAACAACCAAATTTATAGTCTCACCCCCAAGCAGCCTCTATAGAATGGTCATCCTTTGAAACTAATAATAAAATATATAAAAGGATAACATCAGAGACCAAAAAAAAAAAAAAATCAAAGATTTGAATCAAATGCAAAGGAAATGAAGCTAAAATTAAAACCTTTTTAAAAGTCCACACGCAAAATAAATTAAAAAAAGAATTTAAAGCCCAAAAAAAAAAAAGGCAAAACAAACCAGAGTAAAAGATTGGGTCATTTATCTACAGTCAAAACCAGACACCCAACTTTGAAATCACAACCAAAAACTTTTCTAAAAGCTCAAAAAAAAAAAAAACTGCTGAAGAACCGTAAAGAGACCTTTTTTTAATTTTTGCGGTGGTCCAAAGTGTGGAAAAATCAGAGTCAAACAATAATTGAAAAAAAAAACACAGCAGGAAAAAAAGAAAAAAAAAACAATTAACACTAAACAAGACTGATTCAAAGTTGAAACTTGAAAGGAAAAGAAAATTACTCACCAAACCAAAATATTAAAAAGAAGGAAAAAAATAAGGAAAACTTTTGAGTTATATTTCGTCGGGCGAAGAAAAGAAGTAGAGAGATAGAGAGAGAGAGAGAGAGAGAGAGAGATGTAGAGAGAGAGAGAGAGAGTCAAATACCTGGAAAGCGACGGAATAAAAGGGGGATCTGAGCTAAAGCCCACGAAGCATTTCACCTTTTGAGCTTTAGCAAAAGGTTAAGCTTTTATCTTCCTTCTGCAAATCCACCGGAAACGATGAGAGAGAGAGAGTTCAGTTAAAGAGAAAAAAAATGGTGAAAACCAAGCAGCAGTGATCGTAAAACTGAGGAAAGGGAAGATATAGAGAGAGAGAGAGAGAGAGCGCAGTGGAGGAGAGAGATACGAGAGCGATGGATTGGAAGCAAAAAAGTTAGAGATAGAGAGAGAGAAAGGTTAGAGAGAGAGAGAGGTCCCACAGTAGTATTCCTCTGGCATTTAGCTCTGGCGACGACAAACGAGAAGACAGGTGAGCTAGTGTTTGTGAATCGCCCACGCGCCGAGTCTGCGAGTCGTACGAGGGAAACCAGTCGAATGGTATTTATGTTTAACCACCCATTCCGCTCACGCGCTCTCATCTGGCGGTACATCCACGCTCCTGAAATCTGTTCGGGGACTGCCGATTTACCACTGAAGAAACGTCAACTCTTTGGAAAAGAATTGCCTTGACTCATCTATTATTAATCGGATTTAATGAAATTGTTTTAAAAAAAAAAAAACTAGTTGGCTATGAAGGGTAAAGACAAGAAAAAAAATTAAATTAAATTAAAATTACTAAGTGTCCGTGGTTGTCTGCAGATTTTTTTTTTAAGAAAATATTTATTATGAAAAATAAATAACGAGAAAATTTATTTGATATATAAAAATATAAAATTTTAAAAATTTATTCTAAAAAAATTATCAATATAAATTTTATTTTATTTTTTATCTTTTATATTTTTTTAAAAATTTATTTTATTTAAATTTATATATATAATAATAATTTATTAAAATTTAAAGTTTATTATAATATTTTAAAAATATAAATAATAAAAAATTAATGGTGAAGTGAAAAAAATATTAAAAAAAGATATTTATTAGATTTTGTTTTTAGAGTTCCATCAATGATTAAACCTTCACGTATGACGGCATAAAATAAAAGGACAAAAATAGGATTGACAGTGTATATGTTAATAGATAATAAATAGCGAATGTAGGATATGTTACTTGTAATGAAAGTGTTGAATTTTTTTTTTTTTTTGAAATATTGTTGATGGAATCTGCATGTGTGGCAACCGACAACCCCTATAAATTTTCGTAATTAAACCAAGGCCCTTAATTATAATTACAGAAGCTTGTCCCAAGTTACATTAGTTTTTGGCTAATTTGCAATTTTGGCATTCATTCCCCCAAATTTTTACTTTTTTCCACCTGAGTTATTTCATCGGGGTACCGAGGATCTTGTATTATCATTAATTGGATCAATTATTTTATAAATAATATTAGAGATGCATACTAATTTTTGAATATTAATTTATATGATAATTATATAAATTATTTTTTATTTATTAATAAATATAATTAATTAATATGATAATTTTTTTAAATACTTATTAGTAAAATGTTGATAATTCACATTGGCACTTTGTGCATTCACCGTGAACGTGCCTAACTTGAACAACCTTTGAATTGGGGGTAGAGTGCTTAATAAATAATGTATATTATTTATTTTCAGCCAATGCCTGCCAGCTTTGTGAAACACACAATTAGGGGACATTTGGTAAAATATTTCATTTTAACTTTACTCAAATACAATACAATTTTACACCAAACACAAATTTTACAACAATGCTACGAAAACAATTACTATTCAAAACATTTTTAAAACAATCACATCAACTTTTCAACTTTACTATTTATCTCTACTTTTACCAATCACATCAACTTTTCAACTCTAAAATACTTTTCATCCAAACACACATTTCATTCAAATACAAAATAAATACTTTTCAACTAAATACAACATTTAAAAAACAAATTTCATTCAAATACAATTAAAATGCAGTGCATTTACCAAACGCCTCCTTACTCTTGAAAACCAAGTTATCGTTCTCATCCTGCCACGTGGTAGTTAATTTTTTTTGGCTTATTTATTTCAGACGTGTATATTGTTTAATTTTTTTTTAAGAATAAATAAACCGTTATTAAGACCTGAAAAAAGGGAACATAATAAAAATTGTTGAAGGTGGAAGTGAATCTAATCAAATAAGCTCACTATTTTATTTAAAGCATAAGATGATATGGGATTAATGGTTTTAATAGTTTTTCAAAATTTATAATATAACTTAATTATTAGAAAATAGATAATAAGTTAAACATATATAATAATAAAAATCCAAATTCGTTATAAAAAAGAGATTAGATTTTCAAAATTTAAACTATTATCAAAGTATCAGACTTCAAGTATTAGATATTTAACTAACATCTTTTGTTTTGAAATATTCTTTTAAATTTGAATTTATCTCTTTGGCCACGAACCTATTACATTAATATACGAAGGATTAATAACTTTTAAATTATTGATAAAAAGAAAATATACATAATAATAACATTAGATATCTTTCTTTATTATAAAATATTTACATAAGTTCCTTAGATATGCTATTATCACTTTAATAAAAAAGAAAAAAAAATATAGAGAGATGCTTTTAATGCTTTCAAAAAAGAAAAAAAAAACTTTTGAAACTCTCTCAAAGATAAACTTATAAGTAATTTTGAAACTCACATTTGAAAAGACTTCTAAAACTCTAAAAAAATTAATAAAGAAACAACAGTTAAAACTTTGATAGAAAGACTAAAACAAAATAAAAATAAAATTTAAGACTCTCACAAAACGTATGTAAAAATAATAAAACAAACTGTGCTATTAATAATCGTACCTAAATTATTAAAAAGATAAAATTCTACATTAAAATATTCTCTCTTTTATATAATAAATATAAATTAATTAAATTGTAATAGAAATATTAGTGCATGAGGGTTAAGGTAATAAAACAATGCAGACAGATTATTTTTTAAAATAATAATATCGTTTTTGTAACCATTTCTTAGTCATTGAGAGACCATCGAATCACAATACCCACCGGAGCAATCATTCCGATCAACCAAATTTTCTTTGAATTATTAACTAAAGTCGTATAGCCAATACCCGGGAAAAAAGTGCTACGAGAAAAAAAAAATCCCAACTTCATCGAAACAAACATCTACGTCTATGTATTATTTATATATATATATATATATATATAGAATCTGAAAACTATTTGATTAAGAAAAAGATTTCTAGTCTAAGTATAAAACTGCAAAATAACAAATAAATAAGGAAAGAACAAGTAAGAAGAGGACAGAGGACTATACTTTTGTACATATGAACGCAAAAGGTGATATCTTGTATATGAAACAAGAGATGAGAAATTTATATATAGAAAAAATTAAAGACGAGTAAACGAGAGAATCGAAGCCTGAAATGTACTGGTTCAGATTTGAATTACGAAAAAAATAGATAAGGAAGATATCTTAGGATGCGTCTAAAGGGTCGCTAGTTGGTGGAATTTGTGTTAAATTGTTTGCTCCCCCAATGTTACAAAGTCCTCTCTGCAAAAACAAAATCAACTTTAACCAAAATCGTTCTTATGCTCAACGCCATGATGAACCATGCCTACTCCGTTCTATAACCTGTTGTGAGTCGTTTTCTCTGCAATCAAATTCTTTTCTCAAGAAACAGGAATCCCTTCTCAAAACATCAACTCCCCCAGCTAGAAAGATAGAGAGAACATAGCATAGAGAGAACATAGCATATCTCAAGGATGACATCTTTTAGCTATCTTTTGGAATTATTATCTTTTTTATTAGAACATGCTTTAAGAAATATTATGTAAATTGGTATTTGTAAAAAGCCAATCAAACAAATGAAAAAACACCTATAAAATCATAAAGTTTGCAACTTTTTGTTTCTATCTTTCTTGACAACAAAACAAATCACAATTTCTAAAACAAAAATGATAAAACCCAAATTCAAAAAACTACAACTCAAAGGAAATAATTTAGTGTAACATAATTAGAACAGATAGCGCTTGTCAACAATAGGAGATCTATAGAATTTCTGTGATAAGGGGTGGGCCGATGAGCACAAATGTTTTTGACAAGGATTGTTGTGAGGTGTGGGCTCGTATGACGGAGGTGGGACTTCGCAATGGTGGTCTAACAAAGAGGGGCTATGCTCGTGACCAATCAACAAGGGTTGGGCTCTTGATGGGTGTGCAATAGGTTTGTGACGCTCGAGCCATCCTCGCCATCTTGTCCATTTTGTCTTCAAACACATATGTTGTTCAATTAGTATTCAATAAAAAGGAAAAAAAAAAATTTAACAAACTAAATAGACACTTTGGTACTCCAATTGATGTTTATAGAAACGACATCATATTGCATAACATGGATGATGTCGTCCTAATCCTAATGTTGAAATGCACAAAACCTGCCTTGCCCTACATCGCATCGATTCACACCACACCAAACTGCCCCGTCCTCCAAGGGTCCACATCAGCAACCCGCCCTTTAGCAAGCTAAAATCCACCCATCCACATACTCAAACTAGCGGACGGATTATTAGGGGGGGTTTGTTTTTGTGTTTGAGAATGATTTTTTATTTTCAAAAATACAGAAAATGAAAATGGTTTCAAAATAGCGTTTGTTTATTTAACGTTTTTAAAATCGTTTCGAAAACACTGTTCTCAATTATGTTGTTTTTTTGAGTTTTTTGAAAATGAAAAAAAGTTGTTTTCACCTTTTGTTTTCATTTCAAAAAAAAAATTGTGTTTTTTGGATTTTTTGAAAATGAAATAGGTTTTAGAAAAATATAACCAAACAAAATTTCATTTTTATATTTTTCAAAATATACACTTAAAAAATATAACTAAACGCAGTTTCAGAAATGATCTTAATATAGTTTTCAAAACATTCTCATTTTCAATTTTTTTGAAAACAGAAAATATTTCAAAAACAATACCAAACGCTAGTTAGGTTTCCGAATTGTAATTAACCCAACCGATCCGCTTGTGAGTATATTATTAAAAAAATAAAAATAAAAAGGAAAACGCTGTCGTTTTGGCAGCCCTCCCTTCTTTTGTTCTTTCTTCTATGTCGTTTTCTTACGCCAAAGCAACAAAGAACAAACTAATAACCAGAAAAACCCTCACAAAGTCCCTCTCTTTTCTCTTATTCGCTTCACCGCAGCACAACCCAAGTTTTCTTCTTGGAGGGAAATCCAAAATATTGAGGTAGGCTTCTCTCTCTCTCTCTATCTCTCACTCAATCTGAATCTTCTTTCATTAATTGGTTTTTCCTCTTCATTGCATTTCTATGTGTGATAAATCTCTCTCTCTCTCTCTCTCTCTCTCTCTCTCTCTCTCTCAGTTATTTTTTCATTCTGATTTTACTACTAAAATTAGTACTTTTATATATTTTTCCCCGAATGAACTTCTCAGTGCTGAAAACAGACGGAATTTGTTTCCATTATCTTGGTTTTACATGAGCTACAGAAGCCCTCTATATTCAGTCCTAAACATGGGAGTTGGGTTTTGGTTTTATTAGATTTTTATCTTAATTTAAGAAAAGGAAAAAATTTATGCAAATATTAAAGAATTAAACTGAGGCTAATTAATAGGATTTAGTTTTAGAGAAAAACGTAATTAAGATGATTAAATTTCAATGTAGTCAGGTGCCTTGATGGGTTTACCCGTACGCCGGCACCGGCGTAAGGGGCGTGTGTAGTTCTGACGTTTTAGACACATTTATTGTTTATAATGTATTGAATAAGATGGCATTGTCTGGTTAAGTACTGAAATCTGACTTTGAACTTGCAGGATTCAAAATTATTGAAGCAGTTCTACTATCGTTGTTCGGCAATGTCGTTTGTAGTGAAGGTCCCATCACTCACGGTCGGAATATTCTCGGGAAACAACAGATGGATGAATGTGCCCAATCGGAGTCAAACTTCCTCGTCAGCTATGATACCACATTGCTCGATGTCCGCACCGGCAATCCAGACTCTTCCCAACTCTGTCTCCAACATCTCAATTCTGGTTGGCCCCTCAAACCTCCTTTTTCTAAAGTCTTTATGTATATACATATATGTGTTCATATCGAATGGAGGCAAATTTATTAACTCCTTTACGAAGTACCCATTGTACGTGGTAGAAGTGGAGGGTGAAACATTTTATGGATTCTGTGTAAGAATTCATACTGTGAAGTATAAAAAAAAGGAGTTTAACTATCGCAAACCAATATTACGCATTTCTTAAGTCATTGTTATTAAAAACAAATGTGATGTTACACTCCTTACGTCCACACATTATAATGTAGGATCAGTTCTTGCAAAGCACCAAACTCATGATATATAAATATATATATATATATCTTTGTCTTTTACTCTTGAGGGTATGACTAATGATGCTCATCACTTTGCTTGTTTTTTTTTTTTTTTTAAGGTTATTGGTTATATTGGTTTTTGCTTTTGTAAGTTTTACCTTGATGAAGGGTTAGCGTGCAGCTTGTGACTAAATCATATGTTTCTTGTTATGTTGTGAATCAGGTGAGTGGTTGTACCGGAAAAATGGGGAAGGCTGTCATTAAAGCGGCAGATTCTGCTGGACTTAATATTGTTCCTGTGTCATTTGGTGCTGAAGAAGAGTCTGGGACAACCGTGGAAGTGTGCGGAAAGGAAATCACAGTGCGAGGGCCTTCTGATAGAGAGAGCGCTCTTGAGTCTCTTTTTGAAGAAAATCCAAATTTGATTGTGGTGGATTACACTGTACCTGCTGCAGTTAATGGTATTTTAACAGAAAAAAAATCTAACAGATCTGTTAAAATGAAGAGAATTGCTGTCATTTGGATTCGTTTTAGTTTAATGCTCTCATTCTGCTTGTGAGTTTCTTTGGTTTTGTTTTCTTATGGTGTAGATAATGCGGAGCTATATTGCAGAGTTGGAGTGCCATTTGTGATGGGAACCACAGGTGGAGACAGGGATCTGTTGTATAAGACTGTTGAAGACTCCAAGGTCTATGCAGTTATCTCTCCACAAATGGGAAAACAGGTATATCCCCCATAAGAGGGAAAGCAGGTAATTGGAATTGAGTGCCTCGGTCCTAGTAGTCCTGGTTATCGGCTTCCCTATCTTGATTGTCTGTTGGTTTTGCTAGGTTGTTGCGTTTCTTGCAGCCATGGAGATTATGGCTGAGCAATTTCCTGGTGCTTTTGCTGGGTATTCGCTTCAGGTTTCAATCCATATTATACTTTGTTTTGTCATTAGCAATAGTCTGAAATGTTGATGATGAAGGCAATGAAAATGATGGATCTTAAAAGGTTCTTGGTTTATCAATTAAAGACTAGCATCTATTCTGAAAGATTATACGTAGCTGGACGTTAACATAAACACTGAACGTCGGTAAATTAGCAACTGATGGTAATAAAAGAAAGTGTAATACATTATTTAACCTTCTGCACAAAAGTGATTGATGCATTTTTTTTTTTTTTAAAAACCTAAAATTGAAGATGCTGTTTACATTGACTCATTGAGCGTCCTAAGAAAAAAAGGATAGGTAGACAAGAAAAGTAAAACTAGGACAATAACAAAACAAAGGGGAAAAAAACACAGATTAGTTTCCTTGTATGCCCATAAGTCATAAGCTATTTAATGTTATGCAGCGCCCTTGGCTTGTATTGTTGGCAGTAATGGTGGTTGTCAACATTGTGTTTGTTTCATTGTTACGTTTTGTAGCTTCAATACTACAGTTTTGACTTAGGATAGTGCAACTTATTTAAGAAACATTTAGTCACGGGGGAAAAAATGGTAAATTTTATATCTCAATTGAGTTTTCTTCTTAGGTGTATATTTCATATTTAATTTAGTTTCATGTCTAGCTCTATAGCATCAACTTTAGCGGTAAATTAGGCCTACAGGTCCTTTATTATGTATTTCATTCCGCACCCTCCAAAGAGCTCGATAATTTTACATCTGTACTCAGTCACTATCAATATGCCATATTTAAAACATCTTAACTAAACATTTGATTTGATGTTAACAAGTGTAGTTGATTGATATGTAACTTTAGGTGATGGAATCCCATCAAGCAAGCAAAAAAGACACGTCGGGAACTGCCAAAGCTGTCATTTCATGCTTCCAGAAATTGGGGGTTTCCTTTGACACGGATCAGGTGGGTTGATGACAATTACGGTTCCCTCTTGTATGCTACTAAATATCAATATGTAGTTCTATGGTCATAATCTACTTATCTGCTTTAAGTGCATTCACGGTGATGAGCTGGGATGTGAGACATATTCATTATTTATTGGTTGCACGTGGTGATTTTCTAATCACATAGAAATATAGAAGCATGTATATATGTGTACGATATTTTTTCTTATGTGCAAGGGTTTGCTTATATCAGTTTCATTCTCATGATAGGAATGCAGTTATTTTTATCAACTAGATACAGAACTGGATTAAAAATAGCTTAAATCTGGACTGTTAACTGATTTTAAAAGTTTTTAGTTAACGAAAAACAATCCCATGTTTTGTTGTGGCGGGGGATCTTCTCATTAAGGAAAGGTGTAGAAAGCTGTTGCGTTGATGGGAAGTATTTCTTATCATCATCTAGTGCAAATAAGAAGTATTTCTTATCGTGTAAACCTTAAGCTAACCTGGTTACATTCTTTGATTGCACTTGCTTTATGGTGCAAAATAAATTGTGGACCTGGATAATGTAAAACCTTATGGCCTAACAGTGCCAAGTTGGGTAGCTTTTCCTCATTGCTTTCTCTTGTCATCATCAACAAGTTATTTTTCTTATGTTTTCCTTTTTTTTTTTTGTGGGATATTTTTACTAGATTCAAATGGTCCGGGATCCAAAGCAGCAGATCGAGATGGTGGGAGTTCCGGAGGAGCATATATCTGGTCATGCATTTCATCTCTACCATCTGACTTCACCTGATGAAACGTAATTAAAGACATCCTTATCTTGCTCCAAAATTGCCTTTTCCCTTAGATTTTCTATTTTAAAGATTGATCAGTTATAAAGTATTGTTTTCTTGTCCTCCTGGCAGAGTTTCTTTTGAGTTTCAGCATAACGTTTGTGGTAGATCAATATATGCTGAGGGGACCGTTGATGCAGTGCTTTTTCTTGCCAAGAAGGTACTGACGCTTTCCGTGTGGTAGATCAATAGCTGCCGAGGGAACTTCTTTTTCATTGTTTTGGTGTTCTTTTGACAAGAAATTGCCAAGGATTTGTTCTAATGCTTTGCTTTCTGATTTGTTTATGCGCTTGACATAATGTTTGGTTGTGTTGTTTAAATCAGCTTGGTATTGCTCTTTTACTTGATATGAAAAATGAGATTCAGTACATGACCTTTAGCCAAATTGTTGTGATAATAGACTGTGCATCTACTTGTGGAAAGGCTGAATACAGATAATTATTGATGCTGTAGTTTAAAACTGTCAGGGCAGAAACTTACTATCCATTGCCGCTTGTTTCTTTTCTGATGGCAAAAATTTACATGTGGAAAATGCAGGTTCAATCAAGAGCAGAGAAGCGATTGTACAACATGATTGACGTCTTGCGAGAGGGTAACATGCGATGAAAATCGAGTTAAGCTCTTTTCACCTTCAGGTTGAGGATGTTGTTTTTACTACTATAGCATATAGCATGCAGATGTTTATGGATGTTTGTTGTGTAAGAATTAGGGTTGCCTTGGCAAATTTTGTTTCTTCATTACTTTCACCCAAAACATTTTTCTCATTTTGCTGGATCAGTTTGACAGAGAATTAAAGAGAAGAATAATACTAAGGGTCTCATTTTTTATCCAATATCTTAATAGTAATAAACATGGCATGTGAGTTGTCAATGCTTTATTGGTTGGTATTAAAAAAATTCTCCTTGATCAAGGATTAAATACTTAATTACAAAAAGAAATTTATTCACTTGTTACGTGGATTGATATTAAAAAAAAAATTTTTTTTTTGAGGGGAAAAAAATTGTGACCCCGACACTATCTTGGTTTAGATTGTTAGGGTGTTTATGTACTCATGAAATCCTTGCTTTCAACCCCGTTAGGACTAGTTTAATATATGAGAGGGAATGGACTTGAGTAGGAGTTTTCAAATATAAAATCTGAAAGTGTTTTCATTCAATTTTTTTTAACAAGATCATGTGTATATAAATAATCCTTACTTTTAAATTAGTATGTACATACATATTTCTGCAGAGATGGTCATGTGCTAGTGTAAGATATTTTTGGGAATTCTCTGCCTTTTCTATTATTTGACTTCATTCACCATGACAGATCTTCCCTTCTCGAAGGAAAACAAAAAAGAAAAAAAGGAACAAGGAAAAAGGAAAAGGAAAACTTGTAATAACAAAGTGGATGAGAGGGTGATTCGTTGTTTAATTTGGAATAGTCAGTATTGACTATTAAAAAGAAAAATGCTTTACATCTAGATGACAAATGACAGGCAAATGGCGGCTCCACCCACCTATATGGCTCATCGAGTGGAGCTTACATTTATCTTTCATCCTGATCACAGTAGAATGTTTAGCGGTGTCATTATTATAATACTAATGTGAATAAATATGGAAAAATAATAGCAGAGGCAGAGCTAGAACCTATTTTAATAAGAGTGTATACTAAAATATCTTCTTTTTTTTTAAAGAAAAATAAATTTTAATTTTAATGGATTTATATCTGAGAATTTTAATTTATATATGAGAATTTTTAATTTTAATGGAGTAAAACAGAAAAATGATAAATATTTTTTTTATAGAATTAATTTTGGTGTGGATTATGTGAGAGTATTTAATTTTTAATGGGGACAAATTAGAGATTGTGAGAATTTTTAATTTTTACTAAGGGTAAAATATAAAAATTATATAGCTTTTGGGATAAAAATTAAAAAAAAAATTTCAATGGGGCGGTAGGTCCGCCTCAATCCCATTTAACTCCGCCATTGATGGCACATGATTCTGTCAAATTTTGAAAAATGAATGGGATAGTTATGTTAAGTTTTACGAGTGGATTGCTTTGTAAAATTTGCTAGAGTTGTTAAAATTTCCAATTATATGGTTAAAGTCTTGAAGAATTATGTGACAGTGTATAAAAAGAATGTTATATTAATATTTTGGTTATATTTGATAATCTAATTTTGCCAAAAAATTGTAAACTTTTTTTTTTCAAATGTTGTGGGGTTTTAATGACTCATTAATTATAAAAAATAATGATAACAAGAATCAATAATTGTGTCAATATATCTTGATTAAGCTAATATTCATTTAGTATTCTTATCATTTTTCTATTTCACAGGATAGTAACAATAAAAAGGAAAAAATTACAGCTAGACAAAATAAATAAAACCACTTCAAATAAGCGAGATATCATTAATGTGACTACAAATTTGTAAAATTTCCCTCGGGGATTTTTTATAATAATTTTGAGTAGTAAAAGAGATTAAAAAACAATACAGTTATACAAATAGACAAAATCACTTTAAATAGAGGAGATGACGTTAATGTGGCTTTTAAATTTGCAAAATTCCTAATGGGGATTTTTTAATTGATTGTGAGTTCTAAAAGAAATTAGATTAAATTAGAGATTTAAAAGAAGATTGATTTTTTTTTTTTCACAATTTTACTCCTAAAAATCAACTCAATGCACATGTTAATTTTTCATCCTAAAAATATTCAACTTTGTATAATTGGAGTAATTTATAAATAGATTAAAGGTTTGGGGATTATTCTTTTATTCAAAGTACAATTTTACAGCATTGGGAGGTAAAAAAAAAAAAAAAAATTTTCCAAAATGGAATAGGGAGAAACGCGTGCCACGCGCGGCGAGTAGGCTAGTGACATGCGCATTGTTCTTGCTATGATTTATCCGTTTTTCCTCTCTGGCAGTACAAATTGAAAAAAAAAAAAAAGAAAAAAAGAAATCCTTTATTAATTGGTCAAAGCAAAAACAACAAACAAACGAGAGAGAGAGAGAGAAGAAAAATCTCTTTATGGTGGCAGTATCCTATGTATGCATTCCCAGTAAATATAAAATGAAATCAGTGACGTGGCAAGAGGATAGTGGCTACCTCATCGTAGACGCTCCTTGAAAGCGCCACGTTTCGAAAGCAGATTGTTTTGATAGAAGGAATGGGAAGAAATGAACATAGAGAAGAATAAAAATCAGAATCCGAAGTTTTTTGATTGAAAATAATGAAGTGAGAGAGTGAAGTTGGAGAGGACAGTGGGCAGTGTAAGGGGGCGTTGGGCCCCCACCCACCTGTCCCGCGGAGCCCCATTTCTGATCAAGTCGGGTCCGCCTCACCTGTGAGTGACCCCATTCTTTTATGGATTTTTTTTTTATTTTATTTTTTGGGGTCGATTTCATATAAGAATTTAAAAAAAAAACGATTTAGTTTAATTTAATTTAAAATAATCGGTTGAATTTTAAAAAATAAATTATTATTATTTTTATTGATTTTTTATTTTAAAAAATAAAAAATAACGATTTACTGACGCATATAATGGACATTGGACAAATAGCTATGAATGAAGCATAAATAAAAAAAGAATTCCTTATTATTATTATTAAGATTTTGCCATAATTCTATAATTATTTTTATAGAATACAATTTTATATATAAAAATAAAGAGCATTTTTAGAAAATTAGATAAATAATTTATATTGAATTTATAAAGAAATTATAATATTAAATATAATAATTAAATTATAAAATATAATATAATATTAAAGAATCATGAAATTATAGATTTAATTTTACTATTATTATTATTTTAAGAACTCCTTTATTCGGAAAGTGTAGTGGGGTCCGACCTCGTTGTGTTGTTGGTTTGAGTCAAATCCCGCATTTATGGAGTCAGTGTGGGACGGTATTTGTCACGTTTTGAGTTTGAGTTTGAGTTTGAGTTTGGGAGACGACTTTCACTAAATTCTTCTTCTTCTTCTCTCTCTTCTTTCATTTATTTATTAATTTATTTTTCTTTTTCTTTTTTTTAATATTTCTAAAATAGAAACTATTATTATTTTTTATTATTGGTGTTGTTAAGGGTGGATTTCACACCTCAATTTCAACCATTTATCCATATGCTTGGATGAGCTGTCCAGATCCGATTTGGGCTGAAAGTAACCCAAAAATGTGTTTAATTAAAAAAGTGATAACTCTCTTTTTTGTGTTAGGAGATGCAAAACCTTTCAGTCCTAAGAGGATTCTCCTTTCACTTGTACGTGATTATAAAGTAATTGGTCAAAAATGGGAAAAAATTTCCAAACACTTTCTTTTACTACAAAAAGAGAATTTTTTCTTTTTTAATCCAAACACTTTTTTCATCTTATTTTTAAAATGAAGCAAATTATCCAAACAACTTTGTTATTTTAAAAATAGAAAATTTTTACTTATCCGAATATTATTTCATTTTTAGACTAAACATTCTATCTTCAAACAAGAAAATTTTTCCTTAAAAATAGACGCCTCATGTATGTCACTTAGAGAGTGAACCAAGGCCAATAAAGCAAAGGAATCCAAGCCAGGAGATTACCAACATCAAGCCACATACTCTACAAGTTAACGCCAACAATTTAAGAAGGGTCAGGCCAAAGAATAAGCCTTTTATAGGATGTTCGATAAATACATTATGTTTTAATATAATTTATTTTTTGATTGTTATATTTGATTGAAAAGTATTTGTTTTATATTTAAATGAAATGTATATTTGAATAAAAAGTATTTTAAAGTTGAAAAGTTGATGTGATTGGTAAAAATAGAGATAAAAAGTTAGAGTTACATAATTGATGTGATTATATTAAAAAAATTTTAAATAGTAAGGGGGTGTTTGGTAAACGCATTGCATTTTGATTGTATTTGAATGAAATTTGTTTTTTGAATGTTGTATTTGGTTGAAAAGTATTTGTTTTGTATTTGAATGAAATATGTGTTTGGATGAAAAGTATTTTAGAATTGAAACGTTGATGTGATTGGTAAAAGTAGAGATAAATAGTGAAATTGAAAAGTTGATGTGATTGTTTTAAAATTGTTTTGAATAGTAATTGTTTTCGTAGCACTGTTGTAAAATTTGTGTTTGGTGTAAAATTATATTGTATTTAAGTAAAATTAAAATTGAATATTTTCTCCAAATGCCCCCTAATTGTTTTCGTAGTACTATTAAAAATGATTGTATTTAAATATAAAATTTTACATTTGATGTAAAATTAGTTTTCATAGCATTAAAAAATATTTTTCAAACATGCCATTACAGTGTTTAAGAAAATGAATTCTGTAAGAAAAGTGGGCTTTATTTATGAAAAGAAAAGTTAACCCAAATTTAAAAGGGAAAATATAACTCAAATAGAAAAACAACTGGCGAACGACATAATGACATTATTTGAAATATGATCGGTGGATGTGATGAGTTTCTTTTCGTGTTGCAAAATACAAATTAAACGAAGCAAAAAAGGGAAAAAAAATATTTTTTTTTGGGTTCTATAAAATGAGTAAATATTTACACCAATCAATCAGATATTCAATGAACAAATCCCTTTCTTTGTTAACCCCTTTTTTTTTTTTTTGATAAATTAACCAAAAGGGTGAGTTTTAACCCATAATTTAGGTTAATATAAAAATCCAAGATGAAAAAGGAAGGAGAGATTACCCATGTAGAAAGAGAAAATGTAGAACTGAAAGGTGATGTGAAGAAGAGAGATCAAATATTTTTTTTGGCCCCACATTGTATTTTCTATTTCATTTTTGGTTTTTCTGAAACGTTATTTTGGTTAAAAGATGAGGGAAAAAAAAAAAAGAAGCGATGATTAGCGCATGCGTACAACTATGTGTTTGGGGCAGCCTCTGGGCCCAATTGCTGTTATTAAAAGAATTTCCTCTGTGAAAACAACAATTTCAAGCTGGCCCAAAACCTAAAGAGGCCCATTAGTTGGAGCCATCTTCTGGGCCTAATGTATCTCCGCCCATGGGCTTGGAAGCCAAAATGTGGTGGCTGTGGCTACCCAGGTCGTAGCATTCCTATCACCCACTGAGGTTCCTTTAAAAAAAAAAATTTTTTTTTTTTTTGACCGCAGATGTAGGGATTTGGTGCTATTGTTGATGAGTCATCATTGTCGTCCTCACTGCCAAGGGCTTGTTAGTGTGGCAGATGGGAAGATGGCGTTGGAGGGTGGGCACCGAAGGAGGAGGTGACGGCGGAGGAGGAGAACTTGCGGTGGAGAGCCAGCTCGAAGAAGGCCATAAGCGTGAGTCTAAGAAAAGAGAGAGAAATGCTTTCTTTTTTTTTTTGTGTGTGTATTTTTGTATTTTTGCTTTATCTTTTTGATATTTTCAGAATTAACACTAAAAATAATATCAAACATAATTTCGAAAATAATTCCAATACATTTTTTAAAGTATTTTCATTTTTAACTTTTATAAAAGTTATTTAAAAAACGATACCAAACGCCACCTATAACTTTTCAAAAACTATGGTCACGCATATTATTTTCAAAATTATTTGTGTTTTTGAGAAAATTTAAAATTAAAATGGTTTGATTATTATATTGAAGCCACTTATAAAATTGTATTTAATATTTTTTAGTAACTTTTAAAAATATCAACAAAATAAATTATTACTCATAAATTTAAAAAAAAAAACCCAAACTCCTTTAAGATTCCCTCCACCACCTTTTATTGTAATTATATATTTGTTATAATCAATTATTTGTTGTATCAATAAGTCAAATAAAACGAATCCTTTTTTAGGAAAGAACCCAACCGCAAATTTTATTAAAGCTCTTTTAAAATCATTCAATTTCATATGGTATTTCGTAGGGATAAATAATATATAGATAAAATAAAATATATATATCTTTTTGGTTATTAAAACTAATAAAAGAAAAATTCGAATGACTAAATAGAAATATTAGGATGTCTTTTAGTAATGACTAATGACTGTTCATGCGATTTAGAATAGAGTATCATAATAATATGTTCTATGTAACACATAAAGTAGCTCGCTTTAGGGACTTCAAATTAAAATATGTATAAACTAGGTTATTGAAAAATAAATTGGCATCAATTCAAATACAAGTGGGTGGGTAGAAAAGATGTAGGGGCGCGAGACAACTCTTTCTAAGGAACTAGGTTAAATAGCCCTATAACTTTGGGAGAAGGGGTGCCTACTTACAAAAGGGGTCGCAGTGACCAGGCCTAGGGAGTGCAAGGCTAGAAAGTGGAACACATTAATTCTACTTGTTCTTGTACTTCACTTCAAGGCTTGTCCCTCAGTGTGGTTAGTATTCCATACTTTCGAGCTACGAAACTTACACTTGTTTATTAATTATAATAGTTCTCTGTGGCCTCTTTCCTCCTCCCTTTTCTGTTCACTTGTATGGGTCACTCATGCACTCGCTAGAATGCCTCCTTGGTTTTGGACAAAGCTAAGTTGATACATACGATTGGCAAAGGAAAAACCCTACACATTTCATAGCACTTGGAAGCAGCACACAAAAGATTCTCTGAAGCCATACAAATGGAATGTTTCATAAGCTTCGAGAAAAGTGCTTGGGCATGGCAATTTAGGTTTCTTTGGCTATAATTCTAGGCTATAAGCAAAAAGGTAGTTAAAAGGGCAGAAGACAATAACAGAATAATTTTGTGCGCTAGTGGATGAACCCTGGTCACCATGGTTCATAGCTATATGCTCTAATCCTCTATGGATTAAAGCCTATGACTTAACATCAGTGGAATGTTACCTCCAATTCCCTATATGTTTAATAGAGTCAAAGATTCCCTCCACTGATCGGAGTACACTGATAACCCCCCGAATCATATGAGATAGTAACCACCTATCATACAGCTTTTTAAATTCACTTCTTTACAAGTTGTTTCGCTTTATCGATTGATGGTAGTATGAGAGATTTGTAACCCCTCCCCTTGTGCCAATGATTGTCCCCAACCTTCATCTCTAGTGCCAATGGCCTGCATCTCTTTCCTTGTCGAATCTTGTCTCTTTGATGACTTTCCCCATAGGGCAGTGCCTCGCCAAATCATCAGATTTGGAACGGCATTTTCAGCTACAGAGGAGGTGATTAAGATCCACACAAGGATGACGATGACAAGATTTCATAGCAACCAGCACCTAAGGATGTCTCTGTAGAACTATTCTCCATTCGCTGCAACTCATGAGTTCAAGGGGAAGCCTTCGTCATTGCCAAAGTTTGGGTGGTCTCCTTCCTTGTCATCGGGGTGGAGGCCATTGCAATTCAGAGATGGCCTTAATTGGAGTTGGTAAAGGAGCAAAGAGAGGGAGACAGAATGAAAATGAAAAATGAAAAATGAATACAAATTTTTTTCATTTTTAAAAAACCCAAAAAATTCAAAGAGTTGAATACGGTGTTTTGGGGATGGTTTTGAAAATTTTGAACAACCAAGCATCATTTTGAAATCAGATTTTTTTTTTTTTTTGGTTTTGGAAATGGAAAAATCATATTTAAAAACTAAATCATACACCCCCTATAATTCTTCAAAAACTACAAATCCGGTCACTCAAGTGGCTGCTCTTTATTGGGTAAGACTACTAAAAATGCAAACTCACAAGGTGGTCCGTCGGTACTCTATAATTCCTCTCGGATCCAAGACGTTATCCTATCCACAATCTGATTGTCCCATAATATTGACGCATCTCTACCGGTTGAAATCTCCTTTCCCCAATAACTCATGGATGAGATTCCCCTTCCCCAAAAACAAAAAACTCTCCCCAGAATAATTCCCTCTTTTAAAATAAAAACATTACATAGAAAAGAAAAAAGGAAAAAGTCTTCGAATATACTCATTTCATTCAAGTCTTTCAAAGAGAATTTTAATGGTTTTTGCAAAGGAAATAATGAGTTTCTTCATGATTGAAGAAGCTTAGCAATAATGGTGTGGATGACAGGATGGCTGGGACATCAGTCCTTAACCAAACCCATCTTTTATTGCCTGCCAAAGAGTCACTCCAAATCCCAGAATTCAGTTTCAGTTTTAAGGAGCAAGAATGTATTTCATTGTTGAAAAGATGCAAGAGCGTGAGAGAACTCAAGCAAATCCATGTCCAAATCCTCAAGTTTGGCCTCTTTTGGGACCCCTTTTGTGCAGGCAATCTTGTGGCCACTTGTGCTCTCTCCGATTGGGGCAGCATGGACTACGCCTGCTCGATTTTCCGCCACGTCGAGGAACCGGGGGCTTTCTTGTTCAACACCATGATAAGGGGACATGTCAAGGATGGGAATTGGGGTCAGGCTTTGCATCTCCATGTTGACATGTTGGAGAGTGGAGTTGAGCCTGACAATTTCACTTACCCCGCTCTGCTTAAGGCGTGCGCAAGGGTGTCGGCGCTCGAGGAAGGAATGCAAATTCATGGGCAGGCTTTCAAGCTTGGGATAAAAGGTGATATATTTGTGGAGAATAGTTTGATCAACATGTATGGAAAGTGCGGGAAAATTAGACTTGCTCGTGCGGTTTTTGATCAGATGGATCGAAAGAGTGTTGCTTCATGGAGTGCCGTGATTGCAGCTCATGCAAGTTCGGGGATGTGGTGGGAGTGTCTTATGCTTTTTGGGGATATGAGTAGGGAGGGATGTTGGAGAGCTGAGGAAAGTATTCTAATTAGTGTGCTGTCTGCTTGCACTCATTTGGGTGCTCTTGATTTGGGGAGGTGTACACATGGGTCCTTGTTGAGGAACATTAGTGGACTCAATGTAGTAGTGGAGACTTCCTTGATAGACATGTATGCCAAATGCGGGTGCCTAGAGAAAGGGATGCGTGTCTTCCACAATATGGTTGAGAGGAATGAGTTATCTTACTCGGTGATGATATCAGGGCTTGCTATGCATGGACATGGTAGAAAAGCTCTAGAAGTGTTTTCTGAAATGCTCAAAGAAGGACTGGCACCGGATGATGTCGTCTATGTTGGCGTTTTGAGTGCTTGTAGTCATTCTGGCCTGGTTGATGAGGGTCTGAAGTGTTTCGACAGGATGAAACTCGAACATGTGATTGAACCGACCATTCAACATTATGGTTGTTTGGTGGATCTTCTCGGCAGAGCAGGGCAGCTTAGAGAGGCATTAGAGGTTGTCGAGAGCATGCCCATCAGACCAAATGATGTTATATGGAGGAGTCTTCTTAGTGCTTGTAGAGTTCATGGTGATATGGAAATGGGAGAGGTTGCAGCTAGAAACCTACTACGATTGAACTCTTGGAATCCTAGTGACTATGTGGTGCTGTCAAACATGTATGCGAGAGCTCAAAGGTGGGATGATTTTGCTAGGGTTCGGACTGAAATGGCCTCTAAGGGCTTGGTTCAAACACCCGGGCTCAGCATGGTTGAGGTGCAGAGAAAGGTCTTCAAGTTCGTGTCGCATGACATGTCGCACCCCCAGTGTTATGATGTTAATGAGATGATACACCAAATGGAATGGCAACTGAGATTCGATGGGTATGTCGCAGACACATCACAGGTTTTGCTTGATGTAGATGAAGACGAGAAGAGGGAGAGGTTGAAGTATCACAGTCAGAAGCTCGCAATCGCTTTCACTCTCATTCATACTTCTCAAGGATCTCCTATAAGAATAGTTAGAAATCTCAGGATGTGCAGTGACTGTCATACTTACACTAAATTTATTTCAGTGATCTATAAACGCGAAATTATTGTTAGAGATCGTAATCAGTTCCACCATTTTAAAGATGGAACTTGCTCTTGTAGAGATTACTGGTAAATCAAATTATTTCTCTTCTCCAAAGCATCCATTTATGGCTGAATTTTTCTTCCACTTTTTTTTCTTTCTCCTCTTAAAATTCCTTCTCTAATATGTAGTGGTAAATCAAACGTACAACTAAAATGCAGTAGGTAAGTATTGGAGTTGGCAAACTATTACTATATACGCCTTTGACAAAGATTACGACATTGGATATTTACACAATGCAGACAAACTGATACCCATAATTTTTGATAGGAGTGAAAAGAGGAGAGAATGGATCGGGTGAGGGATTTCAAATCCTTCAAACAATCCAAATTTTTATCATCCAACATGGAGATATTGGGAGTGAATCTATAATAAAGATACCAAAAAACGGTCCTCACCTTCCTCGTTTTCGTCACCTAAGACGTACCTTTCCTTCCTATTTTCCGTTCCCTCCTACCAAACAAAGCATTAGCTTGTGGCTTAGTGCATACCCGGACGTCTTGGAGGTGCATATGTGCCTAGTTACACCTTTGATGTGAACAAAAGAAGAGAAAACTGGGAACCTCCAGCTTTAAAGTTATTAAAAAAAATAGTAAATATATGTATAATTTGCAGTCATAGCTTATTTTGTATTTGACAATAACTTATTTCTTTATTGGCCAATATCCATGGAAAAATATCCCCCTTTCCCTTTTTTTTTTTTTTTAAAAACAAGAGATGAATTTCTTGCCTTCTTTAACTTCACAAACTGATTTTTATCCAATGCGATACAATTTCAATTGAAAACCTCACATTAACTCATAACTCATCAAAAAAAAAAAAAATGACATAGGCTTATTTCCTTATTCGATGTGGACTGAGGCAATGGATGAAGTAATCTCCTTGGCTCGCGGATCGGTGCTCTCTAACGAAACCCCACGAGGATCTTCTCTGACTAGCATGGCCAGAACGTTCTGTGAACTCCATGATTTTATCACATGGTTGCTAGAGTCGCCTAAGGTAACAGCAAACACTGCATCAAAGCCGCCTGCTCCAGGAACTCCAGCTAACAATACTCCTTCCATGTTCATTGTAGCATCCAAAAGTCTCGTTTGTGATTCTGGTTCAATCTACAATTTTGGGAGACATAAACCCATTAGAAACATGGTTTTACTATACGGAACTAAATAACCATACTTCAAGATTACTATCAGGAGAAAAAGAATGTTTTGCAACTAAAAAGGAGAATAAAGAAAATAGAGAAAAAAAGAGGCATGAAAATCCAAAGCGTAAGCAATAAACAAAATAGCATCCAGTGAAAGAGAGATTATACCGGAACACCTGCGGCCTCACCCATCTGACGCAAGTGATACCTGATAGCCAGCATAGCATCTCTTGCTCCTACTAATGCTCTGGCGATTGCCTCCTGACTTTGTTCAGTGGGTTGCTCTATCCACTGTCAAGGAATTTAAAATCGTACATCACAATTTTAAACAATAGCTTAAAAAAAAAAAGATAAAAAAGTATGAACTGAACAAGAAAATTAAAAGCAAGAACAGAGAATATGACAATGACATTAATGAACGAAAAAATTTCAAATGCCTTTAACACATAAGACCACAAACAGAACCTGCTCCAAGGTTAGAACTTCATACTTTGATATGAAAGCTTGTAAAAGCTTGTAAAATTTCAATAGCATGTAAAAGCGCTGGATACAGATATGAAAGCTTGTGAATTAGCATTTTTACCTCCGGCCTCCTTCTAGACATTGATAAAAGAGAAACAATACTTTTATAATAGAGCTACATCTGATTATCTTCTCCCTTTGAATTAAAAGAGGTAAATCTCAAAAGGTAAACAAACTTTTTATCAAATAGGGAGCTCCAACCAAGGATGGAAATCTAATGCACTCTACGAACTGCAAGTGTCACAAGGATGCAGCTGCAAGGAAATACCTGTTCCCCAACATTTTTACCACTTCCAGTACTGTTTTAAGAAACCATCGTGTTTCATACCTTCTCTGGTTTAAGCATGCTGAAGCTGTTTATTAGGCTCTTATATTCATCCCAGTGTTGTTCAGCCAACCAGCTTAGTGTATTCAGTTGCGTTTCAAGTGCTGAATTTGCCTCTGACAACTTTGTCCAAGTTTCCTTCGATTTTTGAGGGTCCGACTTCTGCCATTTTTTGACAGCACCTACCATTGATGGTGTGGATGACCCTCCAGCCCCTGGTTCTCCAAGTAACTGCAAAAACACCATAATCAATTAAACCAACAAGAACTTTTTTTCTTTGTTGCAAAAGGCTTAATGAGGATACTATTATTTTACAAATAAAAGAATTCTAACCAAAGAAAAGTGATAAGATAAAGCATATTGACACTGGGATTCAAGCTTTTCTTCCTTAGATCTTTCCATTTAAGCACAAGCTCCTAGGGTGAAAGATTTTTCACTATTTACAACTACATAAGCCGTTTTGGCATA
The DNA here is from genome assembly GCA_035233585.1 of Antiaris toxicaria. Taxonomy (NCBI): domain Eukaryota; kingdom Viridiplantae; phylum Streptophyta; class Magnoliopsida; order Rosales; family Moraceae; genus Antiaris; species Antiaris toxicaria. The sequence goes on from CP141163.1 coordinate 10,718,415, forward strand.
AAAATTGGGGGGCTTGGAATTGCAGATACAGGAGGAAAGATATTTACAAGTTTTTTTTTTTTTTTTCCTTGGTACAATCTATATTTTCCTTTAGTCTTTATGTATCATAACATATATTTCTATGTACCTTATACTGCCGGCGTAATACTTTTAAAATTCATTAGCCTAATCCTGACTTATGCGCATTATAGTAAAAGATTGGTGCAATAACGAAAATCAAAAGATCCAAAATATAGCAAACAATCCTTAATAAAAGCATGTCTATTATTCAAACTACTAAAGATGATTTCGAGAGGATAATAAGGCAGGAAATCATCATGCATGAACACTTTACGCACATCAGATACAAATAAGTGGAAAAGTATCAACAGTGTGCTTACAAGAGTCACTAGTGGTGGCAAGGAAAACTTGGTTCTCTCGTGGTCCCACTTTCCTTTTAGGATTTCAAGAACAACTTCTTGCAGTGAAGCTCCCCTCTGTGAAGCCTGCAATAGATAATGAAGATTTGGAATAAATCTTTCTCTTTCTTATTTTGACTCATATGAGATTACAAGAATATATACAAATATTAGTCATTAATCTACCAAATACTATCTAATTATAAATGAGACACAAATTAAATACAACTAACAACTATCAACTAATAACTCCAACGGATAATTAAAATGTTAAATGCAATGTTCGTCATTCTAAAGGTATAACAAATATCTTAAGGGTGCAAATTTCAGAATGGAAAGCAAGAAATTTATAAGTTGGTATGCATTCACGTTCAACAAAAATGAGACATGGTTCTTCAAATTTACATTTGATGGTGGAAAAAATTGAGAGTTACAACATATACCTACAAAAAGCACAATGAGTAGCCACGGTGTGGTAATATACAAATATATACACATAATCACAGGTGGAGAAAAAGAGAGACCTGAGCAGAAGAAATCACTTCAGGGGAAAAGCGGACATAACGATGACTACCATAAACAGCAGAACTAACATCAAACCCGCTGCCAACTTTTCCTTGTGCAATACAGTGAGCAGTTTGAGCTATGATATGCACGGTGTCAAGATCTGTGTCTTTCACTTGGTTTTGATCACCAAACAAGGCAAGATTAACAACTCCCAGGTAATGAAGCAAAGCAGCAACCACAGCAGTTGTCATAGCGGCAGAAGAACCCAATCCAGTTTTTGCAACTTCTGGCTTGCAATTCTCTCCATTTGAGTCCTCAGAATTGAAGGTAATTGATGCAAAAGGAGGAAGAGTAGCTAATGCTTCGGGCAACAAAGGGAGTCCACGGGCTTCAATCTATTATCAGTACACCTTGTCAACATCTTGAGTCGGGAATTCATTACACAATTTATTTAATGAAAACCTCTTTAAGTTTTAAGCAGCAAGTGGAAATCTAACTACTTTGGGGTTAATTTTTGGATTTTCCACAATTTTATGAAAATGTGTTTGACTATTTCTTAGTAATTCTGACAATTATGGGCAAATGTTCACCAATAATAATAAACAATTCACAAGCATTTCTTCAAACTAAACTAAAAAGTTTGCACAGAGTTTTTATAGCAGAAAAACTAACACAGCATTCAAACATCACCTGTATCAGAGGGAACTATATGATGAACATAACAATAAATGACTAAGGTACCTGATTCCGATAAGAATAGAAATCATTGCTTCCTAAAATGGTGATATCAAGACCTGCATGGCTAATCCGGGTGAAACATCAGATTCGTTAAGTTCTATAAATCTTCTTGTTCGAAAGAAAAACTACAAAAAAGAAAAATCAAACATTACCCTGCAGTAGTAGCTTCTGCAATGCTTCCTTCTTGTCCTTGTCAAGTGTTGCATGTGCAGCTGCTACAGCATATTGCACTGCTTGTTCAACAAAAGGGTTCCCGGACCCGCTGAAGTTTGAATTCAGTTAGTGTAAATAATACCATAACATTTAACCAATTAACAGGATTCATTAGTTCTTCAATTATTAGCTCTTAGTTACAAAGGCTTTCTTTATGAACCTGGCGACCTAGACATGTGAAATCGTGACTATACAACATAGGCAACTCTATAAAGAAAATTTTGATAGGAAAAGTAATTGGAAATTTCTGAATTCCAAACCAAAGACAAGGCAAAACCCAAAAAATACTTACCTTGAAGACACACACTGAAACATCAGATTTTTCAATGACAGCTTATACATGCTTTCTCTGGAAAGCTGAGGAGATGTCAATTTCACATCCGTCCATGCCTGGAAATATAACACAAACACACACACACACATTCATAAACCAGTCTTTCAACAATTCATAGCAAAGCAAGTGAACCAACAGCAACGCCAATCCTTACAATTCAATAGACTTGACGGGCTATTTACTAATTTACACCATGCATTTTAAACATTTAAAAATACATCTGATGTTCTCGACATTTTACCATTGAATTTAAACTCCATATTCAAATTATACATCCTCTTGGTCAAATGCTTATCTTTACAAACAAGCCCTAATCTATAAAGAGTAAAGTCGTCGTTTAAGTAGGCAAATTTACAAATTCACAAATATAAGGTACAAATTGTGTCTATTCAGGGGCGGTTTGGAACAACCATTGGAGACGAAATTTTGCCTATTTAATTCCAAAACTCCCAAATCCACATCTCACATGTCAAATTTTATCCTAATCCCTATATTACAGTTCATTTCCAATTTACACTTCAACCAAACGCACATTTCAATACTAACCTACAAAACTCTAACTCTAACTATTGTTCCAAGCGAGCCCCCATTTTTCACACGTTCAAAATGCAGAGCAACAAAATTGGAAATTCCTGCAAAATTCAATTAAAAGTATGCAAAATCTAACAAAATTCACCATTTTCATGCTTATTATACCCAAAAAAAAAAAAAAGGATCATATATAAACAGACACAAATTCTCAAAAATTAAAGAGAGAGAGAGAGAGATAAGTTTAAACTGACCCAGGCCCAACAATCGGGTTTGAGATGGTCATAGAGAGGCTTAACAATGGCGTAGAAGCGAGCATTGGTGCTGAGAACAAGCCCAGCACTGGGTCTCTCAAGAATAAGGTATCCCCCAGTCATCAAAACCTTCCCCGGAGCCGAAGCAACCCTGCAACCAAACATTCCCATTTCTTTCTTCTTCGATCATATTTAAAAAAAAAAAAAACTTATGATTTATCATTTCAAAGATCAAAATCGGTTCAGAAGGAAGTGAAGGGGAAAAAAAAAAAATGAAATCTTACACCGCCATGGCCGTGTCGTGAAGTTTGATTCGAGAAAGGGAATTTTGGAATTCTTTGTCGTTCGACTAGCTTTGCAGAGTCGGGCTCTAGTTAAGAAGACGAAACTTAGCACACTTTTTTTTAATTTAATTTTTAATATAAAAATTGATCGACTATTTTAATAAAAAAAAATCTGGGATTTGAGATTGCGAATGGGATTTGAGTGTTTGTTTATCTAAATCCAATGGTTTGTCGTTCGTTTTTTTGAATAGAAAAATTCTGGTTTGAAATTGGGAAGTTTTTTTTTGAATTTAAAAGTAAAATAGTATTTAAATAGATAAAAAAATTTATATTTATAAAAGAAAAAAGGAGAATAACTTTTTTAAACGTAAAAAAGGTCACACACACGAAGAAGTAAGGGTTTGAACGGGGTATGTCGATTCTAGGATAGGATGAATTTTTGAGTTTAAATTAATTAATTTAATTATAATTTTTTTTATTTAAAAAAAATTGAAATAAAAAGTTTAGATACGAGATAGGATTATTCACGATCTAAATTAATTTTAGCTAAATAATTTTTTAATTTGCTTTTAGATATTTTTAAGTTTAGACCGTTATTCAAATAAATGCTAGGTAGAATGAAAAACGTGGAAGAGGAAAAGGTTTAAAAAAAAAAAAATTCCGTTAACGGAGGAGTATAGAAGAAAAAGCGCAGAAGGGGAAGCAGAAGGAGTAGAAGCGTGGAAGAGGCAGGGAGGAGTGGTATAGATTTTTATTTTTATTTTTATTTTTTTCCTTTCTCTTGTTAGCAGAGGAAAAGCGCAGAACAATAAAAGGAAAAAAAGATAATAATAATGAAACGGAAACGGCATGGAGGAGGGAAATAAAGAACCACCAGGCGGCGAAAGTTGAAGCATGAATGAAATTAAATCTTCATTTTTTTAAGGATTTATTTGGTTTTAACATCTAGTTTAATAATTTAATCTAAGTTATAAGTTAAATTAAGTTGGTTATATTAATTTTAATTTAATTTAATTTGATAAGACTAACTTTTATTATTTTTTATTTTTATTTTTAATATTTTAACATAATTTATAACATAGGTTATTTATTTTCATAATTTTTAAATAAATTAAGTTAAATTAAATTAGAATAAAATGATAAATTTAACTTAATTTATAGGTTAGATTAAATTAAAATATTTAACTAAATACATGTTAAATGACCCAGTCGTGTAAAACGCATTTTATGCACATAGAATTGATAAATAAAACAAAACAGAGAAAAAAACCACTATGTGACGATATGTGATATGATTGATGGCAAAACTACCAAATGATAATGATAGAGTTGTTGTGTAACAGCTTGAGAACAATGACGAAAAAAATAATATTTAGGCACTTTTAGCATGAAATATAGAAATATAGACTAGTTGGGTAGCATAATAGGCAGACAAAGTGAGCGAGAAGTAAAAAAAAAAAAAAAAAAATGCCACATGCTAACTAAATTAGCCACCATGTGGTGATAACGTAGCTATTACATGGCATCATCGTATGGACGAAACAAAGCATTTGCTCTTTTAAATATTGGTATAAATAATTGTATAATACGCGTTTTGATGATGATGATATAATCACTACACAATTAATAAAAACAATAAAAAAAAATCATATAGTAACTACTAGATAACTACATTATCTGTCATGTGGTGATATGTGGTCACTGCTTGATAGCATTGAGGGAAGGACAAGGGTGCGTTTGTGCTTTTATATAAAGTAAGTAGGTAAGTAGATTGCATATTTTTATTCATGTCCTTTTTATATTTTTTTTAATAATATCATGATATGTCAATAAAAAATATATATTTAATTACAGTATCATAGCAAATTAATGAAAAAATTAAATTAGTTATATATATATCATAATAATAGTAGGAAACAAAAATGATGACACAAATAAAAAACATATGAACCAAATCCTTAAATATGTTATCATTATTGTTATTATTATTGTTATTATAAGTAGGTTACATAAATTTCACTTAAATTATATTCATTAAAACACTTTATCTTCCTAATTTTATAATGTAACATTTGTTCCTTAATTTTGAAACCATTACAAATTTTTCCTGTCCGTTACTTTTTGGATGAAATTTCGTTTGTTAACTTTTAAGTTGAGAAAGTTGATTGAATAACGTTAGGTGACATATTTTATAATAAGGATCAAAACTTTTATAAATAAATTTTAATTTTAATTGTTAAAAAAATAATACTAGACTGATAAAAATGAATTTTGGAAAAATAAGAATCAAAACTTTTATAAATAATTTTAATTTTAATTGTTAAAAAAGTATTACACTGCTAAAAACAAAATTTCAAAAATTATTATGCATTTACCTTTACAAAAAAAATTTTTATTAATAAAACAAAATCAACCAAAAAAATTAAAAATAAACTAAACTTTTTTAAAAGCAATAAAATTCACTCGCCTTTTCTCCTCTCTTATTGTCGTCTCTTACCCTTTTGTGCTAAAAAATCTTAAAAAATCCATGCTTTTGTTTTTGTTTTGCTTTCTTTTTTGTTTTTTTTTTGGGTGTTTTTTAAGTAAATACTCTTATTTTACTTATTATGTGCGTGTCATTTGAGTTTTCCACTTAAAAACAAACCATAGAAGGCAAAATTGTTACAGTTTCAAAGATGGGGGCGAATGGATTATTACGTTTTAAAATTTGGAGAAAGGTATTACAAGGGCTATAATTCATGGGAGAGGAACGTGAGTGGTTTTTTTGGAGAGATAGTATCTTTGGTTGATGGAGGCTTTGGGGAATGGTTAAGGAAAGACTTCAAAGGTAAGAGGCTGAAGGGTTGTGATGATTTTGGAGTGCAAAATAGTGTGGTATTTATAGACCAATGGTGATTTTGATGGAAACTAAAAGCTTTTAGTTTGGTTGGGAAGTCTTTCCATTCAAGCTTTTTGCTGGAAGGTCTCTAACCATTGTTTCTCGATGTGCTCCAGATATCGTAAGCTCCAGAAGCGGAAAAAAATCCCCTCCCATGTGGTTTGAATTCAATCAAGTTGGGATTTTGTAGGTTACATACATCTAAGGAATTGGTGGTTGTTTTGCTACCTGAGGAGGACATTTTTAAGTGCTTTGGGGGTGAAGAAACATTTTAGCAAGGAAAGACTTCCTAAAGGGTGAATAAATGCTAGCCCAAAGCAGGACACCTAGAAGGTTTCTTTTGAATAAAATACTATAGAAATATTTTATAGGCTTCTTTTGGGTTTAATGAGCTTATTTAGACTTGGTTTGGGCTAAAAGAAATTAGATTAGGTATTTTGGGAATTTTTAAAATTTTCTACTATCCATATTATTCTAATTCCTCATAGAGTTAAAATCCCAAGAGTCTAATTAGACTAAATAATTGGGCTCATTTATATTTTTTGGCCTTTCAAACTACGATTCACTTTAAGATCCTCGAGTATGACTTGGGTCCACGTACCGCTTTTAAACCACATTATAAGATGTGAGTTGGGCTCGAGACTAGTCAAATTTCAGGCATCATCACACTCACAGGTAAAGTTATAATTAAATATTTTCTAAAAAAAAATTGTAACTCAATCTTGTATTTTAAAAATAAAATATATTTTTATCAAAGACATTTTTTTATCAGAAATAATTTGAATGTATAGTTTCCTTTCCAAAATGTTTCATTATGACAGTTGAAAGAGGGGCAATGCCTCTTCTAGAAGAGCTGATTTTCGAAGAATGCCGAGTCATTGAAGGAAATGCCACCTGGGTTCAAATGTTTGAACAATTGTCAAGAACTTGTTCTAATTAACATGGATGCAGAGTTGGTGAGAAGGCTGCGTAGAAAAGGTGAAGATGATGACTACTTGAAGGCAAACCATATCCCATCGATTTATACAACGTTGAGAAGTGGAAATGTCAGGGGAAAAGAGGTAACTTTTAGATTCCTTCGTTATCTTATTTTTTTTATATCAAATCGTAATGATAATTAAAATACAATGAAAACAATAGCAAATGGGGGGTTTTTTTTTTTTTCCTCAATAAAAATGGAGAAATTTCCATGTATAGAATGATTAATTGAAGTATTAGTATGCATAAGTTTAAATACTAATTTATTTATTATGTGAGTTATATCTTATTAATAAATGAATGATAACTCATATATTATATAAATTGATACTTGAAATTGGAATTAGATTTGTTGTTTGTAGCATGATTCATACGGTAATACCAATAGGCCAGTAAACACAACCACTACTTCATTAAAACTACTAATTATATATATATATGATGTTGATGTCTCATCTTCTCTACATATATAATATACATACATATGGCAAATGATTATGTTTGAGCCCTGCCGATAAGGTCTTCTAGGCATTCTTTTGATTTCTGCTGTTTTTAATAGACCATAGAACAAAAAATAAGCAACATCCCCGGCATTAATCGAGCAACAAATATCATGCAAAACCACGACTTTCTACGGGGCTGTCTTGTTGGTATGCTAATTGCTGCCACGGCTCCGTTGCTTTTTATGATCATGATCAGCAAAAGGTAGTTGTTGAATCTGCCGTCGGACATGTCCCTGTTGTATATCTTTGTTAACATATATATATTTATATATATATATATGTATGTATGCTAATAGTAAAGGGCTATTCCACATGCAGAACATCTGCGCCAAGAGAGAGTTGGAAAGAGTTGAAAGGGACACTCTCATTGCCGAAAATGCCAAAATCGGCTATATTTTACTTGGAAGGCCCATCTCCCGGGGTTGAGTTACGCATAAGATCAGTAGTGATCAAAGAATCACAGGTAAAATATACACAAATTAATAAAGTAACTTGTATGGTTCTATTTTTCCCACCCTGTTTGTTTACATAGGGAAAAGGCAAATATATGTAATGATAATTATGACACAAATTCCTCTGGGTTTAGAAAATGCTGAGAAAATTCTCTCTAATGTTTTTATCATCAAACGAAACTCATCCCCCTATTTTCCCATCATATTAAAATCCACGCCTAATATTAAATTTTATCAAATTGAGTATATGAAAAGATGTTTTTGTCGTTTACCATAGACACCGCTGATTTTCAGGTCATTAACTACTGGTCCGTTTGGATGGGGTGTTTGTTTTTGGAAAATGAAAAATTTTTAGATATGAAAAATAAAAAGTTGTTTGGAATTTTTTTTAAAAGTGAAAAGTTGTTTGGGTGGATGAAAACTTTTTGTTTCTAGAGAGCTCTTTTTTCATTTTTCAAAAATGAAAAATGTTGGATGTTCAGATACGGAAATTTAGGAATGTTATTTTTCTTGAAATGAAAAATTTTTCATGAAATGAAAAATTTTTCATTTTCCAAATTTGAACGTGTCAAACAGACGGACGTCTAGTCCGTAAAAGAAAAAGGAAAAAACTTTCAAAAAACCAAAATTGATTCTTCTTAAAAGCTAGAGATAATATCAAAGTTGATATTGTTTTGAGATCTCTCTATGAGAAAACCATCACTTCTTTTAATAAGATAATGCGTCTTTTGTATAATATTTTTTTTAATTTAAGATGAAAAATTCAAATTTTATGCTTTCTAATGAAATTAAGTGAAATTACTAATAAATTGAACTTATAATCAAAATTAATTTTGACAATATCAAAATTTGATCTCAATATTGCATTACTAACAAAGATATACAAATGAATTTTATTTGAAGTAAATACCGACATTTTTGAAAGCGCACCAATATATATGTATGTATATTCTTGCATAAAAATAAGCTAAGGTTTTTGTCAGTATCTCACTCACATGAACATATGAATATATATATATATGTATGTATATTTATACATTTATATACATAAATATATACAAGTAGTAGGTACAAAGTAGGAGGTACTTAATCTTACCTTTATATTTTTTAATCTTATCTTAGGGAGCGTTTGGTAAACGCATTATATTTTAATTGTATTTGAATGAAATTTATTTTTTGAATGTTGTATTTGGTTGAAAAGTATTTGTTTTGTATTTGAATGAAATGTGTGTTTTGATGAAAAGTATTTTAGAGTTGAAAAGTTGATATGATTGTTTTAAAAATATTTTAAATAGTAATTGTTTTCATAACACTGTTACAAAATTTGTATTTGGTGTAAAATTGTATTGTATTTGAGTAAAATTAAAATGAAATATTTTTTCCAAACATCCTCTTAATCTTAACTATAATAAAGTCCACTGTAGCATTTTAATGGTCAAAAACGGTGCATTTTAGTGCATTCTTCCTTCTTTTTTTTACCTTCTTTCTTCTTCTCTACCGTCTTTCCTTTTTGCATCCACTTGTTCCAAGTGCAACTTTTGCAAGAATTTGGAGTTTGGACATTATTATATTAACTAAAAGAGAACTCCAAATTACTATAGTTTGTATAGTGTGCTTTCGGTTTTGCTCTTGGGGTGTGAATTAACGGGTTTGCCCTTTTATTTTGTTGTTTTTGCTGTTTGGGCTGCTTTTTTGGGATGGGCTTTTTGGGCATGTGATGGATGAAAACCCTACCCCCTTTTTGTTTCTTACTTGCTCCCTTATGCTCTGATCCGCCTCTCTCTCTCTCTCTCTCTCTCTCTCTCTCTCTCGCTCTTGCTCTTCTGTCGCCTATGTGTGGTTCTTTGAGGTGGGCTTTTTACGTGTTTTTTGGATGAAGACCTTGGCCCCTTTCTATTAATATGCTTTTCTCTCTATGTCACTTTTTCTTCCACCCAATGTTCGTGGTTTCGATAAATTTTTTTCCTCGACTATCTTCGTTGATTTTTTTTATTCTCTGTTGCTACTTCTCTCCCCTTTTTCTTTTTCTGATTGTCCATGTCTCTGTCAGGTGGGGCTTTTTTTTTTCTTTTGTCACTCTTTTGTACTTTTAAATTTTTTTTGGGCCTTTACTGTTGCTATAGTTGTCCCTAGATTTCGTTTGGTTAAGGATGAAAATGGTGGGGCATGTTTTTTTATTCATTTGCTTTTAGGTTGGAATTTTTTCCGTGTATACAGTTTTTGATTTCTAACGCCTTTTTTCCCCAGTTTCTACCATTTTTAACACATATTTTTTTATTTTATTTTATTTTATTTTTTTGGGGTTCATCTCTCGGTGTGATTTGTATTAGGATTTGCTTGCCAATGGGTTCTTAAATTTTTTTTTATCCTTCTTCATTTCTTCTTCTCCCTCGATTTGGTTCTGTTTGTAACCAGGTTTTTGTGTGTGTGTTTTTGGATCTCAGTGAAGACAAAATCCAAGATAGCAATGATGGATGCATATACTTTGACATGATAAGTTTCATTCGGGTTGTCCAAAGGTTGTCGTGAGTATGTTATTACCTATACCAGTATTAAAACAGTTTTACTGATATAATTTTGCTATATTTAGCATAATCGTTTTTTTTATTTTCTTCATTGACTTTAGAAATTGTTTTTACATACTTGTCATACTATTTAAACTTGAATAGCATTTGTCAAATCGATTTCACAGTTGTTTTTTGATCTTACCTTTTTGCTAAATGATTTCATATGCTTTTTACTATTATTTATGTTTTCTTTGGTCATTCAACTAACTGCAATTTTTTATCTTTTGGAGATGTATATTCAGTTTGCACCCATTTATGTATTACATTAAGTTTTCAAAACAGTGTGCTACTTTTCTCATGATAACTTAGTTACTATTTTGTGAATAGTTTTCTTATTTTTACACAATACGGTTATTGTAATCAATTCTTTATTGTTTTATTTGTAGTTCAAAATTGTATTTATAAATCTGTTGACTTATTTATGCATAAATAATTGGTTGAATAGGTTTCTTGAATATCTTTTTTTTTTTTTTGTGTGCAATTCCCCTCTCACCAAATAGTTTTATTGTTATTTTACATTTTTGCCTTTGAATAAAGAAAAGAGACAGGGAAAAAAAAATCAAAGCTAGGTTTGACTTTTTTTTGTTTTTCATATTATTTCTATTCTTTCTAGCCTTTTGTTTACATGTACTTTTGTTTCCCTATTCACTCGATAGCTTTTGGACAACCATGAATTTAACTCCATTCATTTAATTTGTAATATACACATGGCATAATGTGTGTGACAAATTTTCTGTTTAATAATATGACTTCCATTTGTTTGGTTCCCACTAATCCCTTAGTTCAAAAGGGTATTTTATCAGGTAGCCAATAAATGGTTTGCAATGTGTAGAACAATGAATTTGTCACATAATAATGATATTGCAAATGTTTGAGCCAATGGCCCCACTTTTTTTTTTTTTTTTGATAATAAATTTGTCTAGACCCAAAAAAAAAAAGATCATTGTCCATTTTAGAACTTATTATGTAAATGCAATTAGATGTGTGTAATAGAATCAATTTTCATCCCTTTTGTTGTCCTTGGAAACTGCTCACAGAGTCATTATCCTGTTTATTGCCTGCATCTTATTTGATGAAACAATTTTGATGCTCCATCTTATTATCGAAAGCCTTTAATTTGTTTATTTATGTACGAAAGAATAAGGATGTACTAGCAACAGAAAGATTACATTTAATTTTAATTTAACATATTGGCTATTTTGTTGGAACATTTTCATTTAGTTTATTCATTTTTCTAAATAATCATAGACAATATTAAGTGTATTTTGGCTTAATTATTACTAATATGTAATTAGATTAAATGTTATTGTATAGTTTTATTCGTAATGTATTAGATTAAAGATATGTAACTGTATTTGGATAAAAGATTATTTAATGTAATTAATTTAAATAATGTTGTATTCTATCATTCTAAGTATATTAGAGTTGAATTATATCACTGTATTTAAACAAATAATAGTTTGGATTACATGTTTAAGGAGTAAACACTGATAAAGAGAGGGAGGGGGTGGAGCTTAGGAAGAACAACAAAATTTTGGATAAAATGAAAACTAATCAGGTAATTAATTTGCTTATAACTAACACAAATATTTTCCTAATACCAATTAATATTGTAATATTTTGTTTAAATTATGCTTATCATCTTTTATAAATTAAGTATAATTCTTTATGTAATGAGGAAGACTAGTAAAAGAACAACAAATAAAAGTTGTAATACAAAAGCGCTTAACTTATGTAATTATATGAATATTTTATAATATCTCAAATATATAATACCATATAATAATATAGTATGATATTGTACATACAACATAATTTTAATCTCATATACCATTAATCACATAATATAACAAATTTAAATATATCACAGTAATATCACGAATATTTTTACTCGTTAGAGCTTAAAAGAAGACCAATATTTTAATGCCATTTACAAAATTGCCACTTGTACTTGGGAAATTGTTTTTTAAAGTATAAAATGTCTATAAAAAAAAGGGTATAGCATTTGTTCACATTTTTTTAGTACACATGTAAAATGACAAATTCAACTATGATGGTGTGTTAATACAGTGTATAGCTTACCATTTAAAGATGAAATTCAATTCAAAATAAATGCATATTCACTTTTTTTTTATTTTTTTTCAAAATCCGTGTTATCCTTTTTTTTCCCCTTAACATCAATTTGTTTTAGATTGGTCAATCCAACATAATTTTTTTAATTTTAAAATAGTGTGACAAAAGAGTTAAAGATTAAAAATATATATATAGTTAAGGAGAAGCCCTTTTTTTTTTTCCCTTGCTCAAGAAAAGTGGTAGAATTTAAGGTGTTGTTTGGAGAAAAAATTTCATTTTAATTTTACTCAAATACAATACAATTTTACACCAAACACAAATTTTGTAACAGTATTACAAAAACAATTACTATTGAAAACATTTTTAAAACAATCACATCAACTTTTCAATTTCACTATTTATTTCTACTTTTACCAATCACATCAACTTTTCAACTCTAAAATATTTTTCATCCAAACACACATTTTATTCAAATACAAAACAAATACTTTTCAACCAAATACAACATTCAAAAAATAAATTTCATTCAAATACAATCAAAATACAATGCGTTTACCAAACACCACCTAAACTTTTTTTTGTTCCATAACCGTTCTTCACGCATCATTTTGACGCTTTTTTATTTACTCTAAAAATTTTCTTTTTATTGCAAAATTGTTTAGCTATTCAATTTCTCTTTTATTTTAATTTTATTTTCTTTTCAATTTTTTTTCTTTTAACCCCATTATATTTTGTTTCAGTTTCCTATTAATTTTCTTTAATTTTTGATTTCTTTTTTCCCCTAGTTTTTAATTTGTACTTTTGCATGTAAATTTTTTTCTTTCATTTTTCTCTTTATTAAAAAAAAACATCTCATCAATTTTTTTATTAAGATATCTCATCTTAACTTACTTAATAGAAACTCTAGTCTGTTAATTGGGTTTAAGTCTAATTGTGGTGAGCTTTTTCCTCCTTCTTTCCATAATTAAATTTAGGTGTCATTTTTAATTTTCCTAGTAAAGTAAAGAGGGCAAAAGGTTTTTCCCTCTTTTTGGATTTTTTTTTTTCAATTTCAAATAGAAGATTATTATTACACTGTTTTTATTTGGATGATTCCAATACATGTAATTATTTCAGTTGTTTTGTTATGAAAAGTAATTGGATTATTTCCTTATAATGCATTTTTCCCCTTTGTATTTGACATAAGCAGATTTCCATTCAACAAGTTCTATTTAAGCAATCTAATAATCAAATGATGTGACTATTGCTATTGTTTTACTAATCGTTTTCATTTGTATCAAAACTTTTTTTTTTGATAACATATAAAAGCTACAAATTTTACAAAGACAAAATGAATTATATATTAATTATAATGTTTTATATAATGAATATAATATTATCATGGTTATATAATAAAAAGTAAATCATTCATTTAGACTCTTATTCATGCATTTTTTAAGAAAAAATTTTCTTTTATTTATCGATATATGTACATTGATTTTCATGTTTTAAACTATAAAAATTTATATTACAATACAATATAACTCAATATAACTCAATACATGTGGTGCATGCACTTTAACCAGTAATAATAAAAGGGCCAATGCTCTATCAATAGTTTTTTTTTTTTTTTTTTTCGTCCTCTCTCCGTGGTTACCATGTGGTAGTCACCATAGTTACCATGGTAATAACAATGTCAAAAACTCGATGTGTGTGCTTTTCTGTGTATAGAGACGAAACATCGACCCTCAGAACAATATATTGAAGTTGACAAGTTAGTATTCCTCAATACTGTGAGAAATACCTAATACTAGATAAACAAAGGTGACAAGAAAAAAAGACTGAAACAGAGATTAGGGTTTCATATTATTATAATTGTTTAATGGGAATACATCAAAAGTAGGTTTATATAGTCCTCCGTACAAAAAAATAAAAGACTAAATTACCCTATAATAAAATACCAAATTTACTATAATTAATCAAGAAAATAAATTAACCAAGCAATAATCCTATTAAAAACATAATCCTATAATAATTTTTCACACCTCATCTCAAACTCACGATGCGGTTCCAATAAGCATCGAGAATTTGTTGATTTCTTAACTAATGTAAATGCCAATAAGGACCAATCAGAGGAGAAGTGATACGACCTATTTTAATGCTAATGCCAAAGCCAATACTAATACCAGTGCCAAAGCCAATTGGTTTAAATGCCAATGCAAACACCAATACCAATCCCAATGCAAACACCTACACCAAAACCAAAATTCCAAAAACTAAATCAAAACCAAAACCAAAACCAATATCAATATCAATATCAATACCAAAACCAAAAGCAAAATCCAAACCAAAGCCAAAATCAAAACCAAAAACAATATTAAAACCAATATTGTAAACCCAAAAGAGAGAATTCTTCATCACATAGTTCCAATGCAATAATTCTTCTCGTCCAACTGAAGCAAATAATCTATTCCACCAATTCAATTAACATCTAATTTCCATCACAAAAGGAACCTTTACTCTGGCCATTGACCAACTCTAATTCCCTTAAGCAAAAAAGGACGAATAATTGCAAGACCAAATTTATTGCCAAAACTTAATTTGCTTGCCTTCTTGTTGTAATTCATCGAAAGAATCCAATCAACCAACATAACTCACATGAACTCCAAATTAGCCACAAAGGTTGACACTTGGCATAGAAACCAAGTGCAGAAATAGAATCCAACAAAGAGAACCCAAAATCCCCAAACAACCCTAATTATATGAAACCGAATATCAAAATATCCCAACTAAATTGAAGGAAACACCCCAAACAAAAGCACAAAATCAAAAATTAATCAAACCAACAGAAACCAAAAATGCCAAGAACCCATGATTACGGCTTTGATATCATGTGAGAAATACCTAATACAAAAGAGAACAAAAAGAGGAAAAACCAAAATAGAGATTAGGGTTTCACATTATTATACTCGTTTAATAAGAATACATTAAAATAAAGTTTATATAGACCTTTCGTACAAATAATAAAAAACTAAACTATCTTATAATAAAACACCAAATTTATCCTAACTAATAAAGAAAATAAGTAAACCTAGCACTAACCCTATTAAAAACATAAACCTAAAGATAATTCTAAAATAATTCTTCACAAATACATCTATCTATATATACACATACATAAAATAAATTAGTACAAGAGATATCAACAGTAATTTTAATTATTGGGTACTAACTCAGATTCCATTTTAGCATTTTACTTAATGTACGGCTAAAGAAGGAAACTTGGTCTGGTTTCTGAAGAGCGCAGGCAAAAGAGAGCAAGTGGACGCAGTTGCAGGGAGATTTCATGTTAGATTATGAACCATCATGTGCTGTCCTTTATATACAAGGTCTACCTTCCGGAACGGATATTCTTCTAGACAGCTTAGATGTCGGTCTCTCCGAGATCAGTGTCCACCTCATGCCGCAACCGGTACTTAGAGGTTAGTTTTATGAAAATATTGAACTGAAAATATTCTCCACACCAATCTGATCAATATTCATGAGATCACATAAATTCTTGGATAAACTACTCTGTACATGCATTGTTGGTTCAACTTGACTCCAATTTTGCGATTCAAATACATTTACAACATCAATATTTTTCAATCATTTCTTTTCAGAATCCAGCCTTTGGAGCCAATATAATCGAGAACAGCAATCTAGCTAAGGGCACCAATGGATGGTTTGGCCTTGAGTGTAAGTTGTCGGCGGAAACTGGTCTATCACATCTACTTCTTCCCTCGGCTAGAAGTTGCTTCCAACCTCATGATGGACAAGATGGAAAAGATTCATGTGGTCGTTTCATTCGTGCGACTAATCGCAATGAACAATGGACAGGTCCTGCTCAGATGATCACTGATAAACTCAACTGTTTTTGACATACCAAGTGTCTGCTGGGGTTCGGATCGGTTCTAATGCCAGAAATGGTTCACGAAATGTATCTATTAAACTTGAAGTTGCTCATACTGATAAAAAGGAGTGGTTGCATGGCGGAAAAGTCGAAGCGACAAGTGAAAAATGGTTTGAAATAGCTGGCTCGTTTCGATTCAAGAAGCAGCCCCTCAGGGTTATGGTTTATGTGTTCGGTCCTGGTCCTGGTGTGGACTTTTATTGGTTGCTGGACTACAGATTATTCCAGTTGATAGAAAGACAAGATTTGCATATTGGAAGGCGCAAACTGATCAGGCAATACGTAATTCGAACTTTACTTTTTATGTGTTTGTAAATAGACAAACACGCAATATACTAACACATTTAGAACTTCCTTGCAGTTAAGCGATGCATTATTTAATTGTTACCCCATATATTTCATGGACAATTTTTTTACGTTCCAGATTATTTATATTCATTAGTACTTCAACATTCATGTTCATCATCAATATTTTCCAAAATAAGATATTTGTCATCAAATTTTGCTCACATATTACAGGTGTGAAAGCGTGATGTCATCTTGAGATTTTCTGGAGCGAGTTCGAGCAGTGTTCCCATCACCACGGTGAAAGTACAACGAACGGAAAACAGTTTTCCCTTCGGATGTTGTCTTTACAGTGCAAACGTTGGCAATAAAGATTTTGTTGATTTCTTCCTGAGAAATTTCAACTGGGCTGTTTTCTCAAACGAGTTGAAATTGTATCACACGGAGCCAAGACAGGGGGAATTCAACTACAAGGATGCCGATGAGATGTTGGATTTCTGTGAGAAGAACAACATACAAACTGGAGGTCATTGTATCTTCTGGGAAGGGGACGACGAAGATCCGAAGTGGGGTTCCTTCATTGAACAACAATGACTTGTCGAAAGCAGTCTAAAAGGGAAAATTCCGTCAGTACGACGTTAAAAACGAGATGCAGCATGGTTCATTCTACCTATATAAATTGGGTACAGACATAAGAGCAGACATGTTCAAGCTCGCTAACAACTGGACCCGTCTGCCCTCCTATTTCTTAACGAAGGTCATGTTGACGACGGATGTGAAATGAGATATCCTCCTCAGAAAAGTATATTCAACAAATTATTGACTTGCAAGAGCAAGGTGCACCGATGGCGGGATTGGAAATCAAGGGCACCTATTTAATGAGCGCAGACGGTGAGGTCAATGAAGCCGGTAAGCGTTTTTGTGCTCTTAAACAGGAGTTTCTGTCTAATGCCGAGGGTCACGTTGATGAGAATGAAGAATTCAAGTTTAGAGGCTTCCACGGTACGTATACCGTTGAAATTATAGTTGGATCCGAGACGATTACAAGGACATTTGCCGTTAAAAAGGGTGAGTTGCCTCTGGAGGTGCCCGTAAGTTAGTGGGGTTTTCAGCTGATTTGTTGTGTTTGTCCTCTGGATAATCAAGCTGCAGAGAAATTAAAAATGCTCTAAAAAGTAGTTTCAATTGCCGAATTTATCTTTTTGTTGTGTGTTTGCGACAATTTGGCTCCTATATCACTCCAGATTCTACTCAGGTTCTCACAAAGATGAATGATCTCCCCAAGAGTTTAGCCACTTTGTTCTTACAAGTTGAAGTATTGTATCTTCCTCAGGGACTCTCGTTTGGTTTGTTGGTCTCAAAAGAAATTAATAGACTTGTGTTTTGCTACTTTGCAGAATAAGAGGTTCACCCACCTCATAAACAATTTTCTTCAGTTTTGTTTTGAACCTCATGAAATTGTAATGAATAAATCATGTTGGTTTTCTTGTTGATTTGATTTTTCTTTTCATATTTGTTCTCAGGGAACCTATACCAGCTTCCAGCATCCCTTTATAATATAATGACACCTTTTAATTGGGGAAATGACTAAAGGTGATAACTGAACTTGCAAAATAATTATAAAACGAATAATGTTAAGAACACTTAATTTAATTCTAAGTTTTAAATACCAACTCAACTGGTAGATTTAATCTTTAAATTATAATTGATAGTGGAATTTATCCTAATGGTGGTACATTTGGGTAATAGATCCAAAGACGCTTTATCTAATACACTTGGCCAAAGTTAAAATGCAAGAATCTGTCACCATGGAACACTCGCAAAGTCATCTAAATATAAATAAATACACAAGACAAGTAGCCAAGGCTTGGCTAACGATACTTTTTTTTTTTTTTTTTTTCCTGGAAGAGTTAACTAATGATCTTGGACGATAAACAAGTATGCAGACTCCCACATTTGACAACCCTGTCTCGTGCGTGACGCATATAAACAAACATGATCTGTGATCACGAGTTTTGGTCCCATAAGTCTAAACATACCGATTATTCAATTTTGCGAACCATTTAGAATCATTACATCAGTCTTCATGTGAAATCTAGAATTGTGAGGAAACATATTTGTTTTGTTTTTGTTTTTGTTTTCGTGAAAGAGAAATTGTATGTCAAGTAATCCGTTCAATGTGTGATTACTAATTTCCAGCAAAAATAAGAAAAATTAAAACAAACCAAAACAAAACAAGCACATAGGATACGAAAGCTAATTTTACTGCATCTTCTTCTTCTAAGTCCAAAAGCTGGTAGAAGTTCAAAAACTGCCAGCTTAATGTGTCATGATCTTTTAACAGGCTGATAAGAAAACATTGTTTATAGGATTAAGTGTCGGTCCATATTTAAAATTTTGAGAAAATGGAAACTTGAGGGAAAAGAAGCAAAGGCTCCACGGGCCCCAGCAAAATGAGAGATAAGGGATGGGCGCGGCCCTCTCTTTCTATGTGGAGTTGACTCTCCTAGCCTGTTTATTTGAGGAGGTGAGGTTCCCTACAATGGTGAAAGTGCACGTTGAATCCACACATTGGAAACAAAACCAAGTGACTTCGAAGTTCACGTTCAAATTCTTAAAAACACAATTGTGGGTGGTGATGCAAAATGATCACCATGACTATATCCCTACCATGTACCCAGAATTCTGTATCAGTCAAAATTATTCATACATGGTCCAAGACTAGTCCCAAGTCCCAAAATAGAAAAACAAAATTAACACGATTCCCATACGCATCTATTATTCTGTGGTGTATATATTCCTTTCTGTTTATGATGAAGCACGTTCAAAAACTGAATTCCCAAAGATCTCTTGGACTGTATTACTTAGAATTTTAGTAACTTTACTTGTTTTCTATATTTGCTTGTCATACCTATGTTCAAGAGATTCAGTTCTCTTACATCTTCTTCCTCTTCTTCTCCAAGTACCGGTAGCTTCGCTGGAAGTTGAGAACGGCCCACACCAGGTGCCACAAACCCAACTCTGGCCATAGAGCAGCGGGAGAGTACAATGGACAAGTGGTAGTCTGCCAAAGAAGGAAATTGCTGAGACGGGTTTCACCGGAACTTCGGATAAGGATGTCTGGGTTGGGGGCTACTGCCATGTACATGTGCTCCTCAACATCTACCAACTCTATAGAAGGAACCTTCCTCCGCTTCTCGCACCTTTCAACTTCTTCAATCAAACCATTGTGAGTTTTAGTCACAACATCATCCAAGCTACTTTCATAGGAACCTTTGAGAAGATGACTGGCTTCAGGTCCCTGTAACCTGTCTTCACATGATTCTTGAATATCGTGAATTACCAAATCATTAGTCTCTTTACGCTCTCTGAATTCTTCACTCACACCACGTCTAACCAGACTTCCCGGAAGCGTTTGGATTTCTTCTCTTTTACTTTTGCAAGATTCTTGAATAGCGTGCACAAATTCATCGCATGAAGTATAAGCGACACAGACTAGGAGAACAGCTTTCTTGTTCTTGGCAGTAGCCTCCATTGCCTTCTCAGCAGCCAACCTAACGGGCTCGCTCAATAGTTTCAAGTTACCAATAAAATATACTCTAATCCCATATTGGTTTACAATGTTTCCTTGTTTAAGCAACTCCTCAATCTTCTCTAGCATCAGATCCATCAAGTATTTAACCTCTTCAGGTGATCTCCTAAAATTGTCAATGCTGAACGCATATACCGTTACATATTTAACCCCCAACTCATAGCAGTACGTAAGCAAGGACATGAGAGATGAATAGCCCGCCCTATGCCCGGCCACTGTGGCTGAGTTTTGCTTTTTGGCATACCTTCGGTTGCCATCCATGATAAAGGCAACGTGATTAGGAATTGGACCAACAGATATTAACTTAAACAAGCATTTCCGTAGAAAAGTGACAAATCCACCAAAAAGTTCGCTTGTCCTGCCACCACCAATTTTTCCCATCGTGTAATCTGCACCCAGAAACAAAATCATCAGAACCAAATGAACATTAATGGCAACACCGAAAAGCAAAAATAATAACAAATGATAACAATATAAAACAATTAATTTTTATGGAGATATTCTTTTTCAGAATTGAAATTATGGACATTCTGGAACAGAAATTGCTATATAAACTGATGATAACGCTCAAGGAAAGTTCATTTTCATCTGAATGGACAATGACTAAGTTAAGTTAACAACCAAACAGATTGGACGGAGAAAACAAAAAAAGGCTAAAGGCTGATGTTTATAAACGGATCATAACCAGTACTCAATGAATAAATCAAAACTAAAGTGGTTCAAGCATTTTGCTTTTGTTTAACAATCAATAGAGCTTATAGCAAAGAGGGTGGTGTATCCAAATAATCCTGATAGTTAGTGCATCTCCGCATAACATAAGGGTCCCTCACAAAGTGGATTGCCCATATATCCGCAGTGAAACTTACTTGAAATAAGCAAACGACCGGTGGTAAGTGGTTCAAGCATTTAATCAAACACCAGGTGGGTTGAGCAATCACATGGAGTTTACAAATCCAACTTTCACTTTCTCAGCTATTAACTCTATTCATTAAACTCTACATTTGAGTACTTTGCATTCAATTCATTTGCGGGTAAAAAAAAAAAAAAAGGAAAACTTGAGCTAAATTGAACGGGGACTTTCATCATTTTCTGAGAAAACGACAAGAAACTTACATGTCAGACGCATAAGCCAGAAATATCAACTCCAAAATTTGGTTTTGGCCAGAGATATCATGCAAATCTCACAGAAAAATATAAACACAACTCAAATATACACATATGTGCAATGGATGCATCGATATCAAAGCACAAGATAAAAGAGAAAAAGAGGAAACAATTCAATCTCAGAGATATAAAGTTCGAGGCAGATCTAGAGGTGAAATAGAAACCAAAAAATGCGTACCCAGATGCCAACTTCACAATGGGAAAAGGGCAGGCCAAGTTTGTTGAGCCAACCTCTTTCAACCAAGTCAAAATTGCACCGCCCAGACTGAAAACGACAATAAATAATATGATTATTAAAGTCTAAATTGCACTGCCTAAATACAATATAAAAAGACTACAGAAAACGACAAAAATAATAGGATCATTTTTATAAATGCCCTTGATGTATTCACTTCTTTTCAACTTGCACCTCGGGTCTTTCAAAACCATTCAAAATGGCCCTAAAGTTTGATTTCAAATTCAACCCACTCAACCCCAAAGTTTAAAATCAACCAATCTAATTAAATTTTTAGTGGATTGGACTGGTTGAACATAATTAAAAAATAAAAAAATAAAAAAACATAACTAATTATTTACCCCAAAATAAGAAATATATGAAAAATATTAACTTTCAGTATAATATTAGTATTATAAAACTCTAAAATTATCTTATAAGGTGTCGTTTGGCAAAAAAATTACTGTGGCGTTTGGTATTATTTTTGAAATGTTTTCTGTTTTCAAAAAAATTGAAAATGAGAATGTTTTGAAACTGTGTTAAGATCATTTCTGAAACTGTGTTTGGTTACGTTTTCTGAGTGTATATTTTGAAAAATATAAAAATAAAACTTTGTTTGGTTATATTTTTTCAAAACCAATTTCATTTTTAAAAAACCCAAAAAACACAATATTTTTTGGAAATGAAAACAAAAAGTGAAAACAACTTTTTTTCGTTTTTAAAAAACTCAAAAAAACAACGGTAGCGTTTGGTATTGTTTTTGAAATCTGTTATGTTTTCAAATTCTCTGAATTTGATATCGTTTTGAAAACAATTCTGAGAACGTTTCTGAAATTGTGTTTGATTTTATTTTCTGAGTGTATGTTTTGAGAAACAAAAAAGTGAAACTGTGTTTGGTTATATTTTTGAAAACCAGTCATTTTATAAGTATTCTATAAAAACATATTTATGTTTGATTAAAAAAATTTATTATGAATACCAAAAATTAAAAATTAATAAAATTTTTTAATTGAAAAATGAATTAAAAATTAATAACCATAATATTTAAGTAATTACTATATCAATTAAATCTTAATTAACTATAATAATTAAATCAGAGAAATGGGAGAAATGGAAAAAATGAAATCAGAGAAAACGACTTTTAATCGTTTTCAATTTTACATTGGGAGCAAAGGCGATTTTGGATTCGTTTTGAAATCTGTTTTCAAAAACAATACAAACCAAACACAATTTCACACCGATTTTGAAATCGATTTCCTAGGGAATCGTAAAATCAGTTTTGGAAACAAAACCAAACACCCTCAACATAGTTGAAAACGGTGTTTTCAAAACGGTTTTGAAAACGTTAAATAAACAAACGCTATTTTGAAACTGTTTTTATTTTCTGCGTTTTTGAAAATGAAAAATCATTTTTAAAAATAAAAACAAACGCCCCCTACATTTTAATTTTACTCAAATGCAATACAATTTTACACCAAACACAAATTTTTCAACAGTGCTACGAAAACAATTACTATTCAAAAGTTTTTTAAAACAATTACATCAACTTTGCAACTTCACTATTTATCTCTACTTTTACCAATCACATCAACTTTTTAACTCTAAAATACTTTTCATCCAAACATACATTTCATTCAAATACAAAACAAATACTTTTCAATCAAATACAACATTTAAAAAACAAATTTCATTCAAATATAATTAAAATGTAATGCGTTTACCAAACGCCCCCAAAGTTATAAAATTGATATAAAAATAAAATATATACAAAATAAGTTTAAATATAAAAGTTATAAACTAATAAACAAATAATAATAAAAACTCATACAATATAAAATATAATATGTTATCAAATAATTAATGTAAAACATAAGACAAATACTATATATTATGAGGTATGAAAAATATTTATTTTTATATATTAATAGATTAGGTGGTTTCGGGTTAAGTTGAGTTTGGAAAAACTCAACCCAAACCCATATAATTAATTGTCAAATTGAGTGAGTTGAGTTAATCTCTTGATCGAGTTGGTTAGGTTTGAGTTATAATAGGTTGGATTAGGTGGATTCATTAGGTTAGTCGGATTGTTAGGTTTCTTGTTCACCCCTAACTCAAAACATCCACACACACACACTTTCTCCTCCCTTCCTTACAGTTATAGTAAACTCTCTCTCTTTCTTCTTGAGGAGATCTGTGAATGCTTGGACACACTTATGAGTAGGTCTGATGACACCCGGCGAGGAACGGTGACTTTATTAGTGGTGTCGTTGAACTAAGGGCAGAGTGGGTCACGAAAATGGTGGTTAGATTTCAGCTTCGCCAACTTCTCTAGGAATTTGGGGAGGTGGCTATGCCAGCAGGTCTAGGAAAAGGCATCGGGGATGGCGAAGGGTACGGCCTTCTTCCACTTAGTGAAGTCAGAGATGGTGACTGTCCGAACGTTGCTGGCAAAGTCGAGGTAGGAGATGGCAGAGTTAGGGAGCTTGTCGCCAACGATGATGGCTTCGAATTTCGTGGTGGAGATTGTGGGACTAACGAGGGTGGCGACAAAAGAGACAGAGGTAGTGAAAAGGGGAGAGAAAGAGAGTGAAAAAGAGACCGATAAATATTATTATTTTAGAGGAGTTATTATTTATAATAGGTTTTATTTTAATTATTTGAATATAATTTAATAATTGAGATTTGTTTGTTATAATATATTCTATCTTATATAATCATCGATTAATAAATTAAAAAATTTTAAAAATTAAAATTAAAAAAAAATCTAAATTTGCCTAAACTTCTTTATCAATCACCGACATTGGAGGTCAGGGTAGTTCATCAAATGGGCTCACGGGAGGGTAGGCCTCTGGTACCAAATGGGCTCATGGGAAGGGTAGGGCTCTGGTCACAAGGTTTGGGGGTGTTAGAGGGTCAAAAGGCCCTCGAGGTGAGATGTCAAAGGGTCCTAAGGTCCGAGGGAAGGCTGGGGTCATTGATTGAACATCGGAGATGGGATTTTTGAGTTTTTCTAAATTAGGTTTTTAGATTTTTTTAGCCCCTATTTGTTTGCAACATTGCATTCGTATTGTATTCAAATGTAATATAATTTTATCCAAACGCAAAAAATATTGTATTCAAATGTCAATTACATCACATTTTAAATTCAATATAATTAATATTTATTATTTTATTTTTTCGAATATTTTTATTGATCACATCATACATTCTGTTTCTCTCTACTTTTTCCCTTCACATTACATATTCATTATTTAAATACAATTTAAATACTTTTCATATAAACACATATTACATTCAAATATAATACAAATACTTTTCATTCAAATACAAATTATATTTAGTATATTATATTCAAATACAATATAAATACAATACGTTTACCAAACAAAACCTTAAATTCATTATTTTATAATACTATATTAGAAAATATTATAATTATTATAAATAAATAAATTTTAATTATTTAATTATAACTAAATGATTTAAAAAAAATTATTATAAGTATTATTTTAAGTTTGTTATCACAATTCTACCGTCATTTTAATTATTTAAAATTTGTGTGCGTGTGTGTGTGTGTGTTTTTTCTAATTTTAAAATTTATTAGATTAGGTGCCTAATTTACTATTTTCTTTTTTTACTATATAATGGAGGATTCCTTTTTCCTTCTCTCTCTACTCTCCCTCCCTCTCTCTCTCTCTCTCTCTTAAATTTCCTCCGCCGGGTGATTGCCGCCGATCGCCATCGTGTTGTTCACCGTCGGTGCTCGTATCGTCGTCAGAAGCCCTCCGACAATTGGGGCTTTTCTTACACTCTATCAGGTTGCCTCTCTCTCTCTCTCTCTCTATATATATATATATATATTCTCTTCTCCTCTTGACGGAAGCAAAACACAAGCTTTCTTTCCCTGGCTTTACCACCGATCTTTCCATTGAGTAGAAGGCCAATTTTTGCAGAAACATTTCGGAACTACGAGACATTTTAGTTTTCTTAAAATTTTGCGTTAGGGTTCGTTTTCCCTCTTAGAATGACCATAACCTGAAATTTCCCTATTCAATTGGTTTTTCCTTATTATATCTTTTCTCATTCTGATTTCTGGCTTACAAGGGCCTTAGGCAATGGTCATGGAAATGGAGTTAATTTGTATATTTTTTTCCCTCTCAGGTGCAGGTGCTGAAGTGATGCAGAAATTGGGTGATTTTAAACTACCCCAGTTCTTCAATTACCCACCTTACTTCACGTAATCTCCTGCTTTCTTTGCCTCTCATTTGGCTTTCTTTTTGTTGTTAATTATATATATGTATGTATTTTTGGGATGGTTTTTGAGTATATTATGTTAAAATATAAGGGGAAAAGGAAAAAAATTATGTGGGAAAAGTTATGTGCATACTTATAAGAAAGACAAGCTCTTATACATTATTGTCAGATTTCTTTTTGACATTGTAATGCTATGGTTGATTTGGATGTGTTTGTGCTTATTTAAAGAGTTTAGGTATATTTCTTTACTACTTTTTATCTTGTAATTTTTTTTTAAAATTTTTTTAAAGTTGGAGGGATTTTTTTCTTAGAGATTGTTTATATTCAGCTACTTTGAGGACATATTTTCCTTTGTGTTCCATATAAATGTTTGCTTCTTAGATGATCTTTGACTTACATTATATAATAGTTCATCAATAGATTAAGAGAAATGATAAGGGCGTGATCTGGGTCGTTTGTTCACGCTGGCACCACTTTGGGACTCGCAAAAACCAATGGCTTAGATTGTGTACTCACAACTCATGCGTAGCTTTCCTTGTAATAGTTTATGGTTGCAGAAGATATGAACGAACACATTTTTGGGCTTGTGTTTTCTTTTTCGTGGTGATTTTTGGCATTATTTCATTCTTGTGTTCTTGGTTATTAATCATAATTTGGTTTTTTTTACACATTTGGTGAAGAGATTGATGAGTGTTCTCCAGTTTGCAGCCGGTAAGGGACATACGTGAGAAGCAGGTACAGCTTTGGAAGGAACTTATTCTGGAATACTGTAAATTCCAAAAGATATTTGTGATTGGATCAGAAGAAGAATTTCCTCTGTTTTCAAATCCTGTAATTGAAAGTAAGTTTTATATTCTTGTTTGGTTCTAATTAGATTTTTGAACCTTGCAACTGAATGCTTGAAAGATTTTAAATGCCTGTGTCTAGCCATGGTCTTTTCTAGTGGACGTGGCACAATGCAAACCTTGTTTTTTGGGCTTTAGTTGGTTGAATGGTTTTCCTGACGGATAATATGTGATAGTAACTCTTTTGAGTGGTTTGTTAGGGGTTAGAAGTGTATGTAAGTATCTATCTTGCTATAAAAATTTACAGCACTCTGAAATTACAAAAGTTTGATATATGCGGAGGCTTCATCTTTAGACGGGAAATAAATTTTCTGTTACCAGTTATTCAGGCTTTATTTCCGTGTATTTATTCCCTTACTAATCAGACATTTGAGGTTCACTTGTTTGTGAAATTGATACTTCTGGCATGTTATAAAACTGGCCTTTCAATTCTCTCTCTCTCTCTTTGAGTGGGACTGGCCTTTCAATTCTGATGCTAGTGCTAAGCTTGCATATGTGTTCTTCTTATACGGTATATCTCGATGGAAAACACTTGAAGAGATAAAAACGAGAAGCATCTACTAGACCTCACACATAACCAAGTGGCAAGGTGTATTAATTGGATTAAGCTTTTCCTCTTGCTAAGCCTATTAGTAATCTAAAGTGTATTTATTGTATATTCTCGTATTTCAACATTATATTATGAAATTTTGCTGCATTACCCACATTAATAGGATGGCGTATTGAAGCTATGTTTTTGTCTCTTGTTTTCCAATCTACTCAACCAAAAATGTTCAAGGAGGAGGGAAATGTCACATCCATACGAACAATAAATTTAGTGTCTTTTGCAATGTGTTTGCCTTATTGTTTTAGTCTCTAACGTCTAGTTTGGATAGTTCAGGATCTCTTAGTCATGAAGCCAGGGAAACTTTCCTCTCAGCCTTAGTTTCAGAAGGTACGTTCTGTTCTGCTCTACTTTTTAATCCATCTCTTATCAGTTTTGTTTTTCTTCCATTCTCGTTTCTTCCTTTGTACTTTTCAGTTCATTTTTTTAATTATTTTTTTGTTTTGTTATAACAGGCCGAGCAGAATGGTTAGATAAAGGGCACAGGAAATGTCTTGTTCTCTGGCACCGGATTCAAGAGTGGGCTGACATTATTCTTAACTTTGTGAGTAACATCAAACGTGGATTTATGATGAAACTGGATGCTATAACTTAGTAACACTTTTTTTTTCCTCAAATAAATGTGTTTCTTACATAATTAGGTGAAAGATAACGGGCTGGAGGACTCGGTTATGACAGTTGAGGAAATTCGTTCAGGGATTGAATCTAGAGGAACAGGTATTTAATAGCTGCATTTATACCAAGCTTACTTATATCTTAGAATTAATTGAGGAAACTCCTTGTGGGCTTATTCGCTGGGGACTGATCAGCACATGGTGATGCAATTTAACTGCATTATTATGTGGGTGTTTAGATTAACAAACGCATCTTTTCTCTACTCTATTTCTTTTGTCTCCTCTCTGAAAAAGGAACATAAGGAGGATTCCTAAAGGAGAAAAAGGCAAGAAAGAAGGCCATCTTTCTTCGTGAATAGAGAAGTGATGATTCAAATGCTAGTGGTAAAATGTGGGACGGTGAGTCGACCAGAGGCTCCATTCCCAAAGTGCCTAAAAGTCTCTCTATTTCAAAGATGAAACTACTAATGACTTCTAAGATTGCTAAAGGATGCATTAGGACTAAAAACTTATCTCCTATCCAGGGCTTAAGAACCGGGGTATTCTGAAGCACACCTTGGGGGTGACATCTTGTGCTTAGCTTTTGACTTAAAAGAATCTTGGGGAGATAGACTTGACTTTGCTTTTAGTCGTGAGTAGGGATTACCTGGAGAACATATCCAGCTTGGCAAAAACATGGTTTGGTTGGTTTGGTTGGTTTGGTTCTTTACTTGCAGTATCCGTTCGGTTATGGGTTAGCTTTTTCAAATTGGATCAGTTCATTTGATTCTTGGGTTATGTTGAATAACACAAACCAAATATGACCTGAAAATATTGAAGAGTCTGTTTATAGTTTCGTCAATTGTTCACACGGATCTAGGATTAGTTTACTTACAAAATTAATTAAAGCATAATTTGTCTTTATGAAAATAATGAGAAAAACAAAAATAGAAAAGGGCTAGGATCCATGTGAATCACCAATTCCTAGTCTAAAATTTTTGGACCCTGTTGACTCATTCCAAAATGTCAAAAAACCGAATATGTCAGACCAATTAATATTCCCTGTAGAGGTGTATGCCACCTGGAAGTGATACACGTTTCAATAAGACACTTTTTACTGTAATAATTGATGAAAATAGTGGTCATTGTCTTTGAATTACCGTCTTTGATGTACTTTTTTTTTTTAGTAACCGTAAGAGCTAATCTTGATGAAACTCCACTCGTCTGATAAAGCAATGATAATGGAAGACATTATAGACTAAACACAAACAAAGAGATTAAGAGCTTATAGCCTCGGTTCCTTCTTACTGCAGAACTTCATGGCATTGACCGCACTATTCTAATGCGAGCTTTGAAACTCCTGGAGCAGAAAGGGAAGCTTGCACTCTTCAAGGGTTCTTCAGCTGATGACGAGGGTGTAAAATTCTCCATATAACTGTTCTCAGATGGCCAATTGGTTTCGGTAACATCAAATTGTTTCATTGCCCAATAAATTATGCATCTTGTCTAAAGGATTGTAAGAAAGTTTGTTTATCAAGGTTGTTTGTTCTAATGTTCAAAAGCCAATTTGATGTTAGTGTGGTTTTTAAATTAAGCAAAAATTTCTGTTACATAGAGCAGCTAATAGTTCGGTAATCTATATTCTAGAAAGTGCTGCTAGTTTTAGAAGCACACTTTTTGTGCATTTGTACAAGGTAGGCTGAACTGTTGTAAGGCTATGAGAATGTTTAGCGACCATAACAGACATGATTTTAAAAGTATTTACTTTGTTTTAATAAGGGCATGCATAGCATTGTGATAAATTTACCTATCTGACTTAATCATGTGGTGTAGAGTTTGAATTTCGACCCGCATATTAGAGAAAAAAAAAAAAAAGAAAGAGTTCTTTGCTTTGTTTACTCTTGAATTAAAGTTTTGTTACTACAAACACGTGCAACTCAATTTAAGAGGAAATAAAGTTGATACCAGCCAGAAACGCTAATGCTAATTATAATGAGGAGGAATTACAAAATCTTCATTTGGTGTACATTTTCATTTAAATAACATGAACTTTTATTGGGATTTTTTTTTTCTTTTTGAATTTTAGTATTTTTGTAATTTTACTCATTAAAGTTTGATACTTGGTAGAAATACTTTTTGAATTATGAAATGTTATTATTTTTATTCTTTTCGTCAAGCTGACGGATGTAATATTCCCCTAAAAAAGAATGTTAAGGATAGTAATTTTAATATCAACTTTTGAGTTCTAACTTATGTGATATATAAATTATTTTTTTTATTAGTAAGTATTAAAACATTATCACATCAATTGATTGTTTTTATTAATAAAAACATAACATATAAGTTGACATTCAAAAAGTTGGAATTAGAAGCGGCGTTCTTAGTGTTATTATTGTCTTAAATTTTAATTTTTTTATAATTTTGCCGTTCAAACTTTCAAATAGGTGTTTATACTTCATAATGATAATAAAAATATTATTCAAACTTTAAATCATTATAAAAAAAATAGATTTGTTTCTATATTTTAGCTCTTAAATTTTAATACAATAGAAACTTAACTCTTGAAATCTAAAAACAATTAATGCATTCTTAAGATTTATTTTTACATTTGAAGTTGTTACAAGAAAAATATAAATAAATAAATAAATAATTAGAAGAATCTGCATATTTAGATTTTTTGATAGATTTTTGAAGATATTTTTGTAACTATGAATATTTTAATTTAAATTAATTTTTTATTATATTAGTGTAATATTAGTTTTGAGTTGATTAAATATACATAATTTTACTAATAATTTAAAAATCGAAAGGTGTTAGTATTAGTTTTTCAATGTTTTGGGGATAAAATTATAGATATATTAAAATTTAAGGGATCGAGATAAAGTTTTTCTAAATCTTATATGGACAAAATATGAAATAAAGGATTTTTTTGCTAATAGTTTGAAGTTCAAGGGATCTTAATATACAAGTTTTTTGTTTTAAATTTTTGTTTTGCTTGTAATGACTTCAATTTCAAAAGCAATTTTAAGAGTAAATCTTATTATTCTTTGCTATTAGTCTAAATTTCAGGGTGAAAATAAAAATATTTCATCATATAACTGATGAAAAAAGTAAATATGATAATATTTTATAGTTCACGAAGTAATATTACAAGAGCACAAAAGTTTAGGAGCGAAAGTAAAATTTATCCCTTTTCTTTAATTGATGCGGTATGATGGTATGATTAAAATTATATTTTTAATTGACATAATATGATATTATTAAAGGTATATAAATGAAACATGAATAGGGAGTCATGGAAGTAGGGTTCTTAAGTAATTAAAAAATTGTAATTTCAAATCGTTAATCCTTGAGAAACTTCACTATTGGTATCAAAGTCATTCAAAATTAGTTACAAAAAAATTCGTTCAAAATTAAATAAGAGTATTGCTTTCAAATAAGATCAGGGATAGTTGTTAGAAAAGGATTTCTAAGGGTAAATATGAAAATTAGCATCATGTTATGGCATTGGGTCAAGTACAAGGTGTCCAAATGAAAGGGCTTGCACAAGAAAATGCCAAACCGTCCGCTCAAACTACACCACTCTGCCCCATCATTTTTAAGCCATGTCATTTACCCGTCAAACTGCGATTTCAAAATGCCTGCCTACCATATAGAATGGGGTGTCTCGATTTGGATTTTTCCCAAACCGTCCTTTTACAAAACTAAACGGCTCTACTCCTCATCTCAAACTGTTTCCACCATTATATATTACTTCTTTTTCTTATTATAGGTGTATAGGAATTTTCTTTTTGGCTATAAGTGTGTTGGAATTTTCTTAAATGTGTATGATGTGTGATATTTGAGTGTCTTTCTTAATTTAAAAGTTAGAAAGTTAATTAAATTAAACATACTAAAAGCATAACAAAAAAAAATTATCTTTAATTTTTTTTTTTTTCTAGTAAGGTCCAATTAGACCCAAACCGTCATAGATTGCTCATAAAAAAGACGCTTCCCATCCACGAAAAAATCGTCCTGCCCGTCTTGGTTTTTTCCAAACAGCCATTTCATAAAACCGCACTGTTCTAGCTGTAAATTGTGAAACTGCCCGCTTGTGCGTTGCTTGATGACAATCTAAAAGCATACTTCTTTAATTCTGAAGAATGTAACGTTAAAAATTATTTTTCACTTGAACACATTGGAGGATTCTGTCATTCTTTCTCATGATAAACTTGTTAATTTTCTTCCAGTTGTTCTTCTTTTTGCAGATTGAGGAGAAAAAATAAAAAACATGTAGGCGATTAGGCACTTGGAAATAATGAGTGTAAATGGTTTATACATAATGTATGTTTATTATAGTCTCCTTTCATATCCTTTATTAAAATCATAACACATTAATTAAGATATCGTATCAATTAAAATTCAAATCCCATCAGTCTTAAAAGACATCAATTTATTGATGTGTTATGTTACTATTGAATGGAACAAAAAGGGATTTATGAGCTAAATTCTCGCCTCTCTCCTCTCATGAGTTATTTAGATTTAGATATATAATACCTATTTTGGTTTAATATCTTAGTTAAATTTTATTTTGAATTTTGTTTAATATAGGTTGGGATAAATAAATTTGGTTGTTAAAAAAATTTAATTGTTTCAAGAGGTATTTTATATCTGATTTTACCATTATATAAGGTGTTTTGGATATTTAAATAATAAAAGGATAAAAGTGATATTAAAGTTGTTTGGAATTACTTCAAAACGGTGTTTTATCATTTCAATACTCATAATTTTGTATTTTATTTTCTCTTTTTTTTTAATTTTCATAAAACTAAAACTTTAAAAATTTATAACTTTCTTATTTTAAATCAAAATGTGATCATTGTTATTTCAAAATACTAACAATGATGACATAACAAAATAAGATCTATTTGGCATCTTTTTTTCGAACATTTTTCAAAATTTTATACTAATTTCTACGTCATAGTTTATTTTCAAAAGTCCTTCACCAAACATACATTTTCAACCAAACTTCCAAAACTCCATTTTTAAAAATCCCTAAACGAGCCCTTAATATACAAGGTGTTTTGAGTATTCTTCAAAGAGTTTTACATCAAATCTACACAAACATGCTTTGTTTTCACTATTTGGAGAAAAAAAAAGCCTCGTTTTCCATGTACGGATCATAACAGTAAAAAATACCATACTTGATTAACATATCAATATTCATGGGGCCTTTGTTTTTCGTATTACATTCGTATTGTATTTAAACGTAATATAATTTTCATCAAAACGTAAAAGTTTTACGTTTAAATATAATGTTTTTTTTACAGTAACTCAAATACATTTGCTATTCTAAAATATTTTAAAAACAAATTTTTTAAAATCCATTCACATCATATTCTCCCTTTATTTTATTTTTTCTATCTACTTTTGCCAATCACATCAACTTTTTAACTTTAAAATACAATTCAAATACTTTTCATCTAAGCATATTCAAATACAATGCAAATATTTTTCATCCAAATATAAAATATATTCAATATATTACATTCAAATATAATATGAACGCAATATGTTTAACAAACGCTTTATCAATGAAACAAAAGGTATGTTTGATTCATGAGTCTAGACCTAAAATTTTGGATCCAGTTTTGAATTTTTTTGAAAAATCAATAAAAATTATAAATAGATCAATTAAGTTCAATAATAAAATATCAATTAATTCTAAACTTAACTCATGAACCAAACATATTCAAAATCTCCACATAAAAGAAAAACACACACAATTGATGAGAATCAACAAAACAAAATTCATCCCAAATCCAACAAAAATATAATTAAACTAGTTCTTAATACATAACTAAGGTTCGTATTAGTCTAATTAGAATTACTTACGCCTTATCTTTCTAGTAAATTAACTTTGACGCTATAAGTACACCTGAAACCCTGACTTATTACTCAAGTAGTCATTTTCTTAAGCTCCGGCTGAAACCTCTCCATGGCCGACAGGGGCAACAACATTGGCACCACAACCCCCTCCTCGCCTTCGCTCTTGCACCGCATATAGAAGCTAATCACCGGCGACGCTGTAGCGAGCCCCGCAAACTCCGGCGGGCCCCATACGAAATCGACCTCCTCGTACCCGACATGTCTGTTGTCGGAAACAATGAAGCTTCCCACTGTTTTATGCAAAGGCCGTCCTTTGATCACCATCAAGTCGGCAACCGACCTGAAGTACTCCACTGTCACCTCCGATATCGCCTTCTTCACCAGCTCGACCGCAAACCCTAACGAGTTTCGGGACAGATCTCCCGCCTTTGCAACCGCAGCGGGGTAGGCGAAGGCATTGCCATAGTATCCCAAAGGCAAACGCAAGGCGCTGAAGCTCTTGCCGCGAGCATTGACCAAGGAACACACTAGAACATCTTGTTGGGGATCGAATTCGAGTGCGAGAGTTCGGCATTTCCATAGACAAGCCGTTAGCAATTCGAACTGCGAACAACGCGGGAAGTTCGGTGGAAGGTGTCTGCGGATTGCCTTGATCTGGCTGGGGCCAAAAAAGAAAGATCTTTCAACGAAATTGGCCATGTTGGGACCATTGGAAGGAGGTGTGCTATTTGTTAGGTCTTGGTATTCTTGGTGGGAACAGGTTATTCTTGGCGGGATTCGAGAATTGAGTAACTCCCGTTGCCAAACAGGCGGAGTAGATGGAATTTTTGCACCCCTCGCCATTTCAGACATGGCTTTCACGAATTGGACAAATCCAAATGCGTCACATATTGTGTGGTTAAGGCGCAAAGCTAAAATGAAACCTCCGCATAGTAGCCTTGTCACCTAAAATGTAGGCCATAAAAGTGGTCAACTATATATTAGATGCACCGTGGTCATAAATATCTACAGCAATTTTGAAATCGAAATTTCTGTTTTCAAGAGATGCTAAAATATTTTTTAGGTGTAACAATTTTTTTATTAAAATATTAGAGAAATATCATAAAATATTGAGAAATATTGGTTAAAAAAAATTAATATTAGTAAAATATAGTATATTTTGTACAAAACATCAATAAATTTCAGGAAAATATTAAAAATTTAGGTAAAAAAAATTTTCTTGTTGGAAAATTTCAGATTTTTTTAAGTTGCTATCTTTATATTTATATATATTTTAGGAATAATTTCTTATAATTTACTTTATAAACAAAAGAAATTTAAAAAAAAGTAAAAAATAGAACATAAAAGTTGAGAGTGCCAACAAAAAAAGAAAGAGAACATATCATCTTATTGCAACCATACTCCTAGCTAAACTCTTACAACATTTGCAGAAGGTCATTATTTTTTTTAGATGGCTATCTCCTTACAAACTTACTTTTATATTTATATATAGATTAAATTTTATAGAACTTCCTTTTAACATTAGGATAGGTAAGATATAAGATATTTCTCATGTAAAGCTTGTGCATTTATGTATCTTTTTAATGTGTAAGCTATTTCAAAATGTTATAAATATATATTAAAGCAATTTTTGTAATTTATGTAATTCTTTTAGATATTTCCACCAACATCAATACTATTTTCAAAATTTTTGTAAAACTAAACTATTGATTTTTTTTATCGATATTGATATTTTCATCCTTGGATATGCCTAAAAATGAAGGGTGGGAAAAAAAAAAAAAGGATCCTTGGATATACCTAATGAAGGGAGCCCCAAAAAAAAAAAAAAAAAAGAGTTCTGAATCAACTCATTTATCGTTTCTACCAAAAAAAAAAAAAAAATCAATTCATTTATTCCTTTAGAAAGTAGAAATATAATAGTATTATGTAAGGTCCTTAAGTTCAGCGATATGTGTATGATGCTCATATCACTCAGATCATCGTTATGCGATACCTATTGGTGATTTATATATATATATATTATTTGTATTATACTACACTAAAAAAATTACAATACTTTCTTATAAGATTTTTAGTTGTAATCTTGTGATTGATTACAAATTAGTCACAAATTTTTATTGTAACTAAAACTTGTAGTCATGGAACTTTTAATCACATAAAAAGTTTTAGTTACATCATGATTGAAAATCTCACCAAAAATGTTGGTCATAACAAAAATTTATGATTATATACATATTAGTCATACGTTGTAACTAAAACCAGTATTTAGTTACTTAAAAATATTATGACTTAAAGTGTCATAAAAATATTGTGATTAAAAATTTATTATTATTTTTGTAGTGTATACTTAAAATTATATGTAAATTAATTAGTAGTTAAAACTTGCATATATCTAAATAAAAAATAACATTTGACTGACTTGTAAAATTGCTAGATTAGAGACTATCTTAATAAGAATAGTGTCAGAAAGACTAATTTTAATCTTAACTTTGATTATTAACTCACATATATAATATTGAGTTATCTTTTTTTTTTTAATTAATGAATACAATCAATTGATGTGATAATCTTTTAAACATTTACTGATAAAAAGAATTACAACTTATATGTCAAGTTGATATTCAAAAATTAGGATTAGAATTTATCCTCCTAGTATTTTTTTTTTCCAATAATATTATATATGATTAATTTGTTGGCACACCATTTCAAATCCAAAAATTTTACTTTATTTCAAATTCATATATGTTTCTATTGCTTTACTTTTGAAATCCACACCATACTCGTTAATTTTTCTGTCTTTGGAACATCCATTTATTTTGGATTCTCATTTCAATATTTTTTTTAAGACAGTGTGTCAAACTGATTCATGCTAATATTGTAATGAAATGGAATTTGAGGTTAAAGTTAGTTGATTTTTTTTAAAACTAGTTATAATTTTTGTTATTTTTTAGAAAAAGACAAAATTAAAATGAAAAATTTGAGTTTGGACTCAAGTTCAAAACGACTCTAACAATGTTATATTTAACATAAAATGGTAAAAATAATGTACTTATTTTTTTCTTTTAATTTATGACCTAATATATAAATAATATTAAATGTTAAATTTATTTATTTATTTTAAATAGAAATTTAAAACCTTAAAACTTGTAAATTGTTTTTTAATGATTGAAAATGCCAATTTTGTAAGAATTTAATATCAAAATTTGTTGTATGCTATATTAGAATATTGGAGTAAAATTGGACAAAAAGTATAACACAAGCCAAAAAAATGAAACAATTTACCTG
Source organism: Antiaris toxicaria (assembly GCA_035233585.1). Lineage (NCBI taxonomy): Eukaryota > Viridiplantae > Streptophyta > Magnoliopsida > Rosales > Moraceae > Antiaris > Antiaris toxicaria. The sequence continues at coordinate 10,755,757 of CP141163.1, forward strand.
AATCAACAGCAAAGGACAACCAAGAACGCTATCAGATCCGGGAACATTGTACAAAAGTTCGTCTAGATTGGGAAATGGCGGCCGTATACTAGCGCCTAATTGCTCGAACCGAATGTCAGCAGTGGCTGCAATGAACAACACCCCTAATTCGCCAGTGCAATCCACCACAAGCTTCCTGTTGGGGCCTAATTCCTTGAGCCTTCCAGCCAGTGGATAGTAATACACTAGAGCTTTACGTAGAGCTTCTCTAACAACACTTATGGGGTCATTCCCTTGCACCGAAGGGTTACTTCTGTAGAAGAAAATGAAAGGTATTTGAAATCTTAGCCCTTCCTGATCATCTATGTCCGACAACGGTTTTAGCTCGCGGGGTGTCGGCGCCGCAGGTGCGATCAATTCGGGCGCGCTACGTTTCACCTGGAAGAGCAAGGCGGGTGTTGTTAACATCTTTGTTACTTAGTATAACAAAGATGAGATTTTGTGGGAGATTTTTTTCTTTTTTAACTATACTCTGTCTTTGGTATGTATATTTTTATATGGTTTTAGGGTGCACGTGCTGAGAGTTCATTAGGTTATTTATGCTGGTTTCTGCGGTCCTCAAAATTGAAGGGGAATTGGGGTGTCGTTTTCCACCTTCAATTGATTTATCAGTATCAAGGATAACCTGTTGTATCCGGTTGTAGAAGATGTGGGAATGGATATATTCCTTTTACGTGTTCACTTTTAAGTCCATTAAAATTTCTTCTAACATTTATGGTGGATTTGACTTATAGAATTACACGAGCGATGATACCATGATACTGCAGTATGTTGTAAATTATTATAATATAACATAAATTATGTTATATATATTACGTTAAAATATTTAATAATAAGATTTTATATGTTTAAGATACAATAAAATATTACATATTAATAGAAGTTAAAATATTATATTACAGTTTTTATTTATCTTTTATCTGTTATTTTTTATCATTGTAGTAAAATTAATAATTAATTTAGAAGAATAAGAAAAAGTAAAAATTTTTTTCCATACTATATGTATATTGATTGTAAGTAATATAATGAAAAACAAATGCAAAGGGGACTTAAGGTTTCAGAGTCAAATGACCAAAATGCACACAGCCAACAAAAAGAGAGGGAGAGGAAAAACAAAGAACAAGCTTATAAATTCAAGCAAAGAGGCACCCAAAAAACAAAAAGACCAAACAATCAATAGCTCAAACTAAGCCAAACAACAAATGCATGGGCAAACCCGCAAAACCATCTCCAAGGGACACTCAAAAAGATCAAAAAACTGGTGTCTCAACCAAAACCAATAACAAATTCAGGGGCAATTCCAGAAAGCCTAAAAAAGGTATTGTTCTATGAACAGTAAATCTGGGCTTAACTTTAGTATATATAATAATATGTTCTTATTAGTGTGACAACCATAAAAATAGATATTGTAATTTTTTTTAGTTTGAGAATGGAGGATTTGTACTTTATATTTTTATGTACAGATAGATTTGATATTATTATTAGATTATACCTATAACTATCATATTATAGTCTATTTGCATAAAGGATTTCTACAGAATTTTTCTGGTTTAAATTAATCAAATTTTTTTTTAATTTTGTAAAAGAATTACAATGCTTTAGTGAAAAGTGTTTGAATACTTTACACAAAGGGGTAATAAATTTATTTGGATTTTAAAAGTTTCGATACCTAGAATTTTATGACAAGATATGATTTTGTTTTTAATATCAGGTTTTAACAATTTTGTGACTTAATAAAATCCAATCAAATTAAAATCCGGATTTTGAAAACCTAGATGTAGCTGGAGGGTTCCTTTCAAAGCACAAACGGAAGATTAACCAATGGACCAATAGCCCTCTTGTGGCAAAGAAGCTCACTCCCATATAAAGATTGACCACAGCCTTGTAACTGTTTTCACGTGCCATTACGTCTTATCTTATCTTTCGGTGGGTTTCTCAAAATATGTATATGACATTACTGAAAGTACAAGGTTGATTTGTCGTTGAAATTTAATTATGTCAAGAACGCATTGTCATTTATGGTACCATATGCTGTTGGCAGCTTCCATGGAATCGTACTGATTAATTTCACGACTTAATTAAATCCAATAAAATTAATTAAGTTATTCCGGATTTTGAAAAACCATGATGTAGATGGAGTTTACTTCCGAAGCATAAACGGAGCCACCAGCCAGAGTGAAATAAAACTTTAACTAGATCGAGAAGCAAAAATCTCGTCTAACAAATAAACAAATTATATTCCTCTTGTTGAGAAACTAACTCATACCCATATGAATATTAACAGCCTAGAAAGTAAAAACATTTCACAGTAAATTAAAGTAACTCTGGATTTCATGCATGATCAACATATCAATTTTCTCCAACAGACATAGGCCTTTTCTCTGTAGAAGAGCATTTTGATGACAAAACATCAGCACCTAGCTCGGTATGTTTTTCCAAGCAAAAAAAAAAAAAAAAAAAAATTATCACGTAGCTCATGAGTTAAATCTACGTGCAATCTAAAGGCCAAGATCACAAGATATGCAAAAATTATATTAAGACCTAAGTGGACATAGAGATTTAAAAAAGAAAATAATACCACTAGTAAAATCATTACATATCTACTGACAATGTAAATTAAATTGTTTAAAAACTAAGGTAGCGTTTGGTATTGTTTTTGAAATCTGTTATATTTTCAAATTCTCTGAATTTGAGATCGTTTTGAAAACAATTCTGAGAACGTTTCTGAAATTGTATTTGGTTTTATTTTCTGAGTGTATGTTTTGAGAAACAAAAAAGTGAAACTGTGTTTGGTTATATTTTTGAAAACCATTCATTTTATAAGTATTCTATAAAAACATATTTATGTTTGATTTAAAAAAAATTTATTATGAATACCAAAAATTAAAAATTAATAAAATTTTTTAATTGAAAAATGAATTAAAAATTAATAACCATAATATTTAAGTAATTACTATATCAATTAAATCTTAATTAACCATAATAATTAAATCAGAGAAATGGGAGAAATGGGAAAAATGAAATCAGAGAAAACGACTTTTAATCGTTTTCAATTTTACACTGGGAGCAAAGGCGATTTTGGATTCGTTTTGAAATCTGTTTTCAAAAACAATACAAATCAAACACAATTTCATACCGATTTTGAAATCGATTTCCTAGGAAATCGTGAAATCAGTTTTGGAAACAAAACCAAACACCCTCTAAAAGTTTTATTTTTTTTAATATGCCTCAAAACTTAATATATTAATGGAAAAAGTTGATATAACATATGAAGCCGAATTGCACATCAAAGCATAAGATAAAACAAAATATAAAAAAATATATATTTTGCATTCACATGCAAATAGCTTTTTTAAAGCAATATACATATATATATATATAATATACTACGTAAGCAAAATTACAAATAGCATCACATCACTACTACTTGGCAACTCTATTTTTATATTGATGCTTTGTGGCCAATTTTTACAAATAGCTGCGTTTTTTGATAAATATATATTGTATGTATACTAAAGGCTCGTATAGGAATTGGAATCTTTGTTTAAAAGATTGAAAACTATTAAAATAGTAAAAATAGGTAATAAAAATTGAAGAAAAAAGCCAAAAGAATAGTATTACAACGTATAATCCACCCTAATGCAAGCCTTAAATGATGTTTAATGACATGTCAAACAATATTTGCAAGCTTAGGGAGTGTTTAGTAAACACATTGCATTTTAATTACGTTTGAATACAATTCTTTTTTAAGTATTGTATTTGGTTGAAAAGTATTTGTTTTGTATTTGAATAAAATGTGTGTTTGGATGAAAAGTATTTTAGAGTTGAAAAGTTCATGTGATTGGTAAAAGTAAAGATAAATAGTTAGGGTTAAAAAGTTGATGTGATTATTTTAAAAAACTTATGAATAGTAATTGTTTTCGTAGCACTATTGAAAATGATTATATTTGAATGTAAAACTTTGCGTTTAGTGTAAAATTTGTATTTGTAGCGTCAAAAAACGTTATCCAAACACATATTTAAAATTAAATCAAGAACCTCAATTTAGAGTGAGGGCACAATCTTAAAGTCCTTTTATTGATACTTCTTATAAGGCTTCTCTTCATCAGTCATCTTCTTCAGCTCCTGGTCAAACCTCTCCACAGCAACCTTTCTCCCCTTTCTCCTCGTACGGAACATTAAAACTAATAAGAGACAAAGCCATAGCCGGTCCACCAAAGATCGGCAAACCCCATCCAAAATCGATCTTGTCAAACCCCACACGAGTAGTATCCGAAATGATGTAGTTCCCCGGCACTGTGTACAGAGGCCGTCCTCTGATCACCATTAGATCGGCCACAGATTTCATGTACTCTTCGTTCAATTGGCCTTTTTCCTTTTTCACCAACTTGACTGCGTAACCTAAAGGGCTCTCACACAAAACCCCCCAACGTTAGAAACAGCAGTGGGGTAAGCGATTGCGTTACCATAGTATCCCAAACGCAAACTGCGATTGTTAATGTTTTTATTTATGCTTATACTTGTTGGGCAAGAAACGTGAACGGTCTCTTTTGGATCGAGTTCGAGTGTAATTGTTCGACATTTCCACAAACAAGCTGTGAGCAACTCGAACCGAGTACAATTCTGGAGGTGTTTGAATAGGAACTCTCTCATGTTCCTTATTTGGTTGGTGCTGAAGAAAAATGAGCGTTGAACGACATCGTTTGGGTCCATGACCATGTTTGAAGCCTTGGAAGTGGAAGTTTGTAGTGGCATAACTTCCTGGTATTCTGGATGTGAACAAGTTATTCTTGGAGGGTTTCGGGCGTTTAAGATTTCTCGTTGCCAAACAGTAGGAGTTGATGGGACTTAATGCCACGTGCCATTTCTGCAATGGTGTTCAAGAACTGAACCAGCCCAAACGCGTCAGACATTGTGTGGTTCAAGCGTAGTGCCAAGACAAAGTCCCCACACATTAGCCTAGTTACCTGTATAAGGAATCTGAAGCATCGTCATAATAAGTCAATTAATTGCTTTGAAAAGGACGGGAATTTATTGTGGCGCACCACATATCGTCCAGATAAAATAACAATTCCTATGAAGTTTTTTTTTTAAATTAAAAAATAAATATTTTAGCATGTGAAATTCTAACATGGTGACATATATGTGCATGAGATTGCAGCCTACTCCGAATAAATGGACATGCTTTATTTCAACATAAATTAGATTAGCCCGTAAACGGTCCAATTTCATTAAATAAGTTGTTCAACTGTCAAAAAGTTGGATTGTTAGCATGTATCAATTTAGTTCAAATACCAGCCAAAAACCCATGCGCTTACCGCATGAAATATTGCTGTATCATACAAAAATAGGAAATTTTTTACAATATAAAGTAAATTGATATAAATATATATATTTATATTGAAAATTTTATTATTATCTTTTACAATTTTTATTTTTCTATTTCTTATGTTTTTCATCAAGGCGGTCCTACCAACAAGACAATAAATATGGTGTATATATGTATTATGTAAATATATGCATGTTACTCTATACTTAGCCATGTTCCAAGTATTAATATGTTGTAATATTCATAACCACAAATGCATATGTTTAACATACATGTCTTGATATGAATTTATAAAATGAGAACGCTTCAAATATTGAAAGCGGGCAAAGAAGACGTAAGAGGACAAAATTTATTGCTGAGAAATTTTCCTTGTTGATCAGTGCTATAAATGCATGTGGGACCACCGTGCCGGTGATATTATCTAGACAATTAAGGAGTCAAACACCGCAGAAAATGCCACCATATCATGGTTGAGTTTTTGGACTATTATAGCTTAGCCTGTAATATACTTTTCTGAGACATACATACACTCCGGATACATAAAAGCAAATTTCACGTTTTTCTTCTTACTTGACACGATTAGGAGCTACGCCGATTAGTCTTTGATATTCTAAGAGGAAAAAACCCTCTTACAAAATAGAGGACCCATGTAGCCCTATCAGCCCCGTAGGATTTGATGCTGCTCACTGATTCTTCGCACGCTTTAAAATATTTATCAACCAAGAAAGAAGAAAACCAATAAGCGAAATTATTAGATTTTTTTGGGTAAATATGTTTAGAGCATTGCTATCAATACTTGCATTTATGAGTGTGCGTTTTGTTTCACAATTTAATTTAATCTAATTTGAAAGTTAAGTTAGATTGATCATCTTATTTTAGCTTAATTTTATTTGATTTATATTGAAGATTATAAAAATAGACATAACTTGTTATGTAAAAATAGTGAAAATAAATATAAGAAATAGTGAAAGTAAGTCATATCAAATTAAATTAAACTAAAATCAATTTGAATAACTTAATTTAACTTACAAATTAAATTAAGGTAGATCGACGAATCAACTGAACCTTAAGTACTTGCTATATGACTTGATATATTGTTAGCTAAAAATAATAAAAATGGGTCTTATCGAGCTAAATTAAACTAAAATCAATTTAGATAATTTAACTTAAATTGTAAACTAAATTAAATTAGGTTGATGAATTAAATAAACCTTAAGTTCTTTCTATATGACTTAACATATTGCTAGCTAAGATCTTTTTTTTTTTTTTAAACCAATGTAAAAAGGATTTACTGCCAGTTTTTGACCGATATTAAATCCTTTATTTGTACTAGCGCCTACTTGTAACACAGAAAATTAAAAATTATGTTCATTTTTTTAAAATTGTTTTTTATGTTCATTGTTTTCAAATTTTTCCTTGCATCGCATAATTGTGTACCAGACAAACTTTGGAACTTGACGCTTATTTTGTAGGAGTATTCTTGGTCTCTTAATACAAGAATTTGGAGTCTTTTAAATGTCAATAAATAAATAAAAACGAAAAATACATATGCAATTTAATGAGTTGTTAAATTAGTATTAGGAGAACAATCAATATAACAGGAAATAGGAAAAGAAAAAACATATATGAAGTCATATTGAGACAGCCATGTTTAAGAACGCTAGCAGATTTCTTTCGCGTTTGTGTAGAATAGTTTGTTTTAATTTAATAAATGTCTCGAATTTTAATAATAAAAAATGGACAATTATCTTAAACAAGCATGGTTCAACGATAAATCCTTGATTACTAAATCGTCAATTTACTGACTGTAATTTATTATGTTAATAAGTTATCTATACGTATACTAAATTAATTATTGATTTACTTTCATAAATTCAAAACATTAATCACTACAGATAATAAAGTTGAATTTGTATCCATTTGCTAGTCACAATGTTTGATTTTTTCTACAGTTAAGGAATGATATATTTGAATATATTAAGGATAATTTTGTTAATATTTTGAAATGGATTACATTCATGTGCTCAACAAAACACAACAATCTAACATTACGAGGAATTTAATTAAATATGACTGTGTATAAGCAAATATAGTAATCTAGACATTCCTTTTAATCTAATTTGATTACTTTAAAAAGATTTCAGGTGTCAAATTTTATCTCCAACCAAATATCCCTTTAGGATTGGCAGTCGTCGATAGAGCTTTCAATCGTGAGCATCTAGTCCAAACCGGCTTTTGCTTTTGGGTAAGAAGAATGGATTCTATTCCTATGTTTACTTATTCATGTCCTTTTTATATCTTCCACTAATATCATGATCCATCAATTAAAATTACATTTCAATTGATACATAATAGCATATATTAATAATAAAGCAATGACATATCATGTAATTATTTTTCCAAGAACAATAACCCAAGGACTTTAGATTCTTCATTATTCAGTTTCTTGGACAAGTTTTAACTGCTAGGGCGAATTCCCGACTCAAAGTTTCAATCTTGTATGCACTTCCATGTTTCTTTATTTATTCCAAACGTTTTGGGTGAAATATATGCTTGAAAAATAAGGTTAAAAACAAGTTTTAGCCTTTTTTTCTTATCTGGTCTTCTGGGTTAACATTAGTTTTGAGAAATAAAAGAAGATGGAGCTCAGTTTGTTAGTCTTAATCTAATTTTTAGTGAGGAAAAATGATTTTACGTATGTCCAATGCCAACCCGGTGGTCTATGAGAAGAAAGGGCGCCAAGTGATGTAGATGAGTATGCTGTGGAACCAATTGACCAACTAGAAGTTTTTGATATCCTTTTATGATCTATGAGAAGAAAAAATTTTAGCCGCTGTGCACCAGGTGATGTAGATGAGTATGCTGTGGAACCAATTGACCAACTAGAAGTTTTTGATATCCTTTTATGGTTTTGATTTCACTACTCATAATATATATGCATGTCTAAATTAATAGACATATGAACATTATTTTATCAGAGATATGGATTTATTATTTACATTTGTCCTCCGTCAATTTGTTATGTGTATTTCAGTGCTTCTTGTTTTTAAAGCGCTGCCGTTCTTGTTATAGAATATATAAATTTGAAGCTGTACTTTTGGGGTATATTTACTTCACATGAATGGTAAAGGGAAAAGGATGACAATTTCTCATTCTCATCTGGTCATGTGTGTACTTTTGAAGCCCGGACCCGGAAATGGTCGTTCGATAGGGGCCTGCGCAATGTAGTTCGTGCGGAGAGGAAATGTCAATCCTAGCACCATCGTAGTATTGTCTCTTAGTTTACAGGAACGAATACCAAATTTACTTAGCCCTTATCGAACCAATGATTAGTTAACTATGCAAATGACATGTTAGTAATAGAATTTATAAGATTCCTAGTCCCGAGTCTAGAAAATACTAGAAAGAGATTAGGATTGTTTCCAATTCAATATCAAGGACCTCAATTCTTATTCTTTACTTTCCTTTCCAATCCCATTTGCGATCTATTGCAGATTGGTAAAAATGCTTCAACGTGCATCAGATTACGTGGAGTACATTTGTTGTAGTTTCCTTAACTATCTATAAATCATATTAGAGATGTTAAGGATCCAGAGTATACTTATTCTTTAGAAGAGCTGTAAGTAGTGATAGAAGATGCAGTTGAAGTCAACGACCATCATAGTTATATTAGGTACAAAAATCTTTGTTTATCATTTTATTCTTACTTTGTGCTCTTAAAATCCAAAAACATGGGGGCTTGACCTCTCTTGTCTGATTCAATGCCATTCTGTCAGGGCCACTTTTACCCCCTACCGTTGGAAACTGTAAGTTTGCAAAAATAATTGGTATTTGCATATGCGTGAAACTCATGAGAAGCCTAGGTGACGTTTAGTATTGTTTTTAAAATGTTTTCTGTTTTCAAAAAAATTGAAAATGAGAATGTTTTGAAAACTGTGTTAAGATCATTTCTGAAACTGTGTTTGGTTATATTTTCTAAGTGTATATTTTGAAAAATATAAAAATGAAACTTTGTTTGGTTATATTTTTTTAAAACTCATTTCATTTTCAAAAAACCCAAAAAACACAATATTTTTTGGAAATGAAAACAAAAAGTGAAAACAACTTTTTTTCGTCTTCAAAAAACCAAAAAAAACAACATAATTGAAAACGGTATTTTCGAAACGGTTTTAAAAACGTTAAATAAACAAATGCTATTTTAAAACTGTTTTCATTTTCTGTGTTTTTGAAAATGGAAAATCATTTTGAAAAACAAAAACAAACGCCCCCCTACATTCTCGTTACACGGTATTAACTCCTAACTAGGTTTTTTTTTTTTTTGACAACATTCATTCTGCATCAAAGAATATTTTTGGTTTAAATTAATCAATTTTTTTTTAATTTTGTAAAAGAATTATGATGCTATAGTGAAAAGTGTTTGCATACTTTACACAAACGAGCTAGTTTTAATTTTATTTGGATTTTAAAGTTTCGATACATAGAATTTTACAACAAGATATGATTCTATTTTTAATATCAGGTTTTAATAGTTTTGTGACTCAATAAAATCCAATCAAATTAAACTCCGGATTTTGAAAACCTAGATGTAACTGGAAGGTTCCTTTCTAAGCACAAACGGAAGATTAAACAATGGAACAATAGCCCTCCTGTGGTAAAGAACCTCGTTCCCATGTAAAGATTGACCACAGCCTTGTAACTCTTTTCACGTATAATTACGTCTTATCATATTATATATATATATATGTCTTAATTTATTCATTAGCATCTTATACGTATCGATCGTTTAGTACTTCGCTTTTGTTCTTGCATTTCTTTCGTGTTTTATTCTTCAGTGTCTCTCTTTCATATTATCTCTCGTGTACGTCGCTTTTGTTTCGTACTTCTCTCGTGTTCAGCATGTAGTGTTGTTGTTTCTTTCTTCACTAAGATGTTTGTTATTTGCCCTTTTAATAATCATGTTAGTTTCATATCCTTAATAGTTGCTTTATGCTTTTTTTTTTTTGTCTCCCTTTCCTTTCTATTATACACGACTTTTTAAACTGAACACCAAAAGAGTCCTTTTATTTTATTTTGTTTTTCTAAATTTGTATTGTAAGTTCAATGTTATAATCTTTGACGTCTAAAAATTCTTTTGCCAATATTTTTTTAGTTCATTGTTTGTGCAATATTTACATATTATTTTACCAAACGTGATTTTGCAGCTTTTTTTAAACAATTATTTTATTATTATTTTTTTTTACAAAAAAACTTTAACTTATTACTTATTTAATATCCTCTATTAATGTTCTATGCACATTGCATAAGATATTTCAATCATTATATAATTTATTAGATAAATAAATATAAGATTCATAAGCCTGAACGCGGATCTCAACTAATATATATCAACTTAATTGGAATTTCCATTTAAAAACTTTGCACTTAAATGAGGTGTTGTTTGATAAAAAATTTACATTTTAATTTTACTCAAATACAATATAATTTTACACCAAATACAAATTTTACAACAGTGCTACGAAAACAATTACTATTTAAAACATTTTTAAAACAATCACATCAACTTTTCAACTCCACTATATATCTCTACTTTTACTAATCACATCAATTTTTCAACTTTAAAATACTTTTCATCTAAACACACATTTTATTCAAATATAAAACAAATACTTTTCAATCAAATACAACATTCAGATACAATCAAAATACAATGCGTTTACCAAACGTCCCCTTAATGTATTTATGGATTCATACATAAAACATTTTAAATTCGAAAAATCCCTAACTGACCAAATAATTTGTGTGCAACAATTTTATCTCTAAACCAATATTTTTTTAAAAACATTTTACTGTCCATTTGGATGGGGGGACCTCTTTTAAAAAATAGAAAATATTCATTTTTGGAGAATAAAAAGTTGTTTGGATTTGTTGGAGATTATCACAAAAGAAATGATAAACTCTTATTACTTCTTTAAGAAACATAAACTCACAACTACAACTCTTTGTTAGAGAACAAACTTACAACTTTTTTAAAGACTCTTCCTCACACACACTCTACACTTATTGCAACTCTTATATAATGAGATGCTTCACTTTACTTGATCATTAAACCTTATGGGAGGGGTTTATTTATAGTTGAAGCAAATCATCCTAGACCGTTCATTTGGTTGATACACCTAACATCTTAATCAATCTCAACCATCCATTTGTGTTTCACACCTAATTTCTTCACTAACCATACCTAATTTCCTCACCAATCATACCTAACTTAAAAAATGTAAGTAATGACATCAACATACAAAATGTGTAAACAATGATATCAACATACATCAACATACAAAGAAGCTATAATAGAATAAGTTTATATTTTCAACACCCCCCCCTTAAACTTGTTTTATTATGTCAAGCAAATTTCTCAATCTGACAAAGTCCTCTTGCCTTAGTGGCTTAGTGAAGATGTCTGCAACTTGATCTTGAGACTTCACATACTCGACTTGAACATCCTTTCTTATGATGCACTCCTTTATGAAATGGTGGCACGTGTCGATGTGCTTGCTTCGATCATGGAAAACCGGATTCTTCATTAATGCAATAGCTGACTTGTTGTCAACATAATTTTTGGTTGCCTCTTCTTGTATCATGCTTAGATTCTTTAACAAGTTTCTCAACCATACTGCATGGTAGAGACATGATGTAGCTACGTATTCAGCTTCACAAGTGGATAGAGTGACAATCGATTGCTTTTTGGACATCCACATAAAAGCAGTATCACCCATGAAACATACAAGTCCAGTGGTGCTTTTTGGATCATCTACGTCTCCACCCCAATCACTGTCGTTGTATCCAACAAGCTTGTAATCTTTAGAAAAAGAATAGAATAAGCCAAAATTAATTGTACCTTTAAGGTATCGAAGAATTCTTTTGGCAGTATTCAAATACGTAGTTGTTAGATTCTCCATGTAACAACTAACCAATTCGACAGCATAAACAATGTCAGGTCTTGTGCAAGTAAGGTACCACAAACTCCCAACTAAACTTTTGAAAACTGTTGGGTTTACTCTTTCACCTTTTTCATGCTTAGATAACTTGATACAGCATTCTACTGGTATGTTGACCGGCTTGCAATTGTCCATGTTGAACTTCTTAAGGATCTCCTTGGTGTAGCCTTCTTGTGAGATGAAAATTCCATCTTCTTGTTGTTTAACTTCAATACCAAGGTAGTATGTCATTAGCCCAATATTTGTTATCTTGAACTCCTTCGTCATAGCTTTTCTGAAGTCATCGAACATACTTGGGCTGCTTCTAGTAAATATCAAGTCATCTACATATAGGCACATGATCAAAACATCTCCTTATTTGATTTTCATGTATAAGGCATGCTCGTAGGGACATTTGGTGAAGTCATCTTCTTGGAAATACTTGTCAATCCAACTATTCCACGTTCTGGATGCTTGCATTAGCCCGTAGAGAGCTTTCTTCAGCTTAAAGACCTTGTCTTCTTGTCCCTTCAGTATGTAGCCTGACGGTTGCTCAATGTAGACTTCTTCTTCAAGTACTCCATTTAGAAATGCAGACTTTACATCTATTTGATAAAATTTTCACCGATTTTGAGCTGCTAATGAAATGATTAGTCTTATAGTTTCTAATCGAGCAACGGGAGTGAATACCTCATCGTAGTCAATGCCTGCTCTTTGGCTGTATTCTTTTGTAACTAGCCTTGCCTTGTGTTTTTCGATCTCAACCTTGGCATTTCTCTTCGTTTTATACACCCACTTAACACCAATGGCTTTATGTCCTTTTGGAAGTGAAGTGAGTTTCCACGTGTCATTCTTCTTACTGGATTTGATTTCTTCATCCATTGTGTCTCTCCACTTCTTTTCTTGTGCAGCCTCTTGGAAGTTAACTGGTTCACAGTCGGCAAAGAGGCAAAAAAGATTTAGATTGTCTAGTCTCTCAGTTACCTCATAAATGTCTTGTAAGTTCCTCATGCGTGTCACATCTCTTTCATTTAGAAATGATGGTGGTGAGTCTCCATTACTGGTTATTATTGGTGAGGAAGGCTGTGTAGCAAGCTCTTGCTGACATTTTCCTAGTTGCTCTGTTGGTGATTGCTCATCTTCTTCAAATTGAGGAAAGAAATTAAAGTCTTCTATAGTACCAAAGTCCCATTCTCCTTCTTCATCAAGCCTCACATCTCGAATTATCACAATCTTTTGAGTATTTTGGTTGTATAATTTGAAGCATTTGGAGTTTGAGTCATATCCAATAAAGATGAACTTCTCGCTTTTGTCATCGAGCTTTGTTCGTGTCTTATCGGGTACATGCGCATATGTTATGCTTCCAAATACTCTTAGATGAGAAATATTGGACTTTCTCCCACTCCATACTTCTTGCAGTGTTCTTCCCCATACACTTCTGGTTGGTGAGCGATTAGATAAGTAGACAGCATATGCCACAGCTTCAGCCCAAAATTCCTTCAAAATTCTTTTACTCTTGAGCATACTTCGTGCCATGTTGAGGATTGTTCTATTCTTCCTTTATGCTACTCCATTTTGCTGGGGGGATCTCAAAACGGTTAGCGGACATCAAATTCCATTTGCTTCACAGAATTCTCGAAACTCATGAGAAGTAAATTCTCCTCCTCGATTAGATCTCATGGACTTGATCTCGCATCCACTTTCTTTCTCCACTATAGCTTTGAACTTCTTGAACACTCAAAAGACTTCTGATTTATGCTTCAAGAAACACACCCAAGTTTTTCTTGAGAAATCATCAATAAAGAGAAGGAAATAGTTACTTTTACCGAGGGAGCTTGGCTTGATTGTTCCACAAACATCGATGTGTGTGAGCTCGAGAGATTTTTGTGCTTTTGAGTTTAACTCCTTTGGAAAACTCCTTCGGAATTGTTTTCTGAGTAAGCATCCTTCGCAAAGTTGGTCGGGGTTATTGATGTAAGGTAAGCCTCTCACCATCTTCTTCTTGGATAATAAATCCAGTCCTTCAAAATTAAGATGCCTAAATCGAAGATGCCAGACCCATGATGCATCTTTGTAACAGGCCTTAAGACACTTTACAACATGGTTTTGAATATTCAAAGTAAACATTCTATTCTTTGATATTTTCACTTTGGTAATTAAATTCCCTTTGTCATCTCTTATAAAAAGACCACAATATTTCATATGAATATCATAGCCTTTTTCTAAGAATTGATCCAAACTTAATATGTTGCTTTTCATATTGGGCACATAGTAAACATTTGAAATTAATTGGTGGCCACCGGCTTTTGTACAAATAAGAATATTACCTTTTCCTTTCACAGGAATTCTGGAATCATCTCCAAAAGAGACGTTGCCATTCACTGCCTTGTTTAATTCCATGAACATGCTTCTATTTCCTCACATATGATTGCTAGCACCATTGTCAAGGTACCATGAATTTTCTTGTCCTCCATGGTTATCATTGCATGCCAATAACAAAGTACCATCTCCTTCTTCCTTCTCTTCCACGTAATTGGATTTCTCTTCAACTCTATTATTGGTTGCTCTACAGTCTCTAGCAAAATGTCTAAACTTGTGACAATTATAGCATTCAACTTGACGTTTTTCATACCTTGGGTTTGAATGCCCTCCACCGCAACCACTTGTAGAGCTTTCTCCTCTCTTATAGTTGTTGTTGGAATTGTAATTACAAGAATTCCAACCTCGTCCATGTCCACAACCACGTCCTTAGCCACGGCCTCGTCCTTGACTTCTATTGTTGAAGATTTCTTCCTTTTTTGTCGGATGAAGTTCCGTCTTGAAGAGTTGTTCTACGATCTCTTGCCTCCTCTTCTTCTTTTCTTCATATGCTTGTAATGATCCCATTAGTAGTTCGATGGTCATCTCATTCAAGTCCCATTAGTTTCTTCGATCGTCATAACGATGAACTCAAATTTTTGGTCCACCAAGCGAAGTATCTTCTCCATGATCGTTACATCTTCTAGCTTCTCACTGTTTCTTTTTAGTTGATTAGAAACAGCTAGGACTTGAGAAAAGTAGTTGGAAATAGACTCAGACACTTTCATATGTAAGACTGCGAAATCACCCCTTAAAGTTTGAAGACGAACCTTCTTTACTTGTTTAGCTCCCTTGTAAAAAGTTTGTAGCTTCTCCCATGCTTGCTTGGCTGAGGTTGCACTTGAAATTTTCTCAAAGCCATCATCATCTAATGTCTAGTAGATGAGGAAAAGAGCTTTCTTGTCTCTCTTTCTTGAGTCTTTTAAGCTATCCTTTTGTGTTGCCGATAGAGTCGACTCATTATCTGGCTCATCGTAGCCTTTCTCCACTACCTCCCAAACATTGTGTGCTCTCAGAAGAGCCTTCATCTTGATACTCCAATTATCGTAGTTGTTGTTGTTGTTGAGTATTGGAACTTGGAAGGACGCCATACCACTATTTGCCATTTGTTCACCATGATCCACCGTTTCACGACAACTATATGAATAATGACTGCGAACAAAACCAAAACTCTGATACCACTTTGTTGGAGATTATCACAAAAGAAATGATAAACTCTTATAATTTCTTTAAGGAACACAAACTCACAACTACAACTCTTTATTGGAAAACAAACTTACAACTCTTTTAAAGACTCTTCCTCATACACATTCTATACTTATTGCAATTCTTATAAAATGAGATGCTTCACTTCACTTAATCAAATAAACTTTATGGAAGAGGGGTATTTATAGTTGAAGCAAATCATCCTAGACCATTCATTTGGTTGGTACACCTAACATCTTAATCAATCTCAATCATTTATGTTTCACACCTAACTTCTTCACCAACTATACCTAATTTCTTCACCAACCATATCTAACTTAAAAAATGTAAGCAATGACATCAACACACAAAATGTGTAAGCAATGACATCAACATACATCAACATACAAAGAAACTATAATAGAACAAATTTATATTTTCAACAGGATTTTTTTTTTCTAAAAGTGAAAAATTATTTGGATGAGTAAAAAAAATTTATTTTCCTAGAGAGAACTCTTTATTCATTTTCTAAAAATGAAAAATTTTTGATATTTAAGTATAAAAATTTTAAAAGTCCATTTTCTAGAAGTGAAAAATTTTTCTTTTTTTAGAAATGGATATGCCAAACGAACAAAGTATTAGTGAAATTATGGTCATCCCTTAAGCACCATCATGAGATGGATAACTTATATAGTTGGGTGGTGCAAGTCATAACTTGTGTATAAAATCTAACTTTGATTAAAAATATATATATGTATAGTTTGTTTTTGAAACATGAGAGTTGGTGGGTAATAAAAATCTAATATTACAATCCTTATCATCTTATATACAATATTTATACAGACTATTTTAACAATATTGAGAGATACGAAGACACCATTAGTTTTTTTAATTGCTAAAAAAAAAAAAGCTTAAAACTCCCTTCTGTGGGAATATTCTACTGTAAAGAGGCGTTTGGATAATATATTGTATTTGAATATAATGTATCAAATGTAATATGTATTTGGACAAAAACCATTTGCATTATATTCAACGGTAATGTTTGTTTTAATGAAAAGTATTTGAATTGTTTTTAAATTTTGAGTATATGATGTGATTGATAAAAATAGAAAGAAAAAAGAGAGAGAGAAAAAGAGTATATGGTTTGATTGATAATAGGAGTAGAAAATGTAAAATATTGAATAATGATTGTATTAGATTTAAATTGTGATGTGATTAGTATTTAAACGCAATATTTTTTTTATTTCGATGAAAATTGTGTTGTATATAAATGCAATATAGTAAACAAACGAGGTCTTAGCTTTTTCTCATGTCCATTAAAATTTAGATTGTTTTTTGTGACTTGTACCCGGCAGTTTAACAAGGGCATTGCTAGTCACTTAAAGTACAATTTTAAGTTTGAATTATAGGTAAATTATGTTCAAATTTTTAAATGAATTTGCATTGAAATTATATAAAAACAATCAATAATGCCCTTCTTGAACTATCACATGCAAGTTAGATGTAAAATCCTTTTAGAATTTGACAATCGTGAACAAAGATTGACTGTAAAAAAAAAAAAAAGGACTAAATTTTAAAATTTGAAAGATGTCCACACAAGAAAGTCTGAAGGTGTCATCGGTATTATTACATTAAATCTTATTCATTGATAATAATCACTTGTAGACAAAATAACGCGTGCAAAACTTTTAGCGCTAAGACGTTCTTTTTATTATTATTATTATTATTTTATTATTTTTTCTTCCATTTTAGTGAATGTTCATCCTTTAAACACCATCGTGAGATGGGCAGGGTGGTTCGATTTATGACTAGCTTTTAGGCAAAAAAAAAAAAAAAAAAAAATGGAAGAAGAAGAAAGAGAGGAAGAAAGAAAAAAAGAAAGATAATATCCAGCCTATTCTTAAAATCTAAGAATTGCTAACTATTGAAGACATAACTTACACGGTTGGAATTAAATATTTTAAGTTGGAGTTGTTTCATCATTAAAAAAATAGTGTAAATTTTTATTGATTTTTCAAAAAAAATATAAAAATAAGTTGAAAAAAATTTAATTTAAAATGGCCAAATCATATAGACCATTAAAATAATGAATATAATACTTATACTTCCATTCGTGATTCCAGTGAACTCTTTCAATGACGTCAAGTAAATGAGAACATCATAAATTCCTTTTTACTCTAAAAAAAAAAAACCCTACATATATATATAGTGTATACTTCTTCGATGAGAATATTCAACTACAACTTTTCGAATACGGAGACATTATGTTGTTTAGTATTGGCCCCGCAGATGGCCTCAATAATTTCAACCACGTCCAACTACCAAACTCATTGACTGTTATAATCACTGTGTTCAAATGTAGTATGAACTTATCCACCACGCAGAACTTTAACCAAGAAAAAAAATCTAACTACGTCAAAAGCATGGATGTTAAATTTCAAAATTCTAATTAAACCTTGAAATAAATGTGTGTGTATATATATATACATACTCTCATATGATACTTTTTTTTAAATATATATTCGATCTTTTAGTAAAACAACACTAGTAATTTTTTTAAATATTATAATAATAATTAATTGATTTTAATTTAATATTTTATGTTTTTAATGATATATTTGTATTTTACACTCATAATTCTAAATAATATTATGTTATAAGATTTAAAAAAAAAAACTACATGTAAATGTAAATTAAGTAGTAGTTATAACTTCTAAATAAAATTTTGTAACTGTAAAACTTATATTTTATTGTCAAATTTGAGACATTTCTTTTATATATATATATAATCTAGATAACCAAACTACTATATGAAATCCAAATGACAATAAAACAAAATGGATAAAACATATATTAAAATACATTTGGGCTGTTTTATTTTTTCTGACACTCGGCGTCCTTTTACACTATTTCACTTCTCATTGTTGGGCAACTCCTTGAATCATGTCAAGTTTCTTGACATAAGCGTGTGGATAAGCCACTACAGTAGTTGTTGTCACATTGCCGGCGGCGTCGACTTGCTGGCATCGCGTCAATGACAGAAAACCTAAAGTCTTTTTCGTCTAGCAAATTCCCACCGTAGATTCGCTGTCTCTCTCGAGCAAAGCCAACGAATCTGTTATCGCATCCCCAGAGCGCGATGTTGTCGTCCTAGATAGGAGCAACTCCATGGAAGACTCAGAAGCTCCTCTGACCTCTGGTTCTCAAGCAAAACTTCCAGAGGTGAACTCTTTAGCGTAAAAAAAATATATATATATAAAAAAAATAAAAATAAAAATAAATCTGGGGATGAACGGCCAAGGATGAGCGGGTCGAATCTTTTAAGGGCGGGCTGATGATGTATAAGACCGCGGACCACACAAGATGAGCAGACGGTTTGTTGTTGGATAGCGGGCTGGACGGACGGGTTGGCTGTTTTATCAAAAAAAATTGTAATAAATGTGTAAAATAATGAAATTAAATAGATTTTTAGGATTACTTTTAAAATAAAAATTAGAAAAACATTCATGCTCCTAAAAAATAAACATCAATGATTGATCTAATACAAGTTCTCTAAAAAAACAAATAAAAATTTTAAAAAAATCATGGTAGGTTGGGCATTTCGGGTGTCGGGCGTGTTTTTTCAGCCTAATTTAAAAACTTTAAGATTCTTAAAAAAAAAAAAAAAAAGTTGCTGATGGGAATGATTTTAAATGATGTGGCAAAATTTACTAGAGGAGACAAGAAGGAAGATAGGAAGGGGTGATAGAGGATGTGAATCCATTTGTTTGAGATGCCTTAGACTGAACTGGTCTATCTTTAGTTTGTGCAATCTTTCGGTCTTTAATTTCTTATGAACAAAACGATCTACATTAGACTCTTTACTGACACTCAAAGTGCAAGTACAATTCAGAGTTTCTCTATAAAAATCTCTAGAGAAATTTTAATAATGAAATCTTATTGGGGTCGTCGTCTGATAAACGCATTGTATTTAGATTGTATTTGAATGAAATTTGTTTTTTGAATGTTGTATTTGGTTGAAAAGTATTTGTTTTGTATTTGAATGAAATGTGCGTTTAGATGAAAAGTATTTTAGAGTTAAAAAGTTGATGTGATTGGTAAAAGTAAAGATAAATAGTGGAGTTAAAAAGTTGATGTGATTGTTTTAAAAAACTTTTGAATAGTAATTGTTTTCATAGCACTGTTGAAAAGAATCGTATTTGAATGTAAATTTACGTTTGGTGTAAAATTATATTGCGTTTAAATGAAATTAAAATGTAATTTTTTTTTGCCAAACACCACCTTAGAATGTCCTACACCTCAGAATCTCATCTTCACATATAGGTTAAAGGGACTTTCTCTGCCAACTCATCTTTCTTATTTTGCCGGCACAATTTCTAAGTCGCTAGCTTATTTTAGTCTGATTCGTCATTCAAGAGTCTTCAATCTGAACTTCGTCTTCCTTCATGGCACTTTCACTTATTAGAATAAAGTCGTTTTATTCTTCTTCATCTAAGACACATTGTTTCAGTTTCAAAATACGACATTGCATTTTGTAATAAAATATTTATTCCCAACATTCTTATTTCATAAATTACATTTTAATTTGTACTCTTATAAAAAAAATTTATCATGAAAATTCATTAATTATATATCAGTATTAAATCTTTCCAAATTAATTATTTTATAAAATAATAAATATTATGTTACATTTATTTATTTTTATTATGCTACAACTGATCCTTCACAAATGACTGAAGACAAATTTTTAAAATTAGTTAATTAATTATATAGCTACTATTTTACAATATTCGAATTTTTCTAACCCTCTCTATGGCCTTCGAATACAAACATTGCAACGCAATGTAATGAGACACAATATCATTCTTTATGTTTAAAGATGCTAATATCATAATTATTAAAATTTAGAGTCAAATTATAAATTATAGAATACATATCTTTATAATAAAAAATAATAGAAAAACGTATTTTTGTATTGAGGTTTCATAAAAAGGAAATTACTATATGTAAGTTAATTAGTTTATAATTTGAAAGTAAATAATATAATTTTAAACTATTAAAAATTAATAATATAATTAAGTTTATAATCATATATAATTTTTTTTATCTCTATTTTTGTTAATTAATATTTATAGAATAATTACAAAATTTATATTCAATTTATATTATATTTACACTCATTGTCCCCGTCATGTCATGTCGTTGTTGTCAAAACACGCCGTCGTCGTGAGTCAGAGCCGTCACTAGCACCTTTATTATCATTGGAGAATAGAAATGCCACCACAGCTTCGTTCTCCTTGAGATTTGGTTTTTGAAGAACCATAGATCGCGGCTGGCCAGAGAACGAGAGAGATCCAGATCACGCGACAGACAACCAATGGATCTGCTGGATCTTATGAGAATCAAACACCATCAACGCTCGTCTCAAATCTCTTTCATGCTCGATCTCTTCCATGTCCAATATACTTGTGAACTCCATCTCCTCTCCACTGTCACAATTGGCTGGCAACTGAGCTTCCACGACATTGAGTGAACAGGGAAGATGAAACTAGCACTTGACAATCTCTGTAAGGTTCCGCTTGGTTGGTCAGTGATGATAGTGGCTTCCAGCATGAGGGAGAGAGAGAGAGAGAGAGTGGCTTTCAGAGTGTGGGGAGAGAGGGGAGAGTTAAGGTGAAGAAAGAGAGAGCATGTGTGAGTGGGGAGTTGTTGGGGGCGCTGCTCACGGAAGAATCTGGCGACAATGGTGGCTTTCGATAAGGAAGAGAGAGGAATGAAGACGACAGAAAGGGGAGGAAGAGATGTGAAAGAGAGAAGAAGAGATTGTATGAACCATGGAGGATATTTTTGATATTTTGTAATGTAAATATGAATTTATCAATAATATACTATTATTACCTATCATAAACTATTATACTATTGATTTTTATTCAGCTTTTAATTTTTACCTATTTCCATCTTTCTCTCCTCATAAAAAAAGTATTAAAGTTTTTGTAATTACTGTGTTGTAACACTAGTACGTGTATATAGGCCCTGGGCCTTTTAGCAATTACTTGTCGCCTGTGGATTACGTTCTCTAAATTAAAAAAAAAAAATTATCCATTTTATTCCGTTCTATTCCCTTATATACATTCCTAATATTAATATCTCATATTCAAAATAAAAAATAAATAAATTACCACATCATCAAATTTAATTAAAAAATACACATATCTTTATAATTTTATCTATAATCATCGATAATTACAAAAAAAAGAATAACTACTAAAAGCTCATTTATATATATAATTCTTAGTTTCCTTTGTTCGAATATTTTATGTTGATTTTCATAGTTCAAATATGAATTAAAACATTTTATGAAAAACTTTGTTGATATAAGTTTATATATATATACACACATATATGAAAGAGCTTATAATGGTTATTTTACAGACAAAATTATATAAATTTATATATGTCTTAATCAGATTTGATAACGTGGCATTTCAAATAACTTGTTATTACAGGTTATGCAACCTGCTAATCTTTTAAAACTAAATAATTTTTTCATATTTTTTAAATATGATATATTAATAATTTTTTTATATTTTTTAAATTTGAGATATTAATATATTTTTTAAATGTTGATTTTATTACGGTTACAATCTCCTATTATATATATATCCTCCATTCTATTTGGGAGGAAGGTGATGGCTTCTTCACAAGTTAGCATTTTAAAACTTTTTTATTTCAACTTTCTGTAAAATTTTTTGTTATCATTAATTTTGTTCTTTTGTTTTGAATGGAAGGCTAAGGAGAAATGTAAAATGGACTGGAGGATGCATATATAATGTGAGCTTGACAAAATTAAGAAGGAAATCACTCACTCTGACAATTGGTAAGAATAATGCCAAATCAACATCTTGAAGACAACAATTGCAAATGTGAACTCAAACGAAAAAAAGTTTTAGAAGTTAATGAAAACTTATTTTACTGACACCAAGTATTTGCAATATCACTTAAAATTTCCTTTGCCAAAACTTATGTGCTATGGAAACAAAAAAAAAAAAAAAGAAAAAGGAAGAAAGAGTGGATTCAACCAAAAAAAAAAAAACAATCTATATATAAGATGGACGTAAATTATTGAACATAAGACATTTTTGAAGTAAAATTATTTAAAAAAAAAAAAGAATAGAACAACGATTACTAAAGAATTGAAAATAAACAAAATCAAAAATACAAATGAAATCAGGAATAAGATTCCAAAATTAAAAATGGATTTTTAATATATAATTTATTTTAAAAAATACCTAAAAAGCTATGTCAATAGGTTAACAACAAATTGCCAATCTAAAATAGTATTAATGAATTCTCTAAGTTTCACGTTCATTAGTTGTCATTTAATTATTAGGTCAACTATTTAATTTGTTATAACTATATGATTAAAATCATATGGTTAAAATAATAGTAACCATCGATGGATAAATATCATGTTACAATGCGATGATATCATGAGTTTTTTTTTTAGAATGCTCTAAAAAGAGCACATCTTTAAAATATTATTTCATGATTTGATTTTTTACTCTTTTTAACTAAATAAAAAATGATTTTGAAGCAAAAAGTTTGAACTTTAAGACAAAAATCCTAAACATGGATTCCTTCTCTTGTACATAATCTGGTCAGGCTATTGGATCAAAAAATCTCTAGCACTTTACAAAGGCCAATAAGCCTATTAAAATAGGGGAAATGACACGTAATAGGCCAATTAGTTAATCAATTATAAATAAATAGTATAACTGGAAAATATTGAAAATAAATAGCCTAATCTATTTTGTAAACTAATGATATTATATTTTTATCTACTCTTTTTCTCTTTCTCTCATCCATCTCTCATCCTCTCTCTCTTTTCCTTCCTCTAGCACTAGATCTATCCTTTTCGTCGCTTTCACCATCAATGTTACGAGCAAGAGCGACAACCAGACCTCGTGACGACACAAAGATCATCAAGACCTTGGCTCATTAGGAATCCATCGACATCACCATGACCGGAGTTCGCTAGCAGATCATCTCCACAACTGCCTAAATCACGAGTTTGAGTAGTCATGAATAAGATCTCGTAGGTCTAGTTTTCTCTATAACTGTACTCATTGAACAATAGCAAGCATCAGCGGAGATCATGGAGCCTATTGCGATGCCGTTAGATCGAGGCCTCTTCCTAGCATATATCGTGAGGCCTCTTCGCGAAGGAGATTATGAGGGGCCGAGCGCTTCTTCCTAACAGAGACCGCAAGGTAGAGCTTCAATTACAGCTTCTAACTCTTGGATGACGCCTCACCAACGAAGAGATCCACCAGTTGTTGAATATCGCCATCGGTGGTGCTGTGGGTTGTTAAGGAAGGGAGATTGGATTGGGGTTAGGGTTAAAGTTTTGTTAGATTATGGCTTAATTTGGAGATATTTTGGTTTTTTTTTTTTTTTTTACAATTTTAGAAAATTTTTAAATAAAATAAGTGATAAATATTAATATAATGAAGGAATTATATTGTAAATGAAGAATTTATCAAATTAAATTAAGAATTTATAAAAATCGATAATTACGAAAATAAAAGATTTACATAATAAACTGAACATTTATGTGTAAATAAAAATTTTATCAAAATAAAATGAAGGATATAAATGTATTGTGTACATTAATATAATATCAACATCTTTCAAAATATATGTGTACATATATCTTAAATATTATGTACCAACAGGTAAATAAATCCCTAATCCTATCATGTCTTGCAAAGCGGAACAGGACGGTAAAAAAAAAAAAAAAATGTAACATTGTTGTTTGACAAACAACAATATAAGCGGTATTATAAAACAGTATTATAAAAGCTTAAGATAAAACAGGTAGTAAAAAAAAAAAGGCATAAGATAAAACAAGGTATCAAATATAATGTTTGCATTCACGTACGAATAGTTTTTTAAGCAATAATATATATATATATATATTACGAACAAAAAAAAAACATATAATATCACATAAACTACTTGCCAACTCTATTGTAAAATTAATGCTTTCTCCCCAATTATTACAAACAGTTTTTTTTTTTTTTCCAAAATACATATGATATCACATCAACAACTTGTCAACTCTATTTTTATATTAATGCTTTCTCACCAATTGTTACAAATAACTCTTTTTTTTTTTTTTTAACTATACTAAATGATGTTTTAAGACATGTCAATTAACACTTGTAGGCTTAAGATCAAATCAAGAACCTTAGTTTAGAGCGAGGACACAATCTTAGAGTCCTTTAATTGATATATCTTATAAGGCTTCTTTTCATCAGTCATCTTCATTAGCTCCTGCTCAAACCTCTCCATAGTGAACGACATAGGCAGGCAAATCAGCATCAGGACACCTTTCTCCCCTTTCCCCTCGTACGAAACATAAAAGCTAACAAGAGACAAAGCCATAGCCGGTCCACCAACCAACGGCGAACCGCACCCGAAATCAATCTTGTCTAACCCTATGCGAGTAATATCCAAGACGATGTAATTCCCTGGCACTATGTACATAGGTCGTCCTCCGATCACCATTAGATCGGCCAGAGACTTCATGTATTTTTCATTCAATTGGCCTTTTGCCTTTTTCACCAACTCCACCGCGTATCGTAACGGGCTCTCACACAAAACCCTAGCATTCGAAGCCGCAGTGGGGTAAGCGAATGCATTACCATAGTATCCCAGAGGCAGACTTAGATTGTTAACATTTTTATTTCCTCGTATATTTGTTACGTAAGAAATGTGAACAGTATTTGTTGGGTCGACTTCAAGTTCAATTGTTTGACTTTTCCACAAATAAGCCGTGAGCAACTCGAACTGAGTACAATTCTGGAGGTGTTTGGGAAGGAGCTCTCTCATGTTTTTTATTTGGTTGGAGATGAAGAAGAATGAGCGTTGAACGACGTCGTTTGGGTCCATTACCATATTAATCGAGGCCTTCGAATTAGGAATTTGCAGTGTTACGACTTCTTGGAATTCTTGATGTGAACAAGTTATTCTTGGAGGGTTTCGGGCGTTTAAGATTTCTCGTTGCCAAACAGGAGGAGTTGATGGGACTTCGATTCCACGTGCCATTTCTGCAATGGTATTCAAGAACTGAACAAGCCCAGACCCATCAGACATTGTGTGGTTGAAACGTAATGCCAAGACAAAGCCCCCACATGTTAGCTAGTTACCTGTACAAGGAATCAAAAACCTCGTGATAACAAGTCAAATTGCTCTAAAAAGGACAGGAATTAATTGTAACACCACATATCATTGTTATAAAAAAAAATTCCTATTTTTTTATCCAACAAAAAAAAATATTTTGACATATGTGGTTGAGATTAAAACCTATTCTGTAAATGGATATAAATATATATGCTCCATTTCATAAATTAGGTGAGCTAAAAAAAGGTCCAATTTCATTTACTAAGACAGTTGTTGTTGTTGGCTTTTTTTTTTTTTTTTTTTGGTTGCTGGAATACTAAGATAGTGGTTCAATTGTGAGGAACTGGGATTGTTAGCATGTACCAACCTAGTTGGAAGATGTCAATTTACTTGGATGTTACTCGTTCTTTCTTACAATTTATTAAATAAAAAAGAAAGAGTGATAGTTGGTCAACTTGAAGCAGAGAGATAATTCTTTCATCTTGTTGAGGCAACTCCACATTAGTTGTGGAAAGGGCTAGCAAGTAGTCAATTTATAAATGTGGGGGATAACCTCATTTTTGAGCTAGTTTCTAAAGTCGAAAAAGTTTAATACCACCCAATTAATTTGACTCTGATTATTATTTCTAGTTATAATAGCTTATTTTTTTATCACATCTAATTACATATATATATATATGGAAAGTCAAAAAATTCAAACGAGTAGTAAGAAAAGGCAAAAAAAAAAAAAAAGTTATTCGAGTGACTGTATGCATAATTTTCTTAGGAACGAAAACCTTATTTAGGAGATAAATGGTCATATTTGCAAAATCACCTAAATCATATTTTAGTTTAATCATATACTTTTTGCATGCTTGGGACATAATTTTGTGGTCTCTGAACACTCAAAGATCAAACCAATGTACAGCACAAAGTCTCATTCAACTCAAATTTTAAAAAATAGGCTTAAAAAAAATATTTACCTGAATTAACAACAAAGGACAGCCAAGAATGCCATCCGAGCCAGGGACATTATACAGGAATTCATCTAGGAAAGGACATGGTGGCCGAATTGCATCACCGAGTTGTTCGAGACTGACACCCGCTGTGGCTGCCACGAACAAAGCCCCCTCACCAGTGCAATCCACCATGAGCTTCCTGTTACGGCCTTCCCTAAGCCTTCCAGCAAACGGGTAGTAGTACACTAGAGCTTTACTCAGTGCCTCCCTAATTACCCTAATGGGTTCTTGCCCTAATTTCACTGCAGGGTTGTAATTATCATTATTATTATTCTTGTAAAAAAATATCAAAGGAACCTGAAACCTCAACCCTTCTTGATCGTCTATGTCTGAGAGTAGTTTTAGCCCTTGAGGTGTTGGTTTTGATGGTGTAACAAGCACTGGCTCACACCGGTTTACCTGAAATGCTAGTGATAAGTTTGGGGGTGACAACATTTTTTTTTTCTTTTTGGGTTTACTTTTTGTGTAAAGAGATCTATTGGTAAAAGCTAGGGAAGAGGGGTGTTATGTGCGGTTGGTTATATATGTGCTTTGTGTGTGGATTCATGTGCTTAGAGTTCCGTGTACGTGTACACAAGTGCGTGGTCAAACATTTAAAATGTGATTATTCATCAAAAAGTTATTTAGAAAGTAGCCATGTGAGCTCTTTTGGTACTTTAGTGCTTGTATGGTAATAAGAGAGGAAATAAGTGGATAGAAATAGACTAGTGGGTGACTGCATTTTAGGACAAAAAATGCTCCACAGCATCATTGGTCTTAAACGTCATACATTATTAATAGGAATTGTGAAATTTATTCATTTTTTATTTATATGTAGTGTTTAATATTATTGGTGTGTCCAACCTTTTTTATTGGACCTGGAGTTATTTGGTTGCTTTTGAAGAAAATAAGCAAAACTGAATTTGGTGAGTAATCAAAAATTCTATCTTTTTGTTCCATTTTTTCTCACATTGGTCAAATATTTTTCCTTCCTTTTTATTTCTCTCTGTCCTATATGTACTACTGTCTTAACCGTGCAGCACCCGTGTGCACTGTGTAATTTGACAACCACCAATGACTATTATTTAAAAGAAAAATTAATTCCAAATTAACTTTTTTTTTTTTTGACATTAGATATAAATCTTTTCTTTACTCTAGATGTGTGCACGCATTTGTTGGATAAAAAAAATCCATATTGCATTAATTGCATCGTTGTATAGCAGGCATATGATGGTAAATTAACTGTTACATGATAATCAGAAATAAAATAAAAAACAAATTTGTACTTTTAAGAGAGAGTTTGGTGGTTTTTTTTCACACAAAGTTTTATCATTTAATTCAAAATTATCAATTTTATATATCACTTTCTTTTTATTTTATTTTTAAAAAATTTAAATTTTAAAAGTTCATAACTTCTTTATATTTAACGGAATATTATTTTTATATCAAAATACTCATAACAACGAGATAAGTAAAATAAAATCTATTTTACATTTTTTTTTTAACACGTTTCAAACTTTTATATTTATTTTTATATCATAATTCGTTTCTAAAAATTCTCCGCTCAAGCATATATTTTTAACCCAACTTTTAAAACTTCATCTCTAAAAGTTCCCAAACATGCTTAAATATAACTTATAGATATATAATAGGGCTTATGTCCTATTATATATATTATAGATGTATATAATAGGCTTATCTATAATGGGCTTATAGATATATATAATATGCTTATGTTCTTTCAGAAAGACCGTCATTCGTCATTATGTATATAATTATTTGTATTTGTTGTAGTACTGACTTTGAAAAATTTTTTCCTGCTCTTTTAATTATGAAAGAGATTGGAAAGTTATATTGTAGTCTAAGATTACAATGGGTTTGTTAGGGGCATCGTCTCCGGATGGAATTTTAACTGGTTAATTTTAAAATTCTTAAATTTATATCTTATTTTTTCTAATTAATCTCTAGTCCCCAAACGACCCTTATGCTACCTCCGAAAGCAAGAAGTGTATTAACATGATATTACACCTCTTACTTTCCATAATATTATGGGAGAAAGAACGGTCTACCAACAAGACTAAATAGAGTGTATATATGAATTATTTGCATATATACATGTTACTCTATGCTTTGCCATGTTTTAAGCATTAATTTGTTAATAGCCATAAGAGCATATCGCCATACACGTACCCCATAAGATGATATAAACTAAAAGTGTGAATGCTACAAAGATTGAAAGTGAAAGTGAGAAAGGAGACGTAAGAAGTAATTTATTACTTAAATCCTTCGTCATCAGTGCTATAAATGAGTTTGGGGCCATCGTGATCGTATCATTGTTTAATACAAAGGAATCAAACACCACAGCAGCGCCACTATATTATGACTGAGTTTGGACTGTTAGAGCTTTGCCTTTAATACACATATCTGAGGCCATGGTTAAAGACACCAGCACCACATGTGCTTGCACACTACCAAAAAACTCGAAAATCATTATGTACATTCAGTTTTCCCAAAAAAAAAAAAAAACATTAATCAGGTGTTTCTTCAACATGATTCATGTTTTTCTTCTTACACTTGACTTGATTAGGAGCTACACTAATCTTTGATATTCTTCGAGGAAAAACCTGCTTCTTTCGTGTAAGTACATTGCAAATAATAGCTTTCTTCAAGAAAAAAGTAAGTTCCTTGAATGTACAGGCACCACCGTTTTATTAAGCACAAAATATAACAATATACCAAATATGGATCCTCAAATTTTTATTTGCACTAAATATAACATATATTAGCGTTCAGCATTTACATTGAGGATAGTTATAGACAAACAATATATGATAGGGGAATAACTATAAAATACTGAGCATGGGTAGTTTTCGCGCTAAATTAAAAAAA
Source organism: Antiaris toxicaria (assembly GCA_035233585.1). Lineage (NCBI taxonomy): Eukaryota > Viridiplantae > Streptophyta > Magnoliopsida > Rosales > Moraceae > Antiaris > Antiaris toxicaria. The sequence goes on from CP141163.1 coordinate 10,785,693, forward strand.
AAAATTTTAAGTTTTTAAAAATTTTGTAATTTCTTCATATTTTTCCCACTTAGATTTAATATTTTCATATATGCTCCATTGATCTTAATCGTTTTTAATTTTTATATCTATTGTTGCAACTCTTTTTTGCTTAATGACTTCATATTTGAAGTCCACTTTTACAGTGCCAAAGACATTGGACTTTCATACCTTAGAATTGTACTCAATTTAGCCTTATTTGTTGATTTCTCGCTTGTTTGCAGCTTTTTACTTCTTTATAGTTTAAATGTCGTATGCATGATCTCGTTAGTTGTTTGATTTTGTAGAAAATTTTTCTAAGTGTTGGAAAGTTGAGTTTTCGGCACCCTACTTTTACTTCTCTTTTTCTTCCTTTTACAATGAATTTTTTTGAAAATTTCTAAGTGTAGGGTGTCGACTTGTTGGCACCTTACTTCTCTTTTTCTTGGTATAAGAAGGAATTTTTTGGGAAATTTTCTAAGTGTAGGGTCTTGGCACCATACTTCTCTTTTTCTTCCTTTCAGAATTGATTCTTTAAGAAATTTTTATTGTTGGTTGCTGAAGATTTCACGTAAACTTGTTGTTGGGGAACTCACAATGATTTCCTCTTGGTAGTTGATGTGATGATGTGAGGCATCGCCACCCCCCCTATCCCAAGCTAGTCTTTAGTCTGGCTTGGGACAGTACATATCAAATAAGCTTGATTTGAAAAGAAACAAATTTATTAAAGACACGGGAGCATGGAATTTTTATTAATAATGGAAAAAGGAAATGAAACATGAATCGCCGAAGAATGACCAATAAATGTCCAAGAGTTCAAAGTAAATAAAACAACCTAAGGTTGCATGAAATAAATTAAAAAATAAAGCATAATATATCACTGATAATATTTTTTCAAATAATCTACATTCCATGTATGCTCAATCCCTCTGCCAAATAAGTATTCCAACCTGGAAGCTCCCGATTTGACAACTTGGTTTATAAGGGACCTTCCAATTCAATCCTGAAACTCATTTTGCTTTTGACGAGACCATAATCTTTCTTAGCACCAAATTGCCTTTTTGGAAATATTTGGGACACAACTTTTTGTTGTAATATCTTGCTACACGTTATTGATATGCAGCCAAACATAACTGGGCTTCAATGCATTTTTCTTCCAATAGATCCAACTCGGCATCCATTTGTTCCTTGCTTCGGTCCTTGTTAAACATTAATGTGTGACTTGTTGGCATTGGGATTTCTATCGTAGCAACTACCTGAGCTCCATGGGTCATAGAAAAAAGAGTTTCTCCAATTGTTGTCCTTTGCATGGTCTAATAACCCCATAGTACTTTTGGTATCGCATCAGCCCAAGCCCCTTCCAGCTTTTTTAACATTTTTTTCAGTATGTACTTGATAATTTTATTCATGACCTCAACCTAACCATTACTTTTTAAGTACCCAACTGATGACAAATTCTTTCAAATATTATAATTTTCATAGATCTTCCTTGTCTTTGAACTGTCAAACTGCCTAGCATTATCTGACACCAGAGAGCATGGGACTCTAATCCTGCAAATTATGTTTTCCCAAATAAAATTTGTACAATTTGCTTCAGTGATGGCAATTAGTGGTTCGGCTTCTACTCATTTTGTTTAGTAGTCCATCGTGACAATTGCTTATTTAAAGCCTCTTGGAGGCTTATGTTGGGACAGATTATGTAGATTTCATTTGGCAAATGGCCACAGCCTCATAATGCTGAAGGGGTTTTTGGTAGCTCATTAGCCCAAGCTCTTTTCAGCTTTTCTAACATTCTTTTTAGTGTATACTTGATAAATTTATCCATGACCTCAATTTGACTATTACTTTTTAGGTACCTAATTGATGAGAAGTTCTTTTGAATGTTGTAAATTTCGCAGATCTTTGTTGTCTTCAAATTGTCAAACTGCCTAATATCATTCGATACCAGAGACTACTGGACTTCAAATCTGTAAATTATGTGTCGCCAAATAAAATTTGTGCAATTTGCTTCTGTGATGGTGGTTAGCAATTCGGCTTCTAACCATTTTGTGTGGTAGTCCATTGTAACAATTGCATATTTAAAGCCTTCTGGGGACTTATTTAGGGACTGATTATGTCTATCCCCCATTTGGCAAATGGCCACAACCTCATAATGCTGATAAGGTATTTTTGTCGGTGAACACTGTACTGGTCAAACATTTAAAATGTGATTCATCAAAAAGTTATTTAGAAAGTAGCCGTGTGAGGTCTTTTGGTACATTAGCGCTTGTTTGGTAATAAGAGACGAGAGTGCAAAGAAATAGACTGGTGGGTGACTGGATTTTAGGACGAAAAATGGTCTACAGCATCAATGGTCTTAAACATTTTACATTATTAACAATACTTGTGGGATTTATTCATTTTTCATTAATACTTAATTAGTGTTCAATATTATTGGTGTGTCTAACATTTTTTTATTGAACCTGAAGTTATTTGGTTTCATTTGAAGAAAATAAGCAAAAGTGAATTTAGCGAGTAATCAAAAATTCTACATTTTTGTTCCATTTTAATCCACATTGGCCGTACATTTTTTTTCTTTTTATTTCTCTCGGCCGTATATGTACTACTGTCTTTACTGTACAGCTCCGAGTACATTTTAATTGTATTATAATTTGACAATGACCAATGACTACTATTATTTAAAAGAAAAATTAATTCCAAAAAAAAAAAAATTTTGGACGTTAGATTTAATTATAAACCTCCCTCTCTTTCTCTCTCTCTCTCTCTCTCTTTGTTTTTTAAATATTTGTGGCTCAAGAGTGCTGAGGGCCTAGGAAATTACTTTTACGCCCACTTTCGTGTGGTCCTGGTGCACGCAAGTACTGTAAAATGACGATCACTTAGTGCTGACGGGGTATTTAGATAGGATATTGTATTTATATTATTTTTGAATATAATATATTAAATATAATTTATATTTAAATTAAAATATTTATATTATATTTAAATATAATATATATTTAGATAAAAAATATTTGAATTATATTTATATGATACAATTAATAAAAATAGATAGAAAAGAGAGAGAGAAAGAGAGTATGCAATGTGATTAGTAAAAGTAGTAGAAAAGTAGAACATCATATAGTAATTATATTGGATTTAAAAGGTAATATGATTGGTATTTGAATATAATATTTTTAAGTTTGGATAAAAATGCAATGCAAAACAATACAGTAATCAAACCAAAGATAAATGAGATTGTTTTAAAATCTTATCTTTATGTACTTGTATATACTACATACACTAGTTGTGTGCACGTATGTGTGGAATTAAAGTAAAAAAATTTCCGTATCGCAGTGATTTGATCGTCATATAAACAATCATATGGTGATGATGTGACTGTTACATGATAATCAGAAAGGGGGATAAAAAAACACATTTGTGCTTTTAAAGAAGAGTTTAGGGGACATTTTTTTAGATGAAGTTTTATCCTTTAATTCAAAACTCCCAATTCTACATATCATTTTATCTTTTTTTCATATTTAAAAAATTCAAACTTTAAAAGTCTATAACTTCTTTATGTCTAATCGAAAATAAATCTTATATCAAAATACTCATAACGATAAGATGAGATAAACAAAACAAAATCTATCATACATATTTTCTTTGAACATGTTTCAAACTTTTGCACTATTTTTTATATTATAATTCATCTGTAAAAGTCCTCAATTCAAACATATATATTTAACTTAACCTCTAAAACATTATCTCTAAAACTCCCTAAACAGGACTTAAATATAATTTATAGATATATAACAAACTTATGTCCAGTTCTTTCAGAAGTATCATCATTCCTTATTCCTCATTATACATGCAAGTATTTGTAATAATACTGACTTTGGAAAGTTTTTCTTTACTTTTCTTCTTTTTTTTTTCTTTTTTCTTTTCCTCTTTAAATATGAAAGAGATTGGAAAAGTTATATTATAGTCTAAGATTACAATGGGTCTGTTTGGGGGCACCATGAAAGAGATTGGAAACTACCCGCTTCTCCTTCTTATATTACAGTCTAAGACTGAATTCCTTAGTTATCAGTGCTATAAATGAATTTGAGGCCATCGTGATCGTGACATTATTTAAGGTTAGTTTGGATAGAGTTTTGAAGATATATTTTTAGAGATGTTGGTTTTAGAGATGAGATATGATTTTGAAAATTGTGTCTGAGGTAAATGTTTTAGAAAAAAATTATAAAAATAAGAGGATTTGAATTTTAAATTGTGTGATAAAAAATTAATGTCTAAAAATATGTATAAGTACTGTTGGAGGTTTGAAGAAATGTTACAGGCAAACAAAATTTGGCTTGAACACACCAAAATCATGTTTCCAAGCCCTTCATCCAAACACCCCTTTAATGCAAAGGAATCAAACTCCATAGAAAATACCACTTTATTATGTGGTTGAGAGTTTGGACTATTAGAGCTTTGCCTTTAATACACACATCTGAGGCCATAGTTAAAGACACCAGTCACCACACATGCTTGCACACTACCAAAAAACTTGAAAATCATTATGTACATTCAGATTTTCCAAAAAAACATTAATCAAGTTTTTCTTCAACATGATTCGTGTTTTTCTTCCAGTACTTGACTTGATTAGGAGCTATATTCTTCGAGGAAAAACCTGTTTCATTCATGTAAGTACATTGCAAATAGTATTGTTCATTGACTACAACAATAAAAGACTTTCCATAACATTTGATAATAGCTTTCTTAAAGAACAAGGTAAGTTCCTTGAACGTGTAGGCATCGCCATTTTATTAAAGCGGAAAATATAACAATATACCAAATATGTTTCCTCAAATTTTTATTTTCACTAAATGTAACATATATTAGCGTTAGCATTTACATTGAAGATAGTTATAGACAAACGATATATGATAGGGGAATAACTATAAAATACTAAGTAATAGTAGTTGTCGCCCTGAATTTAAAAAAAATTAATTTTGAGTCCTTAAAAAATTTGTAACCTCTTCATTTTTTTTCCCACTTAGATTTAATATTTTCATATATGCTCTATTGATCTTTATCATTTTTAATTTTTTTTTCTATTGTTGCAATTCTCTTTTTTTTTTTATGACTTCATAATTGAAGTCCACTTATACAGTGGCAAAGACATTGGACTTTCATACGCCAGAATTGCACTTACTTTAGCCTTATTTGTTGATTTCTCGCTCGTCTACAGCTTTTTACTTCTCTATAGTTTATATGTCGTATGCATGATCATGTTAGTTGCATGATTTTTTTAAAAATTTTTCTCAGTGTTGGGAAGTCAAGTTTTTGACACCCTACTTCTCTTTTTTCTTTTTACTTTAAGGAAGAATTTTTTGAGAAATTTTCTAAGTGTAAGGTGTCGACTTCTTAACACTCTACTTTTATTTCTTTTTTTCTTCCCTTAAGAATGAATTTTTTGAGAAAGTCTAAGTGTAGGGTGTCAAATTCTCGATACCTTACTTCTCTTTTTCTCCCTATGAGAAGGAATTTTTTTAGAAATTTTCTAAGTGTAGGGTGTCGACTTCTTGGCACCCTACTTCTCTTTTTCTTCCTTTAAGAATGGATTCTTTAAGAAATTTTTCTTGCTGATTGCTGAAGATTTCACATAAACTTGTTGTTGGGGAACTTGCAATGATTTTTTCTCGGTAGTCGATGTGATGATGTGAGGCATCCCTACCCCTCTGTCCCAAGCTGGTCTTTGGTCTAGCTTGGGACATTGTATATCGAGTAAGCTTGATTTAAAAAGAAACAAATTTATTAAAGGCACATGAGCATGGAACTTTTATTAATAATAAGAAAAGGAAATGAAACATGAATAGCTGAAGAATGACCAATAAATGTCCAAGAGTTCAAAGTAAATTAAACAACCTAAGGTTGCATGAAATAAATTAAAAAATATAGCATAATATGTCATTGATAATATTTTTCAAATGTTCTGCATTTCATGTATTGTCAATCCCTCTGCTGGATAAGTATTACAGCTTATAAGCTCCCGTTTTGACAACTTGGTTTATAAAGGCCCTCCAAATTCGGCCCTAGAACTCCTTTCTTTTGACAGGATCATGATCTTTTTTAGCACCTAATAGTCTTTTGGAGGAACTTGGGATGCACTTTTTGTTGTAATGTCTTATTACATGCTATTGATACACATCCAATTTTAACTGGGCTTCAATGCGTTTTCCTTCCAATAGATCCAACTCAACATCCATTTGTTCTTTGTTTCGGTCCTTGTCAAACTTTAATGTATGACTTGTTGGCATTATGATTTCTATCGTAGCAACTACCTGAGCTCCATGGGTCATAGAAAAAAGAGTTTCTCCAATCGTTGTCCTTTGCGTGGTCTAATATGCCCATAGCACTTTTGGTAGCTCATCAGCCTAAGTCCCTTTTAGCTTTTCTAACATTCTTTTCAGTGTATGCTTGATAATTTTATTCACAGCCTTAACCTGACCATTACTTTTCAAGTACCCAACTAATTAGAAATTCTTTCAAATGTTGTAATTTTCACAGATCTTCCTGGTCTTTGAATTGTCAGACTGCCTAGCATTATCCGACACCAGCGAGCATGGGGCTCTAATCCTGCAAATTATGTTTCACCAAAGAAAATTTGTGCAATTTGCTTCATTCATAGTGGTTAGCAGTTCGGCTTCTACACATTTTATGTAATAGTCAATTGTGACAATTGCATATTTAAAGCCTTTCGGAGACTTATATAGGGACTGATTATGTCTGTCCCCCATTTGGCAAGTGACCTCAACCTCATAATGTTGATAAGGTTTTTAGTCGGTGAACGCGGTATCGGTCAAACATTTAAAATGTGATTCATCAAATGGTTATTTAGAAAGCAGCCGCGTGAGCTCTTTTGGTTCTTTAGTGCTTGTTTGGTTATAAGAGACGAGAGTGAAAAGAAATAGACTGGTGGGTGACTGGATTTTAGGACGAAATGCTCTACAGCATCAATGGTCTTAATTGTCATACATTATTCATAGTAATTGTGGGATTTATTCATTTTATATGAACGTGTTGTGTTCAATGTTTTCGGTGTGTCTAACATTTTTTATTGAACCTGAATTAATCTGGTTTCATTTGAAGAAAATAAGCAAAAGTGAATTTAGTGAGTAATCAAAAATTCTACATTATTGTTCCATTTTTCGTCACGTTGGTTGTACATTTTTCTTTTCTTTTTATTTCTCTCGGTCCTATATGTGCTACTGTCTTTACTGTGAGTACATTGTATTATAATTTGACAATGATTAATGACTATTATTCAAAAGAAAAATTAATTCCAAATTAAAAAATATTTTTTTGGACATTAGATTTAATTATTGATCTCTTTTTTCTTTTTCAATATTTATGGCTCATGAGAGTCGAGCGCCTAGTAAGGTTGAACAAGAAATCCTATAATCTGACTAACCTAACAAATTCATCCAACTCAATCCATTATAACTCGAAACCGATCAATCCGATCAAGAGATTAACCCAACCCATCCAACCCAACTATTAATTGGGTGGGTTTGGGTTGTATTTTTTCAAACCCAACTTAATCCAAACCCACTCAATCTCTTAATATATAAAAATAAATATTTTTTTATACCTTTTAATATTAGTATTTGTCTTATATTTTATATTAATTACTTGATAACTTATTATATTTCATATTGTATAAGTTTTTATCATTATTTGTTTGTTAGTTTACAACTTATACTTAAACTTGTTTTGAATATATTTTATTTTTGTGTTGGTTTTATAACTTATTATATAATTTTAGAATTTTATAACACAAATATTATACTGAAAATTTGTTTTCTTTCTATATATTTTTTATTTTGATTGAATGATTAGCTATATTTATTTTTTATTTCTTAATTATGTTCAAACCGACTAACCCATCCAAACATGATTGGGTGGGTTGAAAATTTTTAAAAATCCATCAAACCCACCCAATGTTTACCTCTAGAGCCTAACAAAATTTTTCACCCACCCTCAGTGTGGTGCTAATATATGCAAGTACTGTGAAAAGACAATCACTTATTACTAAACGAGATTGTTTAAAAATCTTATCTTTATATGCTTGCATGTACTGTATACACTAGTTGTGTGCACGCGTGTGTGGAATTAAAGTAAAAAAATTTCCGTATCGCATTGACTGGACAGTCACTCAAACAATTATATAGTGATGATATAACTATCATATAACAATCAGAAAGGAGAACGAAAAAACACATTTGTGCTTTTAAAGGAGAGTTTGGGAGAGATTTTTTCAAACAAAGTTTTATCCTTTAAATTCAAAACTCTCAATTCTACATATCACTTTCTCTTTTTTTTTTTTTCATTTTCAAAAAATTCAAATTTTAGAAATCCATAACATTCTTATGTCTAATTGAAGATAATTCTTGTATAAAAATACTTATAACGACGAGATAAATAAAATAAAATCCATATTATATATTTGTTTAAACATGTTTCAAACTTTTACAGCATTTTTTATATCATAATTCATTTTTAAAAGTCTTCCACTCAAACATATATTTTCAACTCAACTTCCAAAACTCTATCTCCAAAATTTCTTAAACGGGATTTAAATATAACTTATAGATATATAACAGGCTTATGTCCAGTTGTTTTAGAAGGACCATCATTTCACATTCCTCATAATACATATAAGAATTTGTAATAATACTGACTTTGGAAAGTTTTTTTCTTTACTTCTTCTTCTTTTTTTTCTTTTTTCCTTTTTTTTTTTAAATATGAAAGAGATTGGAAAAGTTATATTATAGTCTAAGATTACAATGGGTCTATTTGGGGGCACCGTGAAAGAGATTGGAAACTAGCCAGTTCTTTTTCTTATGTTATAGCCTAAGACTGAAGTTCTTGGTTATCAGTGCTATAAATGAATTAGGGGCCATCCTGATCATGACATTGTTTAGTACAAAGGAATCAAACACCACAAAAAATGCCACTTTATTATGTGGTTGAGAGTTAGGACTATTAGAGCTTTGCCTTTAAGACACATGTTCGAGGCCATAGTTAAAGGCACCAATCACTACACGTACTTGCATACTACCAAAATACTTGAAAATCATTATGTACGTTCAGATTTTCCAAAAAAAAAAAAAAACATTAATCAGGTTTTTCTTCAACATGATTCGTGTTTTTCTTCTTATACTTGACTTGATTAGGAACTACACTGATCTTTGATATTCCCCAAGGAAAACTTGTTTCATTCGTATAAATACATTGCAAATAGTATTATTCATTGACTACAAAAATAAAAGCCTTTTTCATAACATCTAATAATAGCTTTCTTAAAGAAAAAAGTAAGTTCCTTGAACGTGTAGGCACCACCATTTTATTAAACAAAAAATATAACAATATACCAAATATGGTTCCTCAAATTTTTATTTTCATTAAATATAACATATATTAGCATTAGCATTTACATTGAAGAAAGTTATAGACGAACAATATATGATAGGGGAATAACTATAAAATGCTAAGCAGGGGTAATTATTGCACTGAATTTAAAAATATATATAATTTTGAGTCCTTAAAAATTTTTTAATTTCTTCATATTTTTCCCACTTAGATTTAATATTTTCATATATGCTCCATTGATCTTCATCGTTTTTAATTTTTATATCTATTGATGCAATCCCACCCCCCACCCCCCCGCTCTTTTTTTTTTAATGACTTCATATTTGAAGTCCTCTTTTACTGTGCCAAAGACATTGGACTTTCATACCTCAGAATTGTAGTCAATTTAGCCTTATTTGTTGAGTTCTTGCTTGTTTGCAGCTTTTTACTTCTCTATAGTTTATATGTCATATGCATGATCTCGTTAGTTGTTTGATTTTGTAGAAAATTTTTCTAAGTGTTGGAAAGTCAAGTTTTCGGCACACTACTTCTCTTTTTCTTACTTTAAGAATGAATTTTTTTGTGAAATTTCTAAGTGTAAGGTGTCAACTTCTCGGCACCCTAATCTTACTTTTCTTTTTCTTCCCTTAACAATGAATTTTTTTAGAAAGTTTCTAAGTGTAGGGTGTCAATTTGTCAGCATCTTACTTCTCTTTTCTTCCTATAAGAAGGAATTTTTTGAGAAATTTTCTAAGTGTAGGGTCTTGGCACCCTACTTCTCTTTTTCTTCCTTTTATAATGGATTCTTTAAAAAAATTTTATTGTTGGTTGCTGGAGATTTCACGTAAACTTGTTGTTGGGCAACTTGCAATGATTTCCTCTTGGCAGTTGATGTGATGATGCGAGGCATCCCGAACCCCCTATCCCAAGTTGGTCTTTAGTCTGGTTTAGGACATTACATCTCGAGTAAGCTTGATTTGAAAAGGAACAAATTTATTAAAGGCATGGGAGCATGGAACTTTTATTAATAATGGGAAAAGGAAATGTTACATGAATCGTTGAAGAATGACTAGTAAATGTCCAAGAGTTCAAAGTAAATAAAACAACCTAAGGTTGCATGAAATAAATTAAAAAAATAAAGCATAATATGTCATTGATAATATTTTTTCAAATAATCTACATTCCAAGTATGGTCAATCCCTTGACTGGATAAGTATTCCAGCTTGGAAGCTCCCGATTTAACAACTTGGTTTATAAGGGACCTCCCAATTCATTTCCAGAACTCATTTTTCTTTTGACGGGACCATGATCTTTCTTAGCACCAAATTGCCTTTTTGGAAATATTTGGGACACACCTTTTTGTTGTAATATCTTGCTACACGTTATTGATATGCAGCCAAACATAATTAGGCTTCAATGCATTTTTCTTCCAATAGATCCAACTCGGCATTCATTTGTTCCCTGCTTCGGTCCTTGTTAAACATTAATGTGTGACTTGTCGGCATTGGGATTTCTATCATAGCAAGTACCTCGGCTCCATGGGTCATGAAAAAAGAGTTTCTCCAATTGTTGTCCTTTGCATGTTCTAATAAGCCCATAATACTTTTGGTAGTACATTAGCCCAAGCTCCTTTCAAATTTTCTGACTTTTTTTCAGTGTGTGCTTGATAATTTTATTCATGACCTTAACCTGATCATTGTTTTTCAGGTACCAACTGATGAGAAGTTCTTTAGAATGTTGTAATTTTCGCAAATCTTCCTTGTCTTCAAGTTGTCAAACTGCCTAGCATTATCCAACACCTGAAAGTGTAGGACTTCAAACCTACAAATTATGTCTTGCCAAATAAAATTTGTACAATTTGCTTCAGTGATGGCAGTTAGTGGTTCGGTTTCTACTCATTTTGTTTAGTAGTCCATCGTGACAATTGCTTGTTTAAAGCCTCTTGGAGGCTTATGTTGGGACTGATTATGTAGATCTCATTTGGCAAATGGCCACAGCCTTATAATGCTCAATTTGACTATTACTTTTCAGGTACCTAACTAATGAGAGGTTCTTTTGAATGTTGTAATTTTTGCATGTCTTCGTCGTTTTCGAATGGTCAAACTTCTTAGTATTATTCGATATCAGAGAGAGAGTACGGGACTTCAAATCTGCAAATTATGTTTCACCAAATAAATTTTGTATAATTTGCTTCTGTGATGGCGGTTAGCACGGCTTCTACCCATTTTGTGTAGTCCATTGTGATAATTGCATATTTAAAGCCTTCTGGAGACTTATTTATGGACTGATTATGTCTATCCTCCCTTTGGCAAATGGCCACAGCCTCATAATGCTGATAAGGGTTTTTTGTCGGTGAACACTGTATTGGTCAAACATTTAAAATGTGATTCATCAAAAAGTTATTTAGAAAGTAGCTGTGTGAGCTTTTTTGGTACTTTAGTGCTTGTTTGGTAATAAGAGACGAGAGTGGAAAGAAATAGACTGGTGGGTGACTGGATTTTAGGACGAAAAATGGTCTACACCATCAATGGTCTCAAACGTCTTACATTATTAACAGTAATTCTGGGATTTATTCATTTTTCATTTACACTTAATTAGTGTTCAATATGATTGGTGTGTCTAACATTTTTTATTTAACCTGAAGTTATTTGGTTTCATTTGAAGAAAATAAGCAAAAGTGAATTTAGTGAGTAATCAAAAATTCTACATTTTTGTTCCATTTTAATCCACATTGGTCGTGCATTTTTCTTTTCTTTTTATTTCTCTCGGCTGTATATGTACTACTGTCTTTACTGTACAGCACCGAGTACATTGTATTATAATTTGACAATGACCAATGACTATTATTTAAAAGAAAAATTAATTCCAAATAAAAAATTTTTTGGACATTAGATTTAAATATAAATCTCTCTCTCTTTTTAATATTTGCGGCCCAAGAGTGCTGAGAGCCTAGCAAATTACTTTTACGCCCACTCTCAGTGTGGTCCTGTTGTACACGAGTACTGTAAGATGACAATCGCTTATTACTAATGGGATTTTTATATAATAGATTGTGTTTATATTAAGTTAAAATATAATATATTAAATATAATTTATTTTTGAATAAAAATATTTATATTATATTTGAATATAATGTATCTTTTTAGATAAAAAATATTTGAATTATATTTATGTGATATAATTGATAAAAGTAAATAAAAAAAGAGAGAGAAAGAGAGTGTGATATGATTAGTAAAAGTAATAGAATAATGAATAATAATTGTATTAAATTTAAAATATAATATGATTAATATTTAAATATATTATTTTTATATTTAGATAAAAATGCAATACAAAGCAATACGGTAATCAAACAAGACATAAATGAGATTGTTCTCAAATCTTATCTTTATATACTTGTATATACTATATACACTAGTTGTGTGCACGCGTGTGTGGAATTAAAGTAAAAAAATTTCCGTATTGCATTGATTGGATCCTCACATAAACAATTACATGGTAATGATGTGACTGTCATGTGACAATTAGAAAGGGAGACAAAAAAAATACATTTATGCTTTTAAGGGAGAGTTTGGGGAACATTTTTTTAAATGAAGTTTTATCCTTTAATTCAAAACTCTCAATTTTACATATCGTTTTCTCTTTCTTTCATTTTCAAAAAATTCAAACTTTAAAAGTCTATAACTTCTTTATATCTAATCGAAGATAATTCTTATATCAAAATACTCATAACAATGAGATAAATAAAACAAAATCTATTATACATATTTTTTTTGTACATGTTTTAAACTTTTACCCTATTTTTTATATTATTATTCATTTGTAAAAGTCCTCAACTCAAACATATATGTTCAACTCAACGTCTAAAACTTTATCTCTAAAGTCTCTAAATAGGACTTAAATATAATTTATAGATATATAAGAAACTCATGTCTAGTTCTTTCAGAAGTATCATCATTCCTCATTCCTTATGATACATATAAGTATTTGTAATAATACTGACTTTGGAAAGTTTTTCTTTACTTTTCTTCTTCTTCTTTTTTTTTTTTTTTTCAATTTTTTCCTCTTTAAATATGAAAGAGATTGGAAAAGTTATATTATAGCCTAAGATTACAATGGGTCTGTTTGGGGGCACCGTGAAAGAGATTGGAAACTACCCGCTTCTCCTTCTTATATTACAGTCTAAGACTGAAGTCCTTAGTTATCAGTGCTATAAATGAATTTGAGGCCATCCTGATCATGATATTATTTAAGGGTAGTTTGGATAGAGTTTTGGATACGTATTTTTGGAGGTGTTAATTTTGAAAATGAGATATGATTTTGAAGATTGTATCTGGGGTAAAAAAAAATTGTTATAAAAATAAGAGAATTTGAATTTTAAATTATGTGATAAAAAATTAATGTCTAGAAATACGTGTAAATACAGTTGGAGGTTTGGAGAAATGTTGAAAACAAATAAAATTTGGCTTTAAGACATCAAAATCATGTTTCCAAAACCTTCATCCAAACACCCATTAGTACAAAGGAATCAAACTCCAGAGAAAATACCACTTTATCATGTGGTTGAGAGTTTGGACTATTAGCGCTTTGCCTTTAATACATACGTCTGAGGTCATAGTTAAAGACACCAGTCACGACACGAACTTGCACACTACCACGTTAATACCACTTTTTCTTCAACATGATTCACGTTTTTCTTCTTATACTTGACTTGATTAGGAGCTACACTAATCTTTGATATTCTTCAAGGAAAAACTTATTTCATTCATATAAGTACATTGCAAATAGTATTGTTCATTGACTACAACAATAAAAGACTTTTCATAACATCTGATAATAGCTTTCTTAAAGAAAAAAGTAAGTTCGTTGAAGGTGTAGGCATCACCATTTTATTAAAATGAAAAATATAACAATATACCAAATATGTTTCCTCAAATTTTTATTTTCACTAAATGTAACATATATTAGAGTTAGTATTTACATTGAAGATAGATATAGATGAATGATATACGATAGGGGAATAACTATAAAATACTAAGTAGGGGTAGTTGTTGCAATAAATTCAAAGAAAGAAAATTAATTTTGAGACCTTAAAAAATTTGTAATTTCTTCATTTTTTTTCACACTAAGATTTAATATTTTTCATATATGCTTAGTTGATCTTTATCGTTTTTAATTTTTATATCTCTTGTTGCAATTTTCTTTTTTTCTTTTTTATGACTTCATAATTGAAGTCCACTTATACAGTGGCTAAACATTGGACTTTCATACCCCAGAATTGTACTTGCTTTAGCCTTATTTGTTGATTTCTCGCTTGTCTGCAGCTTTTTACTTCTCTATAGTTTATATGTCGTATGCACGATCATGTTAGTTGCATGATTTTCAAAAAAAATTTTCCAAGTGTTGGGGAGTCGAGTTTTTGGCACCTTGCTTTTCTTTTTTCTTTTTACTTTAAGGAAGAATTTTTTGAGAAATTTTCTAAGTGTAAGGTGGAGACTTCTTAGCACTCTACTTTTACTTCTCTTTTCCTTCCCTTAAGAATGAATTTTTTGAGAAAGTTTTTAAGTGTACGGTGTCAACTTCCCAACACCTTACTTCTCTTTTTCACCCTATGAGAAGGAATTTTTTGAGAAATTTTCTAAGTGTAGGATGTCGACTTCTTGGAACCCTACTTCTCTTTTTCTTCGTTTAAGAATGGATTCTTTAAGAAAATTTTCTTACTGGTTGCTAATGATTTCACATAAACTTGTTGTTAGGTAACTTGCAATAATTTTTTCTTAGTAGTCGATGTGATGATGCGAGGCATCCATTACCCCCCCCCCCCCCCCCCCCCCCCATCCCAAGCTGGTCTTTAGTTTGGGACATTGCATATTGAGTAAGCTTGATTTAAAAAGAGACAAATTTATTAAAGGTACAGGAGCATGGAACTTTTATTAATAATAGGAAAAGGAAATGAACCATGAATAGCTAAGAATGACCAATAAATGTCCAAGAGTTCAAAGTAAATTAAACAACCTAAAGTTGCATGAAATAAATCAAAAAATAAAGCATAATATGTCATTGATAATATTTTTTTCAAATGTTCTACGTTTCATGTGTTGTCAATCCCTCTGCTAGATAAGTATTACAGCTTGTAAGCTCACGTTTTGACAACTTGGTTTATAAAGATCCTCCCAATTCGGCCCTAGAACTCCTTTCTTTTGATAGGACCATGATCTTTTTTAGCACCTAATAGCCTTTTTGGAAGAACTTGAGATGCACCTTTTTGTTGTAATATCTTGCTACATGCTATTGATATACATCCAAGTTTAACTGGGCTTCAATGCGTTTTTCTTTCAATAGATCCAACTCAACATCCATTTGTTCTTTTTTTGGGTCAATGTCAAACATTAATGTGTGACTTGTGGGCATT
This sequence comes from Antiaris toxicaria, assembly GCA_035233585.1. Lineage (NCBI taxonomy): Eukaryota > Viridiplantae > Streptophyta > Magnoliopsida > Rosales > Moraceae > Antiaris > Antiaris toxicaria. The sequence continues at coordinate 10,801,483 of CP141163.1, forward strand.
ATGATTTCTATCGTAGCAACTACCTCGGCTCCATGGGTCACAGAAAAAAGAGTTTCTCCAATCGTTGTCTTTTGCGTGGTCTAATAAGCCCATAGCACTTTTGGTAGCTCATTAGCCTAAGCCCTAAGCCCCTTTTAGCTTTTCTAACATTCTTTTTAATGTATGCTTGATTATTTTATTTGCAGCCTTAACCTGACCATTACTTTTCAGGTAACCAACTGATGAGAAATTCTTTCGAATATTGTAATTTTCATAGATCTTCCTTTTCTTTGAATTGTCAAACTACCTAGTATTATCTGACACCAGAGAGCATGGGACTCTAATCCTGCAAATTATGTTTCACCAAAGAAAATTTGTGCAATTTGCTTCTGTCATGGTGGTTAGCAGTTCGGCTTCTGCACATTTTATGTAATAGTCAATTGTGACAATTGCATATTTAAAGCCTTTCGGAGACTTATATAGGGGCTGATTATGTCTGTCCCACATTTGGCAAGTGACCACAACCTCATAATGCTGATAAGGTTTTTAGTCAGTGAACGCGGTATCGGTCAAACATTTAAAATGTGATTCATCAAATGGTTACTTAGAAAGCAGCCGCGTGAGCTCTTTTGGTTCTTTAGTGCTTGTTTGGTAATTAGAGACGAGAGTGAAAAGAAATAGACTGGTGGGTGACTGGATTTTAGGACGAAACGCTCTACAGCATCAATGGTCTTAAATGTCATACATTATTCATAGTAATTGTGGGATTTATTCATTTTATATGAACGTGTTGTGTTCAATGTTTTCGGTGTGTCTAACATTTTTTATTGAACCTGAATTAATCTGGTTTCATTTGAAGAAAATAAGCAAAAGTGAATTTAGTGAGTAATCAAAAATTCTACATTATTGTTCCATTTTTCCTCACGTTGGTTGTACATTTTTCTTTTCTTTTTATTTCTCTCGGTCCTATACGTGCTGCTGTCTTTACTGTGAGTACATTGTATTATAATTTGACAATGACTAATGACTATTATTCAAAAGAAAAATTGATTCCAAATTAAAAAATATTTTTTTGGACATTAGATTTAATTATAGATCTCTTTTTTCTTTTTCAATATTTATGGCCCATGAGAGTTGAGCACCTAGTAAGGGTGAACAAGAAATCCAATAATCTGACTAACCTGACAAATTCATCAAACTCAATCCATTATAACACGAAACCGATTAATCTGATCAAGAGATCAACCCAATCCATCCAACCTAACTATTAATTGGGTGGGTTTGAGTTGTATTTTTTCAAACCCAACTTAATCCGAACCCACCCAATCTCTTAATATATAAAAATAAATATTTTTTATACCTTTTAATATTAGTATTTGTCTTATATTTTACATTAATTACTTGATAACTTATTATATTTCATATTGTATGAGTTTTTATCATTATTTGTTTGTTAGTTTACAACTTATACTTAAACTTGTTTTGAATATATTTTATTTTTGTGTTGGTTTTATAACTTATTATATAATTTTAGAATTTTATAACACTAATATTATACTGAAAATTTGTTTTCTTTCTATATATTTTTTATTTTGGATTGAATGATTAGCTCTATTTATTTTTTTATTTCTTAATTATATTCAAACTGACTAACCCACCCAAACATGATTGGGTGGGTTGAAAATTTTTAAAAATCCATCAAACCCACCCAGTGTTTACCTCTAGAGCCTAGCAAAATTTTTCACCCATTCTCAGTGTGGTGCTGATATATGCAAGTACTGTGAAATGACAATCACTTATTACTAAACGAGATTGTTTAAAAATCTTATCTTTATATGCTTGCATGTACTGCATACACTAGTTGTGTGCACGCGTGTGTCGAATTAAAGTAAAAAAATTTCCATATCGCATTGATTGGACAGTCACTCAAATAATTATATAGTGATGATATGACTATCACATAACAATCAAAAAGGAGAACAAAAAAACACATTTGTGCTTTTAAGGGAGAGTTTGGGAGAGATTTTTTCAAACAAAGTTTTATCCTTTAAATTCAAAACTCTCAATTCTACATATCACTTTCTCTTTTTTTTTTTTTTTTCATTTTCAAAAAATTCAAATTTTAGAAATCCATAACATTCTTATGTCTAATTGAAGATAATTATTGTATAAAAATACTTATAATGACGAGATAAATAAAATAAAATCTATATTATATATATATTTTAAACATGTTTCAAACTTTTACAGTATTTTTTATATTATAATTCATTTCTAAAAGTCCTCCACTCAAATATATATTTTCAACTCAACCTCCAAAACTCTATCGCCAAAAGTTCCTAAACTGGATTTAAATATAACTTATAGATATATAACAGGCTTATGTCCAGTTGTTTTAGAAGGACCATCATTTCACATTCCTCATAATACATATAAGAATTTGTAATAATACTGACTTTGGAAAGTTTTTGTCTTTACTTCTTCTTTTTTTTCTTTTTTCTTTTTTTTTTTTTAATATGAAAGAGATTGGAAAAGTTATATTATAATCTAAGATTACAATGGGTCTGTTTGGGGGCACTGTGAAAGAGATTGGAAACTAGCCAGTTCTTTTTCTTATGTTATAGCCTAAGACTGAAGTCCTTGGTTATCAGTGCTACAAATGAATTTGGGGCCATCCTGATCATGACATTATTTAGTACAAAGGAATCAAACACCACAAAAAATACCACTTTATTATGTGGTTGAGAGTTAGGACTATTAGAGCTTTGCCTTTAAGACACATGTTTGAGGCCATAGTTAAAGGCACCAGTCACCACACGTACTTGCATACTACCAAAAAACTTGAACATCATTATGTACATTCAGATTTTCCAAAAAAAAAAAAACATTAATCAGGTTTTTCTTCAACATGATTCGTGTTTTTCTTCTTATACTTGACTTGATTAGGAGCTACATTGATCTTTGATATTCCCCAAGGAAAAACTTGTTTCATTCGTGTAAGTACATTGCAAATAGTATTATTCATTGACTACAAAAATAAAAGCCTTTTTCATAACATCTAATAATAGCTTTCTTAAAGAAAAAAGTAAGTTCCTTGAACGTGTAGGCACCACCATTTTATTAAGCACAAAATATAACAATATACCAAATATGGTTCCTCAAATTTATATTTTCATTAAATATAACATATATTAGCGTTAGCATTTACATTGAAGATAGTTATAGACGAAAAATATATGATAAGGGAATAACTATAAAATACTGAGCAGGGGTAATTATTGCGTTGAATTTAAAAAAATATATAATTTTGAGTCCTTAAAAAATTTGTAATTTCTTCATATTTTTCCCACTTAGATTTAATATTTTCATATATGGTTCATTGATCTTCAGCGTTTTTAATTTTTATATCTATTGTCGCAATCCAACCACCCACCCCACCCCCCACACCCCCCCTCTTTTTTTTTTTTTTTAATGACTTCATATTTGAAGTCCACTTTTACAGTGGCAAAGACATTGGACTTTCATACCTCAGAATTGTACTCAATTTAGCCTTATTTGTTGATTTCTTGCTTGTTTGCAGCTTTTTACTTCTCTATAGTTTATATGTCATATGCATGATCTCGTTAGTTGTTTGATTTTGTAGAAAATTTTTCTAAGTGTTGGAAAATCGAGTTTTCGGCACACTGCTTCTCTTTTTCTAACTTTAAGAATGAATTTTTTGTGAAATTTTCTAAGTGTAAGGTGTCAACTTCTCGACACCCTAATCTTACTTTTCTTTTTCTTCCCTTAACAATGAATTTTTTTTGAAAGTTTCTAAGTGTAGGGTGTCAATTTGTCAGCATCTTACTTCTCTTTTTCTTCCTATAAGAAGGAATTTTTTGAGAAATTTTCTAAGTGTAGGGTCTTGGCACCCTACTTCTCTTTTTCTTCTTTTCAGAAAGGATTCTTTAAGAAATTTTTGTTGTTGGTTGCTGGAGATTTCATGTAAACTTGTTGTTGGGCAACTTGCAATGATTTCCTCTTGGCAGTTGACGTGATGATGCGAGGCAACCCGACCCCCCTATCCTAAGCTGGTCTTTAGTCTGGCTTAGGACATTACATCTCGAGTAAGTTTGATTTGTAAAGGAACAAATTTATTAATAATAGAAAAAGGAAATGGAACATGACTCGTCGAAGAATGACCAATAAATGTCCAAGAGTTCAAAGTAAATAAAACAACCTAAGGTTGCATGAAAAAAATTTAAAAAAAAAGCATAATATATCATTGATAATATTTTTTCAAATAATCTAAATTCCATATATGGTCAATCCCTATGCTGGATAAGTATTCCAGCTTGGAAGCTCCTTATTTGACAACTTGGTTTATAAGGGGCCTCCCAATTCAATCCTGGAACTCATTTTTCTTTTGACGGATCATGATCTTTCTTAGCACCAAATTGTCTTTTTGGAAATATTTGGGACACACCTTTTAGTTGTAATATCTTGCTACACGTTATTGATATGCAGCCAAACATAACTAGGCTTCAATGCATTTTTCTTCCAATAGATCCAACTCAGCATCCATTTGTTCCTTGCTTCGATCCTTGTTAAACATTAATGTGTGACTTGTCGGCATTGGGATTTCTATCGTAACAAGTGCCTTGGCTCCATGGGTCATAGAAAAAAGAGTTTCTCCAATCGTTGTCCTATGCGTGGTCTAATAAGCCCATAGCACTTTTGGTAGCACATCAGCCGAAGCCGCTTTCAGCTTTTCTAACATTCATTTTAGTGTGTACTTGATAATTTTATTCATGACCTTAACCTGACTATTGTTTTTCAAGTACCAACTGATGAGAAGTTATTTAGAATGTTGTAATTTTTGCAAATCTTCATTGTATTCAAGTTGTCAAACTGCCTAGCATTATCTGACACCCGAAAGTGTAGGACTCCAAACCTACAAATTATGTTTTGCCAAATAAAATTTGTACAATTTGCTTCAGTGATGGCAATTAGTGGTTCGGCTTCTACTCATTTTGTTTAGTAGTCCATCGTGACAATTGCTTATTTAAAGCCTCTTGGAGGCTTATGTTGGGACAGATTATGTAGATTTCATTTGGCAAATGGCCACAGCCTTATAATGCTGAAGGGGTTTTTGGTAGCTCATTAGCCCAAGCTCTTTTCAGCTTTTCTAACTTTCTTTTTAGTGTATACTAGATAAATTTATTCATAGCCTCAATTTGACTATTACTTTTTAGGTACCGAATTGATGAGAAGTTCTTTTGAATGTTGTAAATTTCGCAGATCTTTGTTGTCTTCAAATTGTCAAACTGCCTAATATCATTCGATACCAGAGACTACTGGACTTCAAATCTGCAAATTATGTGTCACCAAATAAAATTTGTGCAATTTGCTTCTGTGATGGTGGTTAGCAATTCGGCTTCTAACCATTTTGTGTGGTAGTCCATTGTAACAATTGCATATTTAAAGCCTTCTGGGGACTTATTTAGGGACTGATTATGTCTATCCCCCATTTGGCAAATGGCCACAACCTCATAATGCTGATAAGGTATTTTTGTCGGTGAACACTGTACTGGTCAAACATTTAAAATGTGATTCATCAAAAAGTTATTTAGAAAGTAGCCGTGTGAGGTCTTTTGGTACATTAGCGCTTGTTTGGTAATAAGAGACGAGAGTGCAAAGAAATAGACTGGTGGGTGACTGGATTTTAGGACGAAAAATGGTCTACAGCATCAATGGTCTTAAACATCTTACATTATTAACAATACTTGTGGGATTTATTCATTTTTCATTAATACTTAATTAGTGTTCAATATTATTGGTGTGTCTAACATTTTTTTATTGAACCTGAAGTTATTTGGTTTCATTTGAAGAAAATAAGCAAAAGTGAATTTAGCGAGTAATCAAAAATTCTACATTTTTGTTCCATTTTAATCCACATTGGCCGTACATTTTTTTTCTTTTTATTTCTCTCGGCCGTATATGTACTACTGTCTTTACTGTACAGCTCCGAGTACATTTTAATTGTATTATAATTTGACAATGACCAATGACTACTATTATATAAAAGAAAAATTAATTCCAAATAAAAAAAATTTTGGACGTTAGATTCAATTATAAACCTCCCTCTCTTTCTCTCTCTCTCTCTCTCTTTGTTTTTTAAATATTTGTGGCTCAAGAGTGCTGAGGGCCTAGCAAATTACTTTTACGCCCACTTTCTGTGTGGTCCTGTACACGTAAGTACTGTAAAATGAGAATTGTTTATTGTATTTATATTATATTTGAATATAATATATTAAATATAATTTATTTTTAGATGAAAATGTTTATATTATATTAAAATATAATATATGTTTAGATAAAATGTTTTTGAATGATATTTATGTGATATAATTAATAAAAATAGATAAACAGAGAGAGTGTATAATATGATTAATAAAATTTATAAAAAAATAGAATAATAAATAATAATTATATTGAATTTAAAATATAATATAATTATTATTTAAATATATTATTTTTATGTTTGGATAAAAATGCAATGCAAAATAATACAGTAATCAAACGAGAGATAAATGAGATTGTTTTAAAATCTTATCTTTATATACTTATATATACTACATACACTAGTTGTGTGTGTGCGTGTGTGGAATTAAAGTAAAAAAATTCTGTATCGCATTAATTGGATCGTCACATAAACAATCATATGGTGACAATGTGACTGTAAATAAATTTGTGCTTTTAAGGGATAGTTTGGGGGATATTTTTTTAGATGAAGTTTTATCCTTCAATTCAAAACTCTCAATTCTACATATCATTTTCTTTTTCTTTCATTTTCAAAAATTTAAACTTTAAAAGTCTATAACTTCTTTATGTCTAATTGAAGATAATTCTTATATCAAAATACTCACAACAATAAGATAAACAAAACAAAATCTATTATACTTTTTTTTTGTACATGTTTCAAACTTTTACACTATTTTTTACATTCTAATTTATTTGTAAAAGTCCTTAACTCAAACATATATATTCAACTTAATCTCTAAAACTTTATCTCTAAAGTCTCTAAATAGGACTTAAATATAATTTATAGATATATAACAAACTTATGTCTAGTTCTTTCAGAAGTATCATCATTCCTTATTCCTCATGATACATATGAGTATTTGTAATAATACTGACTTTGAAAAGTTTTTCTTTACTTTTCTTCTTCTTTTTTTTTTCTTTTATTTTTCCTCTTTAAATATGAAAGAGATCGGAAAAGTTATATTATAGTCTAAGATTACAATGGGTCTGTTTTGGGGCACCGTGAAAGAGATTGGAAACTACCTGCTTCTCCTTCTTATATTATAGTCTACGACTGAAGTCCTTGGTTATCAGTGCTACGAATGAATTTGGGGCCATTGTGATCGTGACATTATTTAGGGTTAGTTTGGATAGAGTTTTGGAGATGTATTTTTGGAGATGTTAGTATTGGAGATAAGATATGATTTTGAAGATTGTGTTTCGGGTGAATGTTTTAGAAAAAAAATTGTTATAAAAATAAGAGGATTTGAATTTTTAATTATGTGGTAAAAAATTAATCTTTGGGAATGTAAACAAGTACTATTGGAGGTTTAGAGAAATATTGGAGGCAAACAAAATTTGATTTGAAGATACCAAAATTATGTTTCTAAACCCTTTATCCAAACACCCCTTAGTACAAAGGAATAAAACTCCATAGAAAATACCACTTTATTATGTGGTTGAGAGTTTGGACTATTAGAGCTTTGCCTTTAATACACATGTCTGAGGTCATAGTGAAAGACACGAGTCACCACACGTACTTGAACACTACCAAAAAACTTGAAAATCATTATGTACATTTAGATTTTCCAAAAAAACATTAATCAGGTTTTTCTTCAACATGATTCATGTTTTTCTTCTTATACTGGACTTGATTAAGAGCTACACTAATCCAACAAATCTACCCAACTCAACCAATTATAACTCAAACACGATTAACTTGGTCAAGAAATTAATCTAACCCATCCAACCTGACTATTAATTGGATGACTTTGGGTTATGTTTTTCCAAATCCAACTTAACCCGAACCTATCCAATCTCTTAATATGTAAAAATAAATATTTTTCATACATTTTAATATATAGTATTTGTCTTATATTTTACATTAATTGCTTAATAACTTGTTATATTTTATATTGTATGAGTTTTATTATTATTTGTTTGTTAGTTTACAACTTTTATACTTATGCTTGTTTTGAATATATTTTATTTTTATGTCGATTTTTTAATTTATAATATAATTTTAGAACTTTATAACATTAATATTACACTGAAAGTTAGTTTTCTTTTCATATATTTCTTATTTTGGACTGAATGATTAGTTATATTTATTTTTTTATTTTTTATTTCTTAATTATGTTCAAACTGACTAACCCACTCAAGTTTGGGTGGGTTGAAAATTTTTTAAAATCCACCCAACTTACCTGATGTTCACCTCTAGAGCTTAGCAAACTTTTTCACCCATTTTCAGTGTGGTGCTGATATACCCAAGTACTATAAAATGACAGTCACTTATTACTAAATGAGATTGTTTTAAAATCTTATCTTTATTTGCTTGTGTGTACTACATACACTAGTTGTGCAGGCATGTGTGGAATTAAAGTAAAAAAATTTCCGTTTTGAATTGATTGAACAGTCACTCAAATAATTATATAACAACAATATGACTATCATATAACAATCAAAAAGGAAAACAACAAAACACATTTGTGCTTTTAAAGGAGAGTTTGGGAGAGATTTTTTAGACGAAGTTTTGTCTTTTAATTCAAAACTCTTAATTCTACATATCACTTTCTCTGTTTTTTTTTTCATTTTTAAAAAATTTAAATTTTAAAAATCTATAACTTCCTTATGTCAAATTAAAGATAATTCTTATGTCAAATACTCATAACGACGAGATAAACAAAAGAAAATCCATTATATATATATATTTTAAACATATTTCAAACTTTTACAGTATTTTTTATATAATAGTTCATTTCTAAAAGTCCTCCACTCAAACATATATTTTCAACTTAAACTCTAAAAGTTTATTTCCAAAAGTCCCTAAATGGGATCTAAATATAACTTATAGATATATAACAAGCTTATGTCCAGTTGTTTCTGAAGGACTATCATTCCACATTCCTCATGATACATATAAGTATTTGTAATAATACTGACTTTGGAAAGTTTTTTTCTTTACTTCTTCTTCTTCTTCTTCTTCTTCTTTTCTTCTTTTTTTCTTTTTTAAATATGAAAGAAACTGGAAAAGTTATATTATAGTCTAAGATTACAACGGGTCTGTTTGTGGCCACCGTGAAAGAGATTGGAAACTACCCGGTTCTTCTTCTTATGTTATAGCCTAAGACTAAAGTCCTTGGTTATCAGTGCTATAAATGAATTTGGGCCATCGTGATCGTGACATTATTTAGTACAAAGGAATCAAACACCACAGAAAATACCACTTTATTATGTGGTTGAGAGTTTGGACTATTAGAGCTTTGCCTATAATACACATGTCTAAGGCTATAGTTAAAGACACCAGTCACCACACGTACTTGCACACTACCAAAAAACTTGACAATCATTATGTATAGTCAGATTTTCCAAAAAAAAAATGTTAATCTAGTTTTTCTTCAACACGATTCATGTTTTTCTTCTTATACTTGACTTGATTAGGAGCTACACTAATCTTTGATATTCATCGAGAAAAAACCTGTCTTATTCATGTAAGTACATTACAAATAGTATTATTCGTTGACTACAATAATAAAAGCCTTTTCATTACATCTGATCATAACTTTCTTAAAAGAAAAAAAGTAAGTTCCTTGATCGTATTGGCACCACCATTTTATTAAAGCACAAAATACAACAATATACCAAATATGTTTCCTCAAATTTTTATTTTCACCAAGTATAACATATATTAGCATTAGCATTTACATTGAAGATAGTTATAGACGAACAATATATAACAGGGGAATAACTATAAAATACTGAGCAAGGGTAGTTATCGCACTGAATTTAAAAATAATAATAATAATTTTGAGTCCTTAAAAAATTTGTAATTTCTTCATATTTTTCCCACTTAGATTTAATATTTTCATATATGCTCCATTGATTTTCATCGTTTTTAATTTTTATATCTATTGTTACAACTCTTTTTTTTTATGACTTCATATTTGAAATCCACATTTACAGTGGCAAAGACATTGTACTTTCATGCTCCAGAATTTTACTTACTCTAGTCTTATTTGTTGATTTCTCGCTTATGTAGCCTTTTACTTTTCTATAGCTTATATGTTGTATGCATGATCTCATTAGTTGTATGATTTTGTTGAAAATTTTTCTAAGTGTTAGGGAGTCGAGTTTTCGGCACCCTGCTTCTCTCTTTCTTCTGTTAAGAATAAAATTTTTTGAGAATTTCTAATGTAAGGTGTCGATTTCTCGGCACCCTACTTTTACTTCTATTTTTCTTCCTTTAAGAATGAATTTTTTGAGAAAGTTTCTAAGTGTAGGGTGTCAACTTCTTGGCACCTTACTTCTCCTTTTCTTCCTTTAAGAAGGAATTTTTTGAGAAATTTTCTAAGTGTATGGTGTTGACATCTCGGCACCCTACTTTTCTTTTTCTTCCTTTAAGAGTGGATTCTTTAAGAAATTGTTGTTGCTAGTTGCTAAAGATTTCACATAAACTAGTTGTTAAGGAACTTGCAATGATTTCCTCTTAGTAGTCAATGTGACGATGCGAGGCATCCCTACCTCATCCCAAGCTGGTCTTTCGTTTGGCTTGGGATATTGCATATCGAGTAACCTTGATTTAAAAAGAAACAAATGTATTAAAGTTACGGGGGCATGAACCTTATATTAATAATGGAAAAAAGGAAATAAAACATGAATTGCCTAAGAATGACCAATAAATGTCCAAGAGTTCAAAGTAAATAAAAAGACCAAAGGTTGCATGAAATAAATTAAAAAATAAAGCCTAATATGTCACTGATAATATTTTTTCAAGCATTCTACATTTCATGTGTGGTCAATCCCTCTACCGGATAAGTATTCCAGCTTGTAAGCTCCCATTTTGACAGGTTTATAAGGGCCCTCCAAATTTGGCCCTAGAACTCCTTTTTCTTTTGACAGGAGCATGATCTTTCTTAGCACCTAATCATCTTTTTGGAAGAACTTGGGATGCACCCTTTTGTTGTAATATCTTGCTACATGCTATTGATACACATCCAAGCGTAACTGGGCTTTAATGCATTTTTCTTCCAAAAGGTCTAACTTGGCATCCATTTGTTCCTTGTTTCAATCCTTGTCAAACATTAATGTGTGACTTGTCGGCATTGTGATTTGTATCGTAGCAACTGCCTTAACTTCGTGGGTCATAGAAAAAAGAGTTTCTCCAATAGTTGTCCTTTGCATGATCTAATAAGCCCATAGCACTTTTGGTAGCACATAAGCCAAACCGCTTTCAGCTTTTCTAATATTCTTTTCAGTGTGTGCATGATAATTTTATTCATGACCTCAATCTGACTATTGTTTTTCAAGTATCAACTGATGAGAAGTTCTTTCAAATGTTGAAATTTTCGTAGATCTTCCTTGTCTTCAAGTTCTCAAATTGCCTAACATTATCTGACACCCAAAAGTGCAGGACTCCAAACCTACAAATTATGTTTTGCCAAATAAAATTTGTACCATTTACTTTAGTGATGGTAGTTCATGGTTTGACTTTTACTCATTTTGTTTAGTAGTCCATCGTCAATTGCTTATTTAAAGCCTCTTGGAGGCTTATGTTGGGAGTGATTATGTAGATCTCATTTGGTAAATGGCCACAAACTCATAATGCTAAAGAGGCTTTTGTCAGCGGTCGTGATATTGGTGCGTATGTTTGACACTTTTCATAGTGTTGAGAATATAAGGTTGCATTTTAGTTTAGAGTGGGCCAGAAATAACCTTGCCTTAAAATTTTAGTGGCTAGAGCCTGCCTCATGGTATGGTTGTGACAAATCCCCTCGTACACTTCACATAAAACATGCTCAACCTCCTGCTTGCCTAAGCATCTTAGCAATGTCATCAAATGTCCTTTCTTGAACAAATCCCTTCATGTACCACGTATCTTGTTGCCTTGTGTCTTAATTTCTTGGCCTCTGATTTGTCCTCAAGGAGGGTACCGTCTTCCAGCTACTTTTGTATTGGACTTTCCAACGTTCTGGGTCTAATATTGGCATGCCTAGCCAGTTTTCCTCTTTCTCTATAGTCGACAATTTCAAGACCTTTACTGGAACAATTTCGGTAACTTTAAGTCTTTCGCAATTGCCAATTGGCCAAGGCATCAGCATTTCTATTCTTAGTGTGCAAAATTTGTCGAATGTTGTAATGGATGAACTTATTCAGCTCCTTCTTTACCTTCTGCAAGTATACGCTTATATGGTCCCTGTGTGCTAGGTATTCTTTCTTTACTTGATTAACAACAAGTTGGGAGTCACTATAAACTGTAAGGTTAGAAGCCTCTATATGCCTAGCTAATAGGAGATCGATTAGTAAACCCTCAAACTCTGTCTTATTATTGGAGGCTTGAAAACAAAATCTAAAGGCAAAGTTTATCTTGTGGCCTTTGGGCTGACCAAAATTATGCCAGCCCCAACTATATGCTTATTCGAAGATCTGTTGACATACAGCTTCCAATGTGGCTCAACAGTCTCGACTACTAGGTGTATCTCTCGAGGTGAGAATTCAACCACAAAATTAGCCAATGCTTGTCTTTTGATGGCGATTCTTGGCTTGAATTCTATGTCATATTGCCCTAATTCGATCGACCATTTCAAGAGCCGACTTGAAGCTTGTAGTTTCTAAAGCACTTGCCTTAGGGGGTAGTTGGTTAGAACTTCTATAGGATAAGCTTGGAAGTAATGCTTAAGCCTCCATGTCGACACCATTAAGGCTAAAGATAACTTTCCCACTTTTGGATAACACATTTCTATATCCAAAAGCCTCTAACTTACATAACACACCAAGAATTATACTTCATCTTGAGCCCAGACCAGCACCAAGCTTATTGCATGTTGAAACACAGTTAAATATAAGCTTAATTTATCCTTCACCACCAGCTTGGACAAAAGAGAAGGCTTTTCCAAATGAGCCTTAATTTGCCAAAAGACCTCTTCATATTCTGGGATCCAGTCAAACCTTTTGTTGTCTCTCAACACATTAAAAAATAGAACACACTTGTTGGTGGCCTTGGATATGAACCTATTCAAAGCCACCATGCACTCCATCAATTTTTGTACATCCTTTGATTTTTTAGAGACTTCATTCCCTAGATCGTACTAATCTTTTCAAGGTTCACTTCAATGCCACATTGGTTCACCATGAAGTCAAGAAACTTTCTTATGGCCATGCTAAATGCCCATTTCAGTAGATTTAGTTGCATCCTGCACTTATGCAGTACTTCAAACCTTTCTTTTAAGTGACCCAAAAATTTCTTTGAAAAAATTAATTTTTAATCCTTAAAAAAATTGTGACTTCTTTATTTTCTCCTCAGTTAAATCTAATATTTTCATATATGCTCCCATTGAACTTTATTATTTTTAATTTTTAGGATTAATTATACGGATTCCCCCTAGACTATATAAGCTATATTACTTTGCTCCTGAAATTGTAAACAGGTTCATCGTACCACCTTATTAACATAAAACTATTCAAAATACCCCTTCTATCTAATTTCGTCTATAAACTTAATAAAATTGTTGATGTGGCATGGAATCCCTATAGCAAAGTGAAATAGGGTACATAGTCTAAGGGAATCCATATGATAAAATCTTAATTAAACATATTTTAAAATATATATACTTTTTATTAAAACCCAATAATAAAAATAAATAAATAAAACTAAAACAAAAAAAGGTGAAAGTTAAGGTAGAAAACTATTGAATCAAGATTCCTCCACCTTTTATGGTATCTACAGAGGAAAACCACTTCGAAATTCTAGTCAAGAAAAGCAAGATTAAGGCGAAGAAGTGGACCATGAAGGAATGCTCTATAATGACATCGTCCACATCATCATCTTCCATCTTCTCCATCCTAAGGTTTGCATTAGAGAGGCATACACGTAGTGTATAAGTGTCAGAGCACTTGAGTCGTCCTTAGGCTGGTGCAGAGAAACCACATCACTAATTCGATATCGCATTGTTTGGGGACGTCAATCCTAACTTTTGTCGCTTAATTTTTTCAAAATTTTCTTCTTTTTTTTTTTGGTTCAACTTTGATTTTTATATTTTTATGTTTTTTTGGGTACAATATTGATTTTTTTAGGTTAAATTTATGATTTTTTTTATCTATTCTATTGAGGACAAGTTTAAATTTTTGATAAAATTTTAGCTTACATATGATTATTTTAGCTTTCTTTGATCAAGAATTTGATTCTCTAAATCGGAATTACAAACTAATTTTGTTAAGAGTTTTCTACTTTTCTATTCTATTACCTGTTTTTAAAATTTATTAATAGATTTCGTATTTGAATTGAATATATAGCCATTTAGATTAAAAATAGCAATGCAAGTATAGATTTAATGTCTACTAGGGTTCTAACGTGGATTTTTTTTGTTTTTTTAGTTTATTTGATTTTTTATTAATGTATTTTAATAAAAACTATTTGTATTTTAAAATATATTTAATTAAAAATTAATTATATAAATTCTCCTTAAATTATATACCCTATATCACTTTTCATTTTGAATTCTATGGCATGCCAGCAATGTGGTTAAATTTATTTATTTTGAATAGTTTTATGTAGATAAGAGAACACGATAAGTAGTTTTGTAATTTTGGGGGACAAAGTGCACCAAGGTGTAGTCCAAGGAGAATCTGTATAATTAATCCTAATTTTTATGCATGTTTTTTTTTTTGTATAATTTATTATAACTTTTTTTTAGTTCATAAGATATTTTAAAGTCATTTATGTTGGGGTATTCTTATTGGCAGTATATATTTATAAATATCAGATCTGTTTAAAATCATACCAAATAAAGATATATGTGAAATAAAGACTTTTTTAAAATAAAATATATGACAATTAGATTATATATCTCCTTATTTATATCTTCATTTTTATTTTTCTAATAATATTGTGATACATATATAATTAATTTGATAGTTTAATTAATGTGATATGATATTATAATAAAAAATATATATTAATATTTTAATTGATATGGTATAATATTATAATAAAAAATATATATTTTTTTGAATTTCATCTTCATATATAATACTATTGGTTGGATGCCTTTTCATATCACACGGTGGGATTTTCAAAATATGTATATGACCTTACTGAAAGTACAAGGTTGATTTTGTCGTTGAAATTTAATTATGTCAAGAAAGCATTGTCATTTGTGGTACCATTTGCTGTTGGCAGCTTCCATGGAATCGCACCGATTAATTTCACGACTTAATTAAATCCAATCAAATTAATTAAATTATTCCGGATTTTGAAAAACCCAGATGTAGACGGAGGTTCCTTTCGAAGCATAAACGGAGCCACCAACCAAAGTGAAATGAAACTTTAACTTCACAAAGGGAGAAGCAAAAGATCTAGAAGCAAAAATCTCATTAACATATAAACAAATTATAGCCCTCTTTTGAAGAAACTAACTCATACCCCTATGAAAATTAACAGCCTAGAAAGTAAAAACATATCACAGAAAATTAAAGTAACTCTGGATTTTAAGCAGGATCAATCTATCAATTTCCTCCAACAAGCATAGGTCTTTTCTCTGTAGAAGAGCATTTTGATGACAAAACATCAGCACCTAGCTCAGTATGTTTTTCAAGCAAAAAAAAAAAAAAAAAGCACCTGGCTCATGAGTAAAATCTTGGTGCAATCTAAGTCGAAGATCACAAGATATGCAAAAATTATATCAAGACCTAAGTGGACATAGAGATCTAAAAAAGAAAATAAGACCACTAGTAAAATCATTACTTATCTACTGACAATGTAAATCAAATTGTCCAAAAACTAAAAGTTTTTTTTTTTTTTTAAATATGCCTCAAAACTTAATATATTAATTGAAAAAGTTGATATAACATTTGAAACGGTATTGTACATTAAAGCATAAGATAAAACATAACATCAAAAAATGTATATATATTTTGCATTCACATGCAAAGAGCTTTTCTAAAGCAATATACATACATACATATATACATATACATATATATAATATACTACGTAAGCAAAAATTACAAGTAGCGTCACATCATTGCTACTTGGCAACTCTATTTTTATATTGATGTATTGTTGTCGATTTTTACAAATAGCTACGTTTTTTGATAAATATATATTGTATATATACTAAGGACTCGTGTGAAGACTGAAATCTTTATTTAGAAGATTAAAGATTATTTATTTAAAAGATTAAAGATAATTAAAATAGCAAGAATAAGTAATAAAAATTGAGGAAAAAGCCAAAAAAATAGTATTAAAACATGTAATTCACCCCAATACAAGCCTTAAATGATGTTTAATGACATGTCAAACAATATTTGCAAGCTTAAAATTAAATCAAGAACCTCAATTTAGAGTGAGGACACAATTCTTAAGTCCTTTAATTGATACTTCTTATAAGGCTTTTCTTCACCAGTCATCTTCTTCAGCTCTTGCTCAAACCTCTCCATAGCAAATGCCGTAGGCAGGCAAATTGGCACCAGAACACCTTTCTCCCCTTTCTCCTCATATGGAACATTAAAACTAATAAGAGACAAAGCCATAGCTGGGCCGTCAAAGACAGGCAAACCCCACCCAAAATTGACTTTGTCTAACCCTGCACGAATAGTATCCGAAATGATGTAGTTCCTCGGCACCGTGTAGTATCCTCTGATCACCATAAATCGGCCACATACTTCATGTAATCTTTGTTCAATTGGCCTTTTGCCTTTTTCACCAACTCGACTGCATAACCTAACGGGCTCTCACACAAAACCCTAACGTTCGAAACCACAGCAGGGTAAGCGAATGCGTTACCATAGTATCCCAAAGGCAGACTGAGATTGTTAATGTTTTTATTCATGCGTATACTTGTTAGGCAAGAAACACGAACGGTCTCTTTTGGATCGAGTTCAAGTGCAATTGTTCGACATTTCCACAAACAAGCTGTGAGCAACTCGAACCGAGTACAATTCCGAAGGTGTTTGGGTAGGAGCTCTCTTAAGTTCCTTGTTTGGTTGGCGCCGAAAAAAAATGAGCGTTGAACGACATTGTTTGGGTCCATGACCTTGTTTGAAGCCTTGGAAGTGGAAGTTTGCAGTGGTACAACTTCCTGGTATTCTTGATGCGAACAAGTTATTCTTGGAGGGTTCCGGGCGTTTAAGATTTCTCGTTGCCAAACCGTAGGAGTTGATGGGACTTCAATCCCACGTGCCATTTCTGCAATGGTGTTCAAGAACTGGACCAGCCCAAACGCGTCAGACATCGTGTGGTTCAGGCGTAGTGCCAAGACAAGGTCCCCACACGTTAGCCTAGTTACCTGTTTAAAGAATCCGAAGCATCGTAATAATATGCAATTAATTGCTTTGAAAAGGACGGGAATTAATTGTAGTGCACATATCGTTCCGATAAAATAACAATTCCTATATATGTAGTTTTTTTTTAATTAAAAAATAAATATTTTAGGACGTGAAATTCTAAAATGGTGACATACATATGTGCATGAGATTACAGCCTGCTCGGTATAAATGGATATGCTTTATTTCAACATGTATTAGATGAGCCCGTAAAAGGTCCAATTTCATTAACTAAGTTGTTCAATAGTAAAGAACTTGGATTGTTAGCATGTATCAATTTAGTTAAAATAAGATCCAAAAACCTGCGCGGCTGCTGCTGGAAATATTACTATGTTATACAAAAATAGAAAATTTTTGACAATATAAAATGAGTTGATATAGATATATATATATTTATATTGAAAATTTTATTACTATATTTTATAATTTTTTTCCTCTTTTTTTTTTTGTTTTTCATCACAATGTAGAAGTTGAAAAAACAAATGAAAAGAAAAATTGAACCAAGTTAATAATATTAAAAATATATATTAATAGTGTATTTTAATTGGTATAATTTATTTTATAAAATATTTAATCTTGTGTATTTTTGCAACTTTAGGTTGAAATATGATATAAAATTCTATAGTTAGTCGTGAAACCCACCAAATATTACTAGTCAAGGACATGCATAATTAGTTTTGTTTTGAAGAGCTCATGATTATGTATATTTTAGAAAAATAATAACTCAAATCAGAGTTTGCTTGAAAAATATATATTTTTTGAAATTTCAGTTATTTTATATAATATAATATAATATATGTGTGTGTGATTTGCATTTCAATGTGAACCAAGACCCATGTGAAGTTTAGACTGTAAATTCCAGCTCGTGAGCTTTCCTACAGCACTCTAGCCTATCCACTTGTGCAATTCTCCAACAACAAAACCAAAAAACCATGCCAAAAACTAAACCCAACTACAAACTAAAGGGTAAATTTGTCAAAACACTTGTCAAGGGTACTAAGGGAAACATACTGCACAAGGAATAGTGTTTTTGGCGTCAACTTTAGTTATATATAATAATGTTAATTTTTCTATATGTTACTTGTTCTCTATTATCATTTAAGAAAAAAAAAAAGGAAAGAGAGATAATTGTTCAATTAGAGAGAGTGAAATTTCTTTGATATTATTGTGGTGATTCCACTTGATTGTGGAAATGATTGGTGGTTAGTTTATAAATGTGGGAGAAAACCTTGTCTTTTGAGCGAGTTTTTGAGATTGAAAAAGTCTAATACTACCGAATACTAATATCAAAGTTAAGTTAACCAACAAGTTTTAACCCAATCTAAGAGAAACAAGTTGATAATTAATAAGTGTGAGAGGGGTGATTTGTAGGATTGTTCTCTTTACTTTAATCATATACTTTTTGCATGCTTGGGACATAATTTTGTGGTCGCTGAACACTCAAAGATTAAACCAATATATAGCACAAAGTCTCATTCAACTCAAATTAAAAAAATGGCTTTAAAAAAAATATTTACCTGAATTAACAACAAAGGACAGCCAAGAGTCCCATCCGAGCCAGGGACATTATACAGTAACTCATCTAGGAAAGGACATGGTGGCCGAATTGCATCACCGAGTTGTTCGAGACTGACATCCGCCGTAGCTGCCACGAACAAAACCCCCTCACCGGTGCAATCCACCATGAGCTTCCTGTTAGGGTCTTCCCTAAGCCTTCCAGCAAACGGGTAATGGTACACTAGAGCTTTACTCAGTGCCTCCCTAATAACCCGAATGGGGTCTTGCCCCAATTTCACTGCAGGGTTGTAATTATCATAATTATTATTCTTGTAAAAAAATTATCAAAGGAATCTGAAACCTCAACCCTTCTTGGTCGTCTATGTCTGAGAGTGGTTTTAGCCCTTGAGGTATTGGTTTTGATGGTGTAACAAGCTCTGGCTCACACCGGTTTACCTGAAATGCTAGTGATGAGTTTGGGGTGGATGCCATTTTTTCTTCTTTTTTGGTTTTCTTTTTGTGTGAAGAGATTTATTGGTAAAAGTTAGGGAAGAGGGGTGATATACATGGTTGGTTATATATGTGATTTGTGTGTGAATTCATGTGCTTAGAGTTCCGTGCACACAAGTGCATGGTCAAACATTTAAAATGTGATTCATCAAAAAGTTATTTAGAAAGTAGCTGTGTGAACTCTTTTGGTACTTTAGTGCTTGTTTGGTAATAAGAAACGAAAGTGGAAATAAACAGACTGGTGGGCGACTGAATATTAGGACAAAAAATGCTCTACAGCATCAGTGGTCTTAAACGTCATATATAATTAATAGTAATTGTGGGATTTATTCATTTTTTATTAATACGTAGTGTTCAATATTATTGGTGTGTTTAACATTTTTTATTGGAACTGGAGTTATTTGGTTTCACTTGAAGAAAATAAGCAAAAGTGAATTTGGTGAGTAATCAAAAATTCTATCTTTTTGTTCCATTTTTCCTCACATTGCTCGTACGTTTTTTCTTTGCTTTATTTCTCTCTGTTCGATGTGTACTACTGTCTTAACTGTGCAGCATCCGAGTACATTGTATAATTTGACAACCACCAATGACTATTATTTAAAAGAAAAATTGATTCCAAATTAACAAAATTTGTTTGGACATTAGATATAAATCTTATCTTTATATACTTATACAGACTATATACACTAGTTGTGTGCACGCATGTGTGGAAATTAAAAAAAAAAAATTTCATTTGGCATTGATTAGACCATCATATAGATAGTGTATCGTAATGATTTAACTGTCACGTGACAATTAAAAAAAAGATAAAAAAAGTACATTTGTACTTTTAAGAGATAGTTTCATGACAATTTTTTGGATGGAGTTTTATCATTTAATTTAAAAGTATCAATTTTACATATCACTTTTTTTTATTTATTTTTAAAAAATTTAAGTTTTAAAAGTTCATAACTTCTTTATGTCTAATCGAATATTATTCTTACATTAAAATACTCATAACAACGGAGTAAGCAAAACAAAATCTATTTTATATACTTTTTTAAACATGTTTCAAACTTTTACATTATTTTCTATATCCTCCTCTCAAACATATATTTTCAACCTAATCTCCAAAATTTTATCTCTAAAAGTCCCAAAAACAAGGCTTAAATATAATTTATAAATATACAACAGGCTTATGTCTAGTTCTTTCAAAAGGACTATCATTCGTCATGATACACATAAGTATTTGTAATAATACTGACTTTGGAAAGTTTTTCTTTACTTCTTGTAACAATCAAGAATTTCCGTTTTCTCAGAATCATTTTTTTTAAGTAATGTAATGATATTTTATACATATGTATATATATATGAATGATTTAATACTGCTAGAATAAAATAAAAATATTCTAACAGTGTTAAAAAAAAAGAGGATAATAATAAAAATAATTTTTGAAAATTAGGGGCTTAAGATAAATTTAAAAAGTTTGGGGCAAGGAAAAAAAAAAGGGGGGAGGCGTTTTTTTCTGATAAAGGGAAAAAGGGGAGGGTGAGTTAATTAACTCACCACAGCCCCTTCCCCTTAATTTTTTTTCCTCAGTACACGCCGAAGAGAGAAAAGAGAGAGAGAGATCCGGTGAGAGAAAGAGAGAGCCAGCGGGAGAGAGAGAGAGCGACGGGGGGAGAGAGAGAGACTTCGGGGGGGATCTTCTTCTTCTTCTTTTCTTCTCCTTCCTCCGTTCGGCTGCAGGTGCGAGTTTCAGCGGTAAGCCGAGACTTCGGCGGCGAACACAAGAGAAAGGGAGCGCGAGAAAAGGGAGATCAAGGGGGGGGGTGGGGGGGGTGAAAACGCCGACAGAGAAAGGGTGAAAACCAGAGCTTCTCTTTCTCCTCTCTCCTTCCACACGAAATCTGGCCCTGTACAGCCGTGTGGAAACTGCGACTTCCGACCTCCCTAAACTTGGATTTTCTTCGAGTTTTCTTCCAAAAACAGTGACTTTAGTTCCTCTAGAAGCAAAGGAACGTTTTTGAACAAAGGTAACCTTTTTTCCTTGAGTTTTTGGTGATTTTCGGATTCAAAATAGGGTAGTGTGAGGAAATGTTTAAATGGAAATGTTATGGTCCGAAAATTGTTAAAATTGATTGTGGATGGCTTAGGAAAGAATGTATGTGAGTTTGAGAACTTGAATGCAAAAGTTTGAATAGGTTCTCTTGAGGAAAACGAAAATGTACAAAGTTAGGGTTTGAAAATTTGATGATTTTTCATGATGAATTTGTGGCTCTTTTTGGTAAAATAATTGAACTTTATGATTGTTAACTTGATGATTTAAGTAAAAAAATGGTTATAAGGGTTATATTAATAATAAATGTATTTGGGTTCAATTTTGAACAAATGATGGTTAAGTTTCTTGAGATGGATTGTGAAGAATTTTGAAATGGGATTGTGAAATCTTTAAACTAGTTTTGTTGAGTTTAGAGTTAAGAAAAGAGATTGAAAATGGTTATTTAATTGTTTGGAAGGGATTAGTTAAGTTGAAAGTTGAGTTGGAAGTTTTGGTTATTGAAATTGAATGTTTTATGTTGTTAGTGATTTTGAATGAATGAATGGATATGAAAAATGTAAGAAAGGATTTAATGAGAAAATAAAGTACTGAATGGTAAGTTGGAAATGGATAATGAAAAAAAATGATGAAAGTGATAGTTAATTTTATGGATATGATTTGGAATGTGTTAATGAGTAATGTATGGGATTGATAAGCATTTTTCATAGAACGTTTTAAATGTTCTATGAAAAATTAGGCCTCTGGTATAGTAATTGGCAGGTACCTAAGTTTTGAGACATTACTTAAACGCCAAGACCCTAGTTTTTAAGCGGAAATGCTGCCGAAATTTTGGTAACGATAATGAGGTGAATTAGTTGTAAGAAACTGAGAGTGTGGACATTATGGAGATTAGAATGTTAAGTAAAATAGGAATGTTAAGGAAAATGGTGAAAACAAAATACCAAAGATAGTAACAACTTTTTTTGAGTTGATATGGAGAAAAAAAGAGGAATAAGGAAAATGTAGAAATTTAATAAAAATCTTACTATGATTTAAAAAAAAAAGTGAATATGAGAAATAATCCATGATTATTTCTATTATAGGAAATACAAGAAGTGAAGGGGAAAGCAGTATCAAGGATCCAAAAAGAATCACACTTGCACAGATACTGTAAGTACAAACATTTAATTGTCTACTCACGAACTGACTAACTTTGATGTGTTCTGTGACATGAGTTCGATGAAAAATCATGTTAGAGATGTCTTAGGAATGGTATGTATGCATGATAAGTTATGATCAAAAAGCTAAAAGAATACAAGATAATAAGACTGAAAACTTAAGTTGTTGGCGTACCGGTCTCCCTACAAGGTCGAGATTTCAGGTCTATATCCTCCGTGTAGATGTGGTACTACCCCGAAAGTGTGGTAGATTATAGGTTGGACCAGCCCCGAAGGTGAGGTTTTATGTGACTGTGAGGTAGGTTGGTGGATCGCTCCCCCTCCTCCCACTGTCAGCGCGCAAATAGGTACGTTCAACAACGGGCCTACCAATGAAAGTGAAAAGAAAAGAAAAGAAAAGAAAAGAAAAAGAAAGGAAAGGAAAAGAAAAGAAAAGAGAAAGAAAAGTGATAAGAAAGGAAGAAAGACATGAAATGAAAATATGAGGATGTTGCGATAAACTATGATAAAGAACTCTAAATACTAACCTATGAGGAATTAGAATTGCATTTTGTGACTAACCTTAAAGATTATGCGTATAAGTTAATTGTTTGTATGTTTGTGCTTACTGAGTCTAGCTCACAAGTCTGTTTATGGTGTAGGTGATAAAGGTAAGCAACCCAGAACAGGATAGAAGGACAGGGAGACTGGCAGACAGTTTCCAGAGGTATCATGGACAAGGGGATGGACCCGCTATGTTTCCAGCTGCCAGAGTATTTTTGTATAAGCATATGTTCAAATATATATATATGCAGACCATATGTAAATGAAATGGAACAAAAATGAAAATATATATATAAGCTAGTATATTTTGAGGAAAACAGAAGTTATGTAAATATGTTTAAAAAAAAAAATTCTCAAAATTTTCATTCTATTTTTGAAAGTAAAGCTTTTAAATTACACTTCCGCAAATGAAAAAAAACGTTTATGTATACAAAGTTAACGAGAATGGAGATGGCGAACGTCGACTCGGGTGAGTTAGGTCGGCGGGCGCCACACTTCTTCTTCTTCTTCTTAAATTATGAAAGAAATTGGAAAAGTTATATTGTAGTCTAAGATTGTTTGGGGCATCGTCTTTGAATGGAATTTTAACTATTTAATTTCAAAACTCTTAAATTTACATCTATTTTTTCTAATTAATCTCCAAAACTTTATCTTTAAAAGTCCCTTAAACGACTCCGAAAGCAAGAAGTGTATTAACATGATATTACACCTCTTACCATCCATAATATTACGGGAGAATTATGGGAGAAAGGATGGTCTTCCAACAAGACTAAATAGAGTGTATATATGAATTATTTACATCTATACATGTTACTCTATACTTAGCCACGTTTTAAGCATTAATGTGTTGTAATAGCCATAAGAATTATCGCCATACATGTACACCATAAGAGGATATAAACTAAAGTGAGAATGCTACAAAGATTGAAAGTAAAAGTGAGAAAAGGAGTCGTAAGAAGAAGTAACACTATAACAAAATACATTTTAGAAATCGGTAGATGCTAATTTTTAATATCAGTTTTCAAATAAGTAATGTTAAATATGCAAAAAAAAAAAAAAAAAAAAAACACAGGCTCAATGGCTGACTATGGGTATTTTATATTTGACTATATTTAGCTAGTGTTTGGGACACAAATTTTTTTAGCATTGCATTTAAATGCAATGCAATTTTCCCCCAAATACAAAAACATTTCATTCAACTACCAATCACATCACATTTTAAATCAAACACAATCACTATTTATTATTTCACTTTTTCTATTACTTTTATTAATTATATCATATATTCTCTCTCCCTCTTTTTTTTCTCTCTACTTTTACCCATCACATCACATATTTATTATTAAAATACAATTCAAATACTTTTCTCCCAAACACACATTGCATTCAAATGCAATGCTAATGCTTTTCCTCCAAATACAAATTGCATTCAATACATTACTTTCAAACGCAATGCAAATGCAATGCGTTCACCAAACGAACCCTTAAAGTCGGTTATTGAAAAACCATTGTCAAATATTAAATTATAACACCGGCTGTTTAAATGCCCGATGTTGATAGAAATTTTTGACAACGTTTTTTAATGACCGACGTTATATATTAGTTTTTGACAACAGTTAATTAACATCCGATTTTAAAAAATGTTATGAAAATTTTAAAAATTTAAAGCATGGTTGATGAGCTCTGTTTTATTACTTCCCTCACAAAATCTCTCTGTCCCTCTCTCTCTCTCTGTCTATCTCGCTCTCCCTCACGAAATCAATCTTCTGTTTCCCTACATTCTAAAACAAATTTGCTATTTTTAGTTTTCTCTTGCCAAATCTCTCTGTCTCTCTCTGTGTGTCTCGCTCTCCCTCACAAATTTGCAGTGCTATTTTCCCCTTCATTCTCGTTCAAAAAATTAGGGATTCCACTTGCTATTCACTGCCATCCTCCACAGTACTTTCGTTGTGCACTGTCGACCAATGTTCTTCACCATTTATCTTGACACCATCACTCCACAGGTTTCTATTTTGACCTTTTTCCCCCTTTTTTTTCTTAGTTTTACCCCGTCGTTAGAGTTGTGGGTCCTATATTTTTTACGTTTGTTTGGTTGTTGAAAAGTCAAAAAAGAAAACCAAAAAAGGCAAAACATGGACCATCGATTATTGCTACAATTCAAAAGTTTGCATATAGGGTTGGCATGTAGCTTTTGATGTGTTAAACATGGACCACCAATTATAGCTTTTTTTTTTTTTGTCTTTTTTGAAAGGTTGCAGGTTGTGAGTCTAAATTATTTGATTTTGGGGTTTGGTCGAAGTTTTGATTTTCATGTGGGTCCGGTATTATTTTGTTTGTGTGCTTGCTAAAAAGTTGGAAAAAAAAAAAAAACTAGAAAAGGCAACACCGATTATTAAATTAATTCACTAGTTTGCATGTGGGGTTGGAGGGTGTAGCTTATAAAGAAGAAAAATAAAAAAGAAAGAGAAGCAGTAAAAGAAATCATAACCAAAAGATGAAAAGAGTAACAAAAAAAAAAACTTGACTTTTTTTTAATCTACAATACAACCGATATGCAATCTTTAATGTGTTTTAGAACTTAGGTATTTTGGATTTATAATTTAGCAGAAAGAAAAAAAAGAATAAAAGAGATAGATGAAGAGAGAAGCAAAGACTTGTGGACAATGTTCAAGAAGAAAAGAAAAGAGCTAGTCAACGTTTTTTTAACAATTCCTAACCTCTTGTGTACATAACATCTTAGCTAAGCTCATTGTGATCTGTAGAGTATGATCATGACCAAGTCATCGAAAGTTAAACTAATGAATTCTAAAATCATTAAATCTTGGCTGATTAGATAAATATCATCAAACAAATAGTTCGAAAGATTTCATGAAAACCTGTTTTGTTGGCAATCTTCATGACGAGTAGAGAAACTTTTTAATGAAAGATCTTGTAGTTAAGATTTATTGAAATTCTTTCTCTTCTTGGGTTTTACCCTATTTTTTAAGGTGAAAAGTATTGGATTCGTTGGGGTTTTCAAGTTAATCTTCAACCCACTTGTTGATGAGTTCCCCTGTTTAGGAGCTATTTCTTATTCCTCTCCCTAGCTCTCTCTCTTCTCTACGTCTCTTGCATACACATAAACATGTGCATATTGTCTTTCATGCTTAGAAACAAAGTTTAAAGTCCCACACGGGGGTCAACTTGTTAGTTACCAAATAACTTCAAACACTTTGTGTTGAGTAACAAGATGAAATAATTGAACAATGTGGGTGTGTCCTTTTTCAAAAATAAAAAAAATATAAAACATCTTATTTCAAAATTTCCTCGAAAAGTACCAATATACCAAAGGATATTTGAGATGTTATAAAACATCTACAAGAGCTCTTACTTAAATAAATTTCATATTCATGTTTTTAATAAGAGCAAGTATGATCAAACCTATATATATCATCTCATCTCTATGAGGAGCATACCATGTTAAAAGAATTAAACGACCCAAAAGTGTAAGAAGCATAAGGCCAACATTTTTCTGCCAAAAAAATAAATGAAAACACACCATTGGATTGTTCAAACTAACTTTGCTTTCACTTACAAGTGTGAAACTAGGGAAGCCAGATACATATAACCATTAGAGAAAATCAAGGGAATCCATCTGAAATCAATTACAATACATAGTTTCATTATCAGTGGCCAGCTCCTTCCATCGTGGGATTGTCTATGCATTCAGGTTCTGAAACTTGCCCCATATATAATTGATTCTTATATTGATACATTTATATGTATAGTAACTTTATATAGGAGTGATATATTGTCGCTAAATGCATACACATGTATAATTGTTGTATATACACACTCTATATTATCAATATGTAATTATGAATAATACACACTCTATATTGATACAATTAATTTATATGAATTTTAAATTGTTGATGGTTTGAATGTCATCCAATTATTTTGATGCTATATGCAGTAAGTTATTAATTGCGGATGCAAATTCGCTTTTATTTCACATATATTGGAGCATTTGGAAGATCTCACCATCAAACTCCTTTAGTTATATAGTAAAGAAAAAGGTAATTTTAGGACTAACTTTCTTCTTAGTTTGGCTACCATGTTACAAATTTTTTTTCTTTTTTTTAATGTGTGACTATAATGAATAATTCCTATTATTTGTTGAAGTAGTAATATGAAGTTTCAATCTATTATTGTGTTATTATTGTTGAAATGTCATGTGCCATACATATTTAAACAAATTCATTGCCATCGATTTTTGTTAATTATTATTTATATAGCATGGATAGAAGTTGGATGTCGGCCGATAGAAGATCAGACGAGTATGAACATGGGGTCGAATGTTTATTTCAATTTTAAGTAATTTATTTTTTAATTCTCTAATTACCGATGTAGCAATTACAAGAAGAATAACGAGCTCGTAAAAAAAAAATACAAGTATCCCCATCGACTGGCCAGAAAGGAATATGCTAAACTTAAGGCTGAGATGTAAGTTGCCTCTTTTTTTTTTTAATAATCTTAAATAAATTATTTGCCTTATTTCTTGCCCCTTTTCTCTTTACTTTTTATAAATAAAAAATAAAAAGGCTCTCGTAACACTTTATTGTTGAACAGTAAGAAAGAAACAAATCAAAAGACAAAGTTAATCATTCTATTTTGTGGAAGGAGGCTAGACAGGATAGAAATGGCAGATACCTTAACGACATAACTCGTGATGTTACTGATAAAATAGTACGTTGTACTATTTTTAGCAATCTTGAGTTTCCATTAATGGCTCAAGTTTGTATTATACTAACTGTTTTATTATAGGATGAGTATACAGAAACATGTACTCAAGGGAAGATCACCACCACTAGCAAGAATGATGCATTGACCATGGCTTTAGGTACATAGGAACATTCTGGACGGACAAGAGGGCAGGGTAGTAGAGTTTGTAAAGAGATGTACTTTGAAAACTCTAAAGGGGATAACACTAATGGCTTGGTGAATGAACTTAAGAAAGAGTAGGAAGAAGAGCGCAACGAACTTAAAAAAAAAGAAAAAAACCAACAACAACTCCATGATTTGGTAATGGAACTCAGTAACTGATTGAAAGCCTATAAAAATGGTGCACCACAACCGTCTAGCAATCATCAAGAAAGTGGAGCCAAAAGTTGCACACACCACAAGGAAGCATCTGATGGTACTCAACAAAACAAATCAACTGATGCTGCTATACATAAAGAACCAGTTGAAAATTGTCCAAAAAAAAAAAAAGGTACAATCTACATAAGGTAATGTCAATTTGGTTTTTAAATTTTTTTCAAGCTTACTGATCGTAATGTCATATATTTGTAAAAGCAGGAGGTCAAGTTAACTGTTGAGAACATTAAGAATGTTATTGCCATTGGAAGCATGATTGAGTTGGGTAGGCCTGAATCTTAGTTCATGGAGTTCCACTGGAAGAAGATAACCTATAAGTACAAGTTTTTTCCAATTAGTGAAGATGCTCGATTACCTATTCCAATTCATGATGATTTAGTGCTTATTCAAGATGTTATCGTGTCTAATATTGCATGGTCAAAAGCTCTCATCATACCAATGGATCAGGTTAAAACTAAATAAGCTCATAGTTTCAATATGCATTTGAGATTGTTACTTTGTAACTAACTTTTTCATTTACATGTGTACCTAGTCTACCCCAAATGGCAAGAAAACAAGACTTATCACATCAAATGCCAAAATGAAGTCTTAAGCATCAAAGTACAAGTTTGTAGACAACCCAGGATCTCACTTGGTAGTACAACCCAAGGGCTTTAAAAGAAAAGAGATTATGACTAGTAATGAGATGCCTAAACCCTTGAAAATTGTAGTCAAGCATACTACCAATTGCATTACAGTGAAAGATACTTTGGTGGTTCCAATATCTGTCGATATCTTAGGACATGATCCTAATCAAATTATTCTTAAAGATGATATTATTTAGTTTGATGCTATGGGAGAAATTTTTGCTACTTGCATGGCAATTTACATGAAGTAAGTTTTCTTAATTTGTTGAGTTAAGTTTCATTTGCATGAATTAATGTTATCTCTATATGAATTAAGTAACTTTAATACTTACTTGGCTGTTAGATTTCTTCACGAATATGTGAATAAGCTTAACTTACACAAAAAGTTCAAGTTTTTGTATCCATCTCATATGGCTGTCTAATGTGGGCTAAGCAAGACTGCTTGTTTGTGTTTTTTGAAAGCTGTATTGGAAGGTTACCAACAAGGGCCACTCTTTTTTGTTCTATACAACTCTAAGTAAGTTATATTTTAGACAACAAATGTACTGCAACAAACATTAACTTCTTGGTAAACTTATAAATTATTTTTGCATCATTTTTAGGGCACATTGGATGTAAGTTGTTATTGATGCTTATGAGGAAGTTGTGTACTTCTTTGATCCTCTTGGGAAGCAGCCAACAAATGAAATCAAAAAAACTTATTAATACGTAAGTTGATAGCCTCTAATTTATATATAATTTATATTATATAACATTTGATTTTATTAACATATTACTTTGCTTATTTTGAGTAGTGGGCTCATGATGCTTGGTCTTAAAAAAAGAAAACAACCACAATCGATTGAAATAAATCTCTGAAAGGAAAATTTAATTGTTGATAATTTATTGTATAAAGCAACATGAGTTATAACAATCTTTGAAAAATTTTTAAAATTCTTCTGTGCATATTTTTCATTTTTTTTCTAATAAATTCCAAATAGGATTTCAACTTTTTTACATCCCCTTCTAATACATGTGATGGGCAACCTCACTTTTTTATATGACCAATATTTTTCATTTTTTCTAATAAATTCCAAATAGGATTTCAACTTTTTTACATCCCCTTCCAATACATGTGCTGGGCAACCTTACTTTTTATATGACCAAGCAAGGGCTTCTTGCCACGCTAAAACTCATATAGAGTTTTAGGAGTTGATTTAGTTGAAACTTGATTCAAAATATAGCAAGTTGTTTGTAGTGCATATTCCTAAAAAGATAATGGTAGCGATAAGTAACTCAATATGGATTGTACCATATCTAATAAGGTTCTTTTTTTTTTCCCTCTCAATAACATTATTTTGTTGTGGAGTTCCTCGTATAATCAATTGGGATAAAATTTTATTCTCTACAAGATGTCCCAGAAATTCATTGGGAGGTATCCACCACCTCGATCAGATCAAAGTGTCTTAATGAATTTACCTAATTATTCTTTTAATTTATCAAAGTTTTCACTCTTGTAATACATTAGGTATACGTATCCATATCTTGAGTCGTTATCTATAAAAAAGACATAGTATCAAACCCTCTACGTGCATTGTCGTTCATATGACCACATACGTCGATGTGCACTATTTTTAAGAGATTATTAACCCTAGTACAATATAAGTTAGCAAACTCAATTATGTGTTATTATTATTTAAATTGTTATTGTTCTATTTACTCTTGCATATTTATAATAATTATGATTCAACTTATAGTGTTCTTGGCAATCAACTCAAGTAGAATGTGGCTTCTATGGTATGAGATATATGAAGGATATATTAATGGCAAATATGACCACAATTTTTACTAGGGGACATATAATCTATATTAGAACTATTACTTTCTTTTTGGGAGATCTATATTTATTCTTATTACTACTATTAATGCATGTTCTCAATTTTTTTAAACTTATAGTTCAATGGAAAAGATGAGTATACAATAAAGGACATTGATGAAGTTCGCATGGAATGGGGAGGATTTCTTCAATCATACATTTTGTAATGCTTTGTTGGGTTTTGTAATTAACGTATTTGTGCAATTTATTACTTGGGTTTGTAGACTTCAAGTAAGTCCTTACTATATAAGTTGATTGATGATTGCACCCATATTTTGTTAGTTAGATTTGAAGACCTAAGTAAATTGCTTACTATTTAAGTACATGTCCTATTTAATTGCCTGTTCGATTTGTATTTTGGCAGGTATAATATAAATTTGAAAATACTATTCATATTACAACAATTAAGTCACTAATAATGGGTGCTTAATTATAGCAACGATTCAACAGGCATCAAGGGCCATTTTGTTTAACATTTTTAACATTAGTTGCAGACCGTCATGTTAAAGATTTTTTTTACATCGGTCATAACCGGCTTCTTAAATATTTTTTAACATAAGTTGAAAACTGACTTCTTAACTTTTTTGGCATAAGTTAAAAACCGACTTCTTGTATTTTTTTAACATCAGTTATAACCGACTTTTAAAATTGTTTTTAATATCATTTTTGACTTCATCAATCTATCTCTAGGTAGCTTTTTAAAAACTGTTTGCTATAATATATGACAACGTTTAAATCATTGTTAAAAACGTCCATTTTTAGTCACGATCTCTGCAATGTCAATACTAAAACCATTGTTAAAAATATTTTAACAACGGTTTTTTATCAACATTAATTAATTATTTTGTAATAGTGTAATTTATTACTGAAATCCTTGGTTATCATTGCTATAAATGAGTTTGGGGCCATCGTGATCGTGACATTATTTAGTACAAAGGAATCAAACACCACAAAAAATGCCACTATATTACAACTGAGTTTGGACTATTAGAGCTTTGCCTTTAATACACACATCTGAGGCCATAGTTAAAGACACCAGCACTGCACGTACTTGCACACTACCAAAAAACTTGAAAATCATTATGTACATTCAGTTTTTCCAAAAAAAACATTAATCAAGTTTTTTTTCAACATGATTCATACTTTTCTTTTTATACTTGACTTGATTAGGAGCTAAACTAATCTTTGATATTCTTCGAGGAAAAACATGTTTCATTCGTGTAAGTACATTGCAAATAGTATTATTCATTGACTACAACAATAAAAGCCTTTTCATAACATCTGATAATAGCTTTCTTAAAGAAAAAAATAAGTTCCTTGAACGTGTACGCACCACCATTTTATTAAAGCACAAAATATAACAATATACCAAATATGTTTCCTCAAATTTTTATTTTCAGTAAATATAACATATTATGCGTTAGCATTTACATTAAAGATAGTTATAGATGAATGAGATATGATAGGGGAATAACTATATAATACTGAGTGAGGGCAGTTGCCACACTGAATTTAAAAAAATATATATTCATTTTGAGTCCTTAAAAAATTTGTAATTTTTTCATTTTTTTTTTCTCACTTAGATTTAATATTTTCATATATGCTTCATTGATCTTTATCGTTTTTAATTTTTATATCTATTGTTGCAACTTTTTTTTATGACTTCATATTTGAAGTCCACTTTTATAGTAACAAAGACATTGGACTTTCATACCCCATAATTGTACTTTAGCCTTATTTGTTGATTTCTCGCTTGTCTACAGCCTTTTACTTCTCTATAGCTTATATGTCGTATGCATGATCTCGTTAGTTGTATGATTTTGTAGAAAATTTTTCTAAGTGTTGGGGATTCGAGTTTTCCACACCCTGTTTCTCTTTTTCTTCCTTTAAGAATGAATTTTTTTAGAAATTTTCTAAGTGTAAGGTGCCAATTTCTTGGCACTCTACTTTTACTTCTCTTTTTCTTCCTTTAAGAATGAATTTTTTGAGAAAGTTTCTAAGTGTAGGGTGTTGACTTCTTGGCACCTTACTTCTCTTTTTTTTCTTTTAAGAAAGAATTTTTTGAGAAATTTTCTAAGTATAGGGTATCGACTTCTCAGCACCCTACTTCTTTTTATCTTCCTTTAAGAATGGATTCTTTAAGAATTTTTTGTTGCTGGTTGCTGAAGATTTCACATAAACCTGTTGTCGGAGAACTTGCAATGTGATGATGCAAGGCATCCCCACCCCCTGTCCCAAGCTGGTCTTTAGTCTAGCTTGGGACATTGCATATTGAATAAGCTTGATTTAAGAAGAAACAAATTTATTAAAGGCACGGGAGCATGAAACTTTTATTAATAATGGAAAAAGGGAATGAAACATGGATCGCTGAAGAATGACCAATAATTGTCCAAGAGTTTCAAGTAAATAAAAAAACCTAAGGTTGCATGAAATAAATTAAAAAAATAAAGCATAATATGTCATTGATAATATTTTTTCAAATGTTCTACATTCCATGTATGGTCAATCCCTCTACTGAATAAGTATTCCAACTTGTGAGCTCTTGATTTGACAACTTGGTTTATAAGGGCCCTCTTAATTCAATCCTTGAACTCATTTTTCTTTAGACGGGACCATGATCTTTCTTAGCACCAAATCACCTTTTTGAAAGTATTTGGGTCGCACCTTTTTGTTGTAATATCTTGCTACACACTATTGATATGTAGCCAAGCTTAACTAGGCTTCAATGTGTTTTTCTTCCAATAAATCCAACTCGGCATCCATTTGTTCCTTGTTTCAGTCCTTGTTAAACATTAATGTGTGACTTGTCGACATTGTGATTTCTATCGGAGCAACTGCCTCGGCTCCATAGGTCATAGAAAAAAGAGTTTCTCCAATCGTTGTCCTTTGCATGGTCTAATAATCCTATAGCACTTTTGGTAGCTCATCAGCCCAAGCCCCTTTCAGCTTTTCTAGCATTCTTTTTAGTATGTACTTGATAATTTTATTCACGGCCTTAACCTGACCATTACTTTTTGAATACCCAACTGATGAGAAGTTCTTCTAAATGTTGTAATTTTGCAGATCTTCCTTGTTTTCAAGTTGTCAAACTGCCTAGCATTTTTTGACATTAGAGAGTATGGGAATTCAAACCTGCAAATTATGTTTAGCCAAATAAAATTTGCACAATTTGCATCTGTGATGGTGGTTAGCGGTTTGGCTTCTATCCATTTTGTGTAGTTGTCCATAGTGACAATTACATATTTAAAGCCTCTCGGGGACTTACATAGGGACTCGTTATGGCTATCCCCTATTTGGCAAATGGCCATAACCTCATAATGCTGATAAGGTTTTTTGTTGGTAACTGTACAACGGCGTTGAATATCCTCTCTTGAAAAAAATCCCTTCATGTACCGTGTATCTCATTACCCTGTGTCTTAATTTCCTAGCCTCTTATTTGTCCTTAGGAAGGGTACCGTCTTCCAGGTACTTTTGTATTGGAGCTTTCCAACTTTATGGGTTCAGCATTGGCATGACTAATCTATTTTCCTCTTTGTCTATAGTCAGCATTTCCAAGACCTCTACTGGAATAATTTTCAGCAACTCTGAGTCTTTTGCAGTTGCCAATTGGGCCAAGTCATCTACATCACTGGTCTCAACACACGAAATTTGCTAGATGTTACAATGGATGAACTTATTTAGCTCCTCCTTTACCTTCTATAATTATATACTCATCTGGTCCTCATGTGCTTGGTATTCGTTCCTTACTTGATTGACAACAAGTTAGGAGTCATTATAAACTATAAGGTTAGACGCCCCATATGCCTGGCTAAGCGGAGACCAGCTAGTAAAGCCTTATGCTCTACTTTATTATTGGAGGCTCGAAACTGCAATCTAAAGGTAGAGGTTATCTTGTGGCCTTTGGGACTTACCAGAATTATGTTGGCCCTACCTTTATGTGCATTCGAAGATCTGTCAACATACAGCTTTCAATGTCGATCGAAAATCTAGACTACTGGTTGTATCCTCAGGGTGAGTATTCAGCCACAAAATAGGCAAATGCTTGTCCTTTGATGGTAGTTCTTAGCTTGAATTCTACGTCATTGCCTCAATTCGATCGACTATTTCGGGAGCCGACTTGAAGCTTATAGTTTCTAAAGCACTTGCCTTACGGGTTTATTAGTTAGGACTTTTACAGGATGAGCTTGGAAGTAGTGCTTTAGCCTCCTTGTCAACACTATTAAGGCTAAAGCTAAATTTTCCATGTCCAGGTAATGCATTTCTACATCCAAAAACCTCTTACTTACATAGTACATTGGGAATTGTACTCTATCCTGGTCCCAGACCAGCACTGAGCTTATGCATGTCGAGACATGGCCACATATATGCTTAATTTATCCTCGGCCACTCGCTTGGATAAAAGCAGAGGCTTTTCTAGATGAGCCTTAAGTTGCCAAAAGGCCTCTTCACATTCTTGAATCCACTCAAACCACTCGTTGTCTCTTAACACATTAAAAAATGGGACACACTTGTCAGTGGCTGATAACTTTATAAAATAGTGTTATCATTTTTTTATGTAAAAAAAATTGGCTTATTCTTAAAAATTTTAGTTTTTTTTTATTTGTTTTGATTTATTTTGTTTTGTGTACTTTAATTTAGATTATTTATAAATTTCATGAAGTCTTTATTTAATTTTGCTTTATTCTATCTTAATTTTTTTTCTAATAGTATAATAAATAAGCTTAAAATTAAATATTTCCAATGAATTTACTTATAGCATCTTATTTTAGAAATATCTAATATAACCATTTTGTTTTTTTGCAGTGTCAAATTGAGAAAGTGGATGTCACTATTCATGTCAGGAAACTGTGAAAACTAAGCTTATCATGCATCCTACTGTACTAGATCCTTTCCAATTTCATACACCGGATTGTATCTAATGTATACTGTACTTACTGTAGTGAGTGCACGAGCAACACTGTAGCACTGTAGCAAGCATGTACAAACTACTGCAGCATTGTAGAAGTACAGTAGCACTGTAGCAAATTTGAAGTTTTATATTGTGTATGCACTGAATATTGTAGTAAGTTTGAAAAGTTGTGTTGTGTATGCACCAACCATTGTAGCAAGTTTAATAAATTTGTGTGGAGGTTAAGTGAAATAATGCAAAATTATGCCTATAAAAGGGAATTCTTTGAGAGGCTTAAGGGGGAGATACTCTCTTTCTCTCTCATTTTTGCCTTGCTTTCATTCTCATATTTTCTCTCTAGAATTTGTGAGAATGTTAGCAAGGCAATGGCCTTGGATATGAACCTATTCAAACCCGACACACACCCCATCAATTTTTATACATCCTTTGGTTTTTTTAGAGATTCCATTTCCTAGATCATTTTAATCTTTTTGAGGTTCACCTCAATGCCATGTTGGTTCACCATGAAGGTAAAAAACTTTCGTGAGGCTGTGCTAAATGCCCATTTCAACAGGTTTAGCTTCATCTTGTACTTATGCAATACTTTAAACCTTTCTTCTAAGTAACCTAAAAATTTCTAAAAGAAATTAATTTTGAATCCTTAAAAAAATTGTGACTTTATTTTCTCCTCGCTTAAATCAATATTTTCATATATGGTCCCATTGAACTTTATCATTTTTAATTTTTAGGATTAATTATACGGATTCCCCCTAAACTATATACCATATTTTACCTTGCCCCTAGAATTGCAAAATCATTTATCGTACCCCCTTATCTACATAAAATCATTCAAAATGCTCCCTCTATCTAGTTTCGTTTATAAATTTAATGGAATTACTAACGTAACATAGAATCCCTGTGGCAAAGTGAAATAAGGTACATAACGTAAGAGGAATCCATATAATTAATCATTAATTAAATATATTTAAAAATATAACTACTTTTTATTAAAACACAATAATAAAAATAAATAAATAAAACAAAAAAAGGTGAAAAATAAGGTAGGTAAGTATTGAATCTGTGACACCCCATTTAGCGCGGGCCCATCACTAGACATATATTCTTACTTCTACTATCTGTTCTTTTCATATTGAAATAAAAAGGTGCGGAAATTTTTTTTTTATATATATACATACTTACACTTACTCTCTTTCTATCTGACGGATTAAGCATAGTGGGTCCATAACCTTTGACATGACATTCGCAACCCATTCCACCAGTCTCGTATCTCAATAAACTCAAATAGCAGGTTGTTTAACTTTGTTACCTGCACACGAACAAACTGGTGAGCTAAACGCCTAGTAAGTTCAAACATAAAAACATAAATTATAAAACAGTATATTATACTGTTATATTCTATCATATAAACATATATACTATCTGTAGTATATAACTACTAAAAACATACCGTGCATTAATACAAATAATCACATAATTTGTGATAACTAGTAGTATTCTATAAAATTAGAATAACTATAAATATATCAACTGTAATAATGGTGGTATACTCTAATGTCACTCATGCCATCTCTTATACTTTACTCTGATGTATTAATATAACATCATATATAGGGTTAGCATAGACATCACATCATGTGGAAGTGCTCATACAATATTCATTTATTATTTTCTTTATGTTTCTCATTATTTCTTTCATTACATCATTCATTGCTTTCAGTTTATGGGCCTTGCGCCCTGGGCCTAGCGCCCGTCATACTCTATGGGCCTCGCGCCCTATATATCATGGGCCTCGCGCCAGTTAAACTGTATGGCCCTCACGCCCGTAGTACTATATCTTTAATAATTAGCACAACATGTAATTTATAAACATGTATATATACAAATGCACATAACATATAAGTTAGCGCAAAACATTGCAATCAAACACAACAATTATGTCTTAAGTATATTATGCTCAGTTTTTCGATTTATTCTGTTCATTTATTATCTTATCTGTACTTTAACTCTATATGGGCCCGTTTTGGTCA
Source organism: Antiaris toxicaria (assembly GCA_035233585.1). Taxonomy (NCBI): domain Eukaryota; kingdom Viridiplantae; phylum Streptophyta; class Magnoliopsida; order Rosales; family Moraceae; genus Antiaris; species Antiaris toxicaria. The sequence continues at coordinate 10,839,368 of CP141163.1, forward strand.
TACCGAAAAGCGCGCTGTAGAGGGGCCTGGGAGCTACCCTGGATCTCCCTCATCTATGCTATATCTTCTGCTTCGACATGAAATAATCTCCATCTAACGGGAGGCCAGTACGCTAAAACTATTAAGTTTTCGTTACCCTATTGTTTAATATTTAAGTGTACGTACAATAACATCTTTACTGTGCAGTATATTAACTTTTCTTAGTTTAGTACAGTAGCTATACTCAGACCTGTGTAGTCATAAAGACTGTAAACATTATATATTTAATGCTGTAATTAATCAAGCATTAATACTGCTCTATGATCATAACATAGTAACTGGAATCAAAAAAATAGAATCCAGTAAGTTTGGAACCTCTCATCCAAACTTGTCACATATACAGAACAGTACATTAATTATACTTAATTTATTTATTCTCATTATTTTCATTATTTCATTAAAACGATATCTCACACTCTTGGGAGGATGCCTCATTAAATATAAGGCATACAAATACTTAATGCAGTCATAACAATATAAAGAATCAGATTCCCGTGAATCTGAAATAATTGTAACAATAGTATAAATTACACAGTCATACTATAAACCATACAGTCCAGTACACAACTATACCAATAGTTGTGCACTCGTTATCAATCACAAATCAAACAATTATATAGTTTAGGGGAAAATATATTTTTCCACTTAAACATAACCATATCAATTTGTTCGTGCACAGACAATTAAATATCTGAACTTACCTCAATGCTGCTAAAGTCCGTCTCTTGTAATCTATCGATGCTCTCTCGTTACTGTCTCGTTGAATTCTTATAACCGGAAAGTCAACGGTTATTTTTTTATACTTAAAATTCATGATAGCGTAAAAATTCTACCTTTTATTCATTAATAAGGAATTTAGGAGCTCAATGTTTCATTTTTAACTTTTCTGTAAACTTTTGGTAAAATTACCATTTTATCCCTAGCCGAACTTTTCTTATTTTTCATGCTTAACTCTTAACTTTGGCCTTTAAAACTTTAATTAAAGCCTTAGGATTATGTTCTAGGCTTTAACGACTCTTTTTCTAACTTTTTTAAATTTTTGGTCAAAATGACCTTTTTGCCCCTGACGGATCATTGAATCTTAACATTCTCGTTTTAAATGCTTAGACCAAATTTTCCAAGTTCAAAAATCACCTATTTGAATTTTAAAAACTTACTGGACCTTTTCTAGATTAATTTCTATATTTTTCACAATTTTTACTATTCCCGACCCTCGAGAAGTTCTATTCCGATATAAAAGACGATTTCTTGCTTTTCTTACATTTCAGGTCTCAAAGGTCGTTTTATAAATTCTTAAAACATCCCTTTTTTCTATTTTTCATTTTTAATTCATAAAGGGATCGGGTTTATCTGCTCGATCACATTTTTAACATTTATTTCCAGAAATGCCCTTTATGCTATTTTAAAAAATTCGGTAGCATTTCCTCTTAATTTTTAGGCTCCCGGCATTTAGAAAATACCTCAAAACTATCTAACCTCATCTAATCTATCACGTACTATACCAGAGGCTTAATTTTACGTAAAAGTTACACACTTTTTACGTAAAATTTACACATTTTCATATTTTTTCATATCTATCATTTCATTCATTTTTCTTTCTTTCTTTTACAATTTCTCATATCAATACATTACATTAACATACATTCATCTTAATTAATAAATTGAGAAACAAAAGTGATCGAGATTATACCGAAAATGCCGTTCGGTCTCGATTGCACAAACTTTATTCTTCCATTTTTTGCATCTGGAGTTCCGTTTTGCAAATCCGACTCTGCGGATGCATCCGGAACATTGAAATAGGCCAACGGGCCAACCTTCAAAATTTGGTCAACGGTCACGGTTGACTGACGTTGACCGTCGTTGACCGATGTTGACTCACCGTTGACCGGCGGTTGATGACGGCGATGGCGGCAAATGAGTAGCCCATCTTGAAGAGCTCGATGAGAGGAATCCATTGGTGGCCTCAATTTCATGTTTGGAGGCCCCTATTGTCCGAAAATCCCCTTGAAAGCTACGGCCACGGCGATGATGGTGGAACTCCGCCGTGCCGGACTTTTTTCCCGAAATTAGTTAAGGGCTTTTGCTCCCCACAACCCCACGACCATTTCTGCACCGATGGTTCTCTTTAATTTGGCCGGAATCGGTGACAATCGATGGTGGCTCCCACAGCGGTGATGGTGGATTTCTCGAAGCTTGCTCGGCACGATACAGCGGTTGTTGCCGTGAACCACCACATGGGTTTTGTAGTACTCTTCACCACAAATCTTTTGGGATTAGTTTCATGGCAAACGGTGGCCGGACGGCAGAGAATCGACTGTTTGAAATTCACGGCTCCGGCAAGCTTCGGGTGGCGGTGCTGCTTGCTCCGGCGGCTGCTCCGTCTCGTCGACCCACCGTTGGACTCAGCTCGGCGAGAGCTTTCCAACGGTGTCGGTGGTGTTGTGAACGGAGGTCGTATTTGAAAGTTGGTCACTGTTCACATTTGAGAGAATTTTGGGGTAGAATTTCAAATTTTTGGAATTTATGGGGAATTTTGAATTTAACCCCCAAGATTTCCTATTTATACTCTCCTCCCTAAAATTTTTAACTTGGGCTATCCTGACTAATTTGGACATGCTGAATCTAAATTTATCATTTTTATCTTCATCTGAGGTCATCTTGACCATTTTTTGATACTGCGTATTTTTCGCATTCCCGGTTGAAATTTCTATTTTGTGCTCAATTGACTAATTTGAGAATCCTGATTCTAAATATATCAATTTCAGGTCGAGAAAATGTTGTCTTGACCCTTTTCTCGATACTATACATACAATATATACATTTCCCGAGAACAGTAAAATTTCCTGGTTGTCACAGAATCAATATTCCTCTATCTTTTGTGGGATCCACAAAGGAAAATCACTCAAAAATTCTCATCAAGAAGAGCAAGAATAAGTTGAAGAAGAGGACTCTAAAAGAAAGCTCTCTAACGACATTGTCCACATCATCGTCTTCTTCGTCTTCTCCATCTTTGGATTTACACCAAAGAGGCATGCACGCAGTGTACAAGCGTCAAAGTGCTCAAGTTGTCTTTGGGCTGGTGTAGAGAAACCGCGTTGCTGATTCAATATAATATTGTTTGAGGATGTCAATCCTAACTTTTGTCACTCAAATTTTTTCAAAATTTTCTTCTTTTTTTTTGTTCAATTTTGATTTTTGATTGATTTTTTGGGTACAATTTTGATGTTTTTAGGTTAAACTTATGATTATTTTTTTTCTACTCTTAGTGAGGGAAATTTTAGATTTTTTTATGAAATTTTAGCTTATATATGATTATTTTTGCTTTCTTTGATTAAGAATTTGATTCTCTAAATTGGAATTACAAAATATTTTTGTTAAGAGTTTTTTTTTTTATTCTATTACCTGTTTTGAAGTTTATTAATAGATCTTGTATTTGAACTGAATATTTGGCTATTTAGATTAAAAATAGCAATGCAAGTATGGAGTTAATTTCAATTAGGTTTTTGATGTGGATATTTTTGTTTTTTCAATATTATTTGATTTTTTATTAATGTGTTTTTGATTAAAAAAAAAGTATTTATATTTAAATTAATTATACTATTCCCCTTGAACTTTGCACCCTCTTTCATTTTTCCTTTGGAATTCTATGACATGTCAACAATTCCATTAAGTTTATAGGCAAACCAGATGGAAGAGGCATTCTGAATATTTTTATGTAAATAAGGGAATACAATGAACGGTTTTATAATTCCAAGCAACAAAGTGCAATAGGGTATAGTCCAGGGAGAATATGTATAATTAATCTTAATTTTTATACATGTTTTTTTTGTATAATTTACTGTACTCTTTTTACTTCATGAGATATTATAAAGTTATTTATGTTAAGGTATCCTTATTAATAGTATAAATTTATGAATGTTACGTCTATTTAAAATCACATCAAATAAAGAAACAAGGAAAACAAATAACTTTTTAAAATAAAATATATGACTACTAGATCATATATCCCCTTATTTATATCTTCACTCCTGTTTCTTTAATAATACTATGACATATGTATAACTAACTTGATTTTTTGATTAATGTGATATAATATTATAATAAAAAAATATTTTTTTTTTTTACCTATAATGATATTATTGGGGATATAAAGTAAACATAATTCCAGCTTCATGTATAATCGTATTAGTTGGATACTTTTTCATATCACACGGTGGGATTCTCAAAATAAATACATGACCTTACTGAAGTATGAGGTTGCTCCTGTCGTTGAAATTTAATTATGTCAACAGAGCATTGTCATTTATGGTACCATTTGCTATTGGCAGTTTCCATGGAATCGTACCGATTAACATCATGACTTAATCAAATCCAATCAAATTAATTAAATTATTCCGGATTTTGAAATACCCAGATGTAGATGGAGGTTCCTTTCAAAGCATAGACGGAGCCACCAGCCAAAGTGAAAAGAGGCCTTAACTTAAACACTGGGAGAAGAAAAAGATCTAGAAGCAAAAATCTCATCTAACCAATAAACAAATTTTAGCCCTCTTGTTAAGAAACTAGCTCATACCCATATGAAAATTAAACAGCCTAGAAAGTGAAAACATATTACAGTAAATTAAAGTAACTCTGGATTTCATGCATGACCATTCTATCAATTTCCTCCAACAAACATAGGCCTTTTCTCTGTAGAAGAGCATTTTGATGACAAAATACCAGCATCTAGCTCGGTATGTTTTTCCAAGCAAAAAAAGAAAAAAAATTCAGCACCTAGCTGATTAGTTAAATCTAGGTGCAATTTAAAGAAAAAGATCACAAGAAATGCAAAAATTATATTAAGACCTGAGTGGACATAAAGATTTAAAAAAGAAAATTATTCCATTAGTAAAATCATTACGTACCTACTGACAATTTAAATCAACTTATTTGAAAACTGAAAGTTTTTTTTTTTTTTTTTTTTATGTGCCTGAAAACTTAATGTATCAACGAAAAAAAATTGATATAAGTTTTGAAGCACTGTTGTACATTAAAGCATAAGATAAAACAAAATATCAAAAATATATATATTTTGCATTCACATGCAAATAGCTTTTTTAAAGCAATATACATACATATATAGGGTTGGCAATTTAGGTCACGACACGATAACACGACACGAAAGCCACACGAAATTAGAGAGTTTGGGTTTTCCTTAAATGGGTTTGGGTCAAAAAGCGTCGAACCCGTCAAACACGATTAAATAAAGGGTCGAACCCACATGAACCCGCCAATCCGTAATTGACACGAAATAACTCGTAACAAATTAATTATATATGAGTTGACATGAATATAACTCATAAATTACTCATTTATAATCTTTAAATATTTATTTTATTATGTATATTATAATGTTTTACTTTAATATATTTATATTATTATATATATTATAATGTTTTACTATTTTTAATTTTGAGTTTTTAAAATTCAAAATTCAGATATAATATATATCTTTTACTTTATATATATATATTTTTAAAATTTTTTAACATAGAAAAGAAAATCTAGATTTTACTTCATTTTTTTTAGTCTTTCATTACTTTTGTAGCTCTGTTCACCTCACCCGATCGCCTTCCCCTTCCCTCACTCTATCGACCTTCGCGATAACACGATCAGTCATGCCTAACCCTGTCATCATTATTTTATTTATATTTAATTTAAACAGATTAATTTGGGTCAACACGATTAACACGATTAATAAATAGTTTGGGTCTGAATTTGAGATTTTGACACGAATATTAAATAGGTTAGGTTTGGGTTTAGTTAATAGTGTAAATTAAGGAGCAAAACACGACACGAACACGATATAATAACACGAATTGCCAGCCCTACATACATATATATAATATTACGTAAGCAAAAATTACAAATAGAATCATATCACTGCTACTTGGCAACTCTATTTTTATATTGACGCTTTGTCACCAATTTTTACGAATAACTGCGTTTTTGATAAATATATATTGTATGTATACAGAGGATTTGTATGAGGATTGAAATCTTTGTTTAAGAAATTGAATACTATTAAAATAATAAAGTAAGTACTAAAAATTGAGAAAAAAAAAGTATTACAACCTATAATCCACCCTAATACAAGGCTTAAATGATTTTTAATGACATGCCAAACAATATTTGCAAGCTTAAAATCAAATCAAGAACCTCAATTTAGAGCGACGACACAATCTTAATGTCCTTTAATTGATACTTCTTACAAAGCTTCTCTTTATCAGTCATCTTCTTCAGCTCCTGCTCAAACTTCTCCATAGCAAACACCGTAGGCAGGCAAATTGGTACTAGAACACCTTTCTCCCCTTTCTCCTCGTACAGAATATTAAAACTAATAAGAGACAAAGCCATAGCCACTCCACCAAACTCCGGTAAACCCCACCCAAAGTCGATCTTGTCAAACCCCGCACGAGTAGTATCCGAAATGATGTAGTTCCCTGGCACTGTGTACAAAGGCCGTCCTCTGATCACCATTAGATCGGTCACAGACTTTATGTACTCTTCGTTCAATTGGCCTTTTACCTTTTTCACCAACTCGACTGCGTAACCTAACGGGCTCTCACACAAAACCTTAACGTTCGAAACCACAGCAGGGTAAGCGAATGCGTTACCATAGTATCCCAAAGGCAGACTGAGATTGTTAATATTTTTATTCATGCGTATACTTGTTAGGCAAGAAACGCGAACGGTCTCTTTTGGATCAAGTTCAAGTGCAATTGTTCGACATTTCCACAAACAAGCTGTGAGCAACTCGAACTGAGTACAATTCTGAAGGTGTTTGGGTAGGAGCTCTCTTAAGTTCCTTATTTGGTTGGTGCCGAAGAAAAATGAGCGTTGAACAACATCGTTTGGGTCCATGACCATGTTTGAAGCCTTGGAAGTGGAAGTTTGTAGTGGTACAACTTCCTGGTATTCTTGATGTGAACAAGTTATTCTTGGAGGGTTTCGGGCGTTTAAGATTTCCCGTTGCCAAACAGGAGGAGTTGATGGGACTTCGATTCCACGTGCCATTTCTGCAATGGTGTTCAAGAACTGGACAAGCCCAAACGCGTCGGACATTGTGTGGTTCAGGCGTAGTGCCAAGACAAAGTCCCCACACGTTAGCCTAGTTACCTGTTTAAAGAATCCGAAGCATCGTAATAATATGTCAATTAATTGCTTTGAAAAGGACGGGAATTAATTCAAGCGCACAACATATCGTTCCGATTAAATAAATATGTCAATTCCTATGAAGTTTTTTTTTTTAATTAAAAAATAAATATTTTAGACATAGTGACATTCATATGTGCATGAGATTACAGCCTACTCCGAGTAAATGGACATGCTTATTTCAACATAAGTTAGATGAGCCCGTAAAAGGTCCCAACTTCATTAACTAAATTGTTCAATAGTCAAGAACTTGGATTGTTATCATGTATCAATTTAGTTAAAATACCAGCTAAAAACCCGCGCGCTTACCGTGAAAAATATTACTATATCATATAAAAATAGAAAATTTTTTATAATATAAAATAAATTGATATAGATATATATATATTTATATTGAAAATTTTATTATTATCTTTTACAATTTTTTTTTCTCTTTTTTTTTGTTTTTCATCACAGCATAGCAAAAGTTGAAAAAACAAATAAAAAGAAAAACTAAACCAAGTTAACAATATTAAAAATATATGTTAGTAATGTATTTTAATTAGTGTAATTTATTTTGTAAAATATTTAATCTTGTGCATTTTTCCAATTTGAGGTTGAAATATGTTATAAAATTCTATAGTTAGTTGTGGAACCCGCTAGACATTACTATTCGATGTATATACATAATTGGTCTTGTTTTGAACAACTCATCATTGTATATATTTTAGAAAAAAAAAATCACTCAAATCAGAGTTTATATGAAAAAGATATATATTTGAAATTTGAGTTATTTTTTATAATATAATATAATATAATGTATATGTGTGAATTGAATTTCAACGTGAATCAAGACCCATATGAAGTTTGGACTATAAATTCCAAATCGTGAGCTTTTCTACAGCACTCCAACCCACCCACTTGTGCAATACTCCAGCAAAAAAAAAAAAAATTGAAAAACCGTGCCAAAAACCAAACCCAACTACAAACTAAAGGGAAAATTTGTCAAAACACTTATCAAGGGTACTAAGGGAAACACACTATATAAGGAACAGTATTTTTGGTGCTAACTTTAATTATATATAATAATGTTAATTTTTCTATATGTTACTTGTTCTCTGTTATCATTTAATTAAAAAAAAAAGGGAAAGAGAGATAATTGTTCAATTAGAGAGAGTGAAATTTCTTTGATATTATTGAGGTGATTCCACTTCAATTGTGAAAATGATTGATAGTCAGTTTATAAATATGGGAGAAAAACCCGTCTATTGAGCGAGTTTCTGAGATTGAAAAAGTCTAATTCTACCCAATACTGATATCAAAGTTAAGTTAGTTAACAAGTTTTAATCCAATTTAAGAGAAACAAGTGGATAATTAATAAGCGTGAGACGGTTGATTTGTAGGATTGTTCTCTTTACTTTAATCATATATTTTTGCATGCTTGGGACATAATTTTGTGGTCGCTGAACACTCAAAGATTAAACCAATATACAGCACAAAGTCTCATTCAACTCAAATTAAAAAAATGACTTAAAAAAATATTTACCTGAATTAACAACAAAGGACAGCCAAGAATGCCATCTGAGCCAGGGACATTATACAGGAACTCATCTAGGAAAGGACACGGTGGCCGAATTGCATCACCGAGTTGTTCCAGACTGACATCCGCCGTAGCTGCCACGAACAAAACTCCCTCACCGGTGCAATCCACCATGAGCTTCCTGTTAGGGCCTTCCCTAAGCCTTCCAGCAAACGGGTAGTAGTACACTAGAGCTTTACTCAGTGCCTCCCTAATAACCCTAATGGGGTCTTGCCCTAATTTCACTGCAGGGTTGTAATTACCATTATTATTATTTTTGTAAAAAAATATCAAAGGAATCTGAAACCTCAACCCTTCTTGATCATCTATGTCTGAGAGTGGTTTTAGCCCTTGAGGTGTTGGTTTTGATGGTGTAACAAGTTCGGGCTCACACCGATTCACCTGAATTGTTAGACTTGAGCTTGGTGGTGATGCCATTTTTTCTTCTTCTTTTGTTTTTTGTTTTCTTTTTTGGTTTCCTTTTTGTGTGATGAGATTTAGTGATAAAAGCTAGGGAAGAGGGGTGATATGTAATATGGCAGGTTATATGTGTGATTTGTGTGTGAATTTTGCTTAGACTTTGCTTCGTTTATATAGGGGACAATAGTCAAATATTAAGTATGCACACAGTATTTGTTTGGCAAGAGAGGAAAGTGGAAGGAAATAGATGGGTGGGTGAATGCTCTGGGACCTCAATGGTCTTGAATATCATACCTTATACAGATTGAGGAATTTATTTTCCATTAGCGTTCAGTGTGGTCCTAATCTACATAAGTGTAAAATGACAATCTTTTTGCTTTAAAAAGTCTTTATATACTTGTATATTCATATGTAATAGGCTTATATCTGGTTCTTAAATAAGGACCATCATTTTTTATAATACGTAGGAGTACTTATAATAACACCGAAAGTAAGTTTTTCTTTCTCCCCTTTTTTCTAATTTGAGAGAGATTGGAAAAATTATAATATTAGTAGTCAAAAGATTACTAATTTATATTTTATGTTACCTCCAAAATAAGAAGTGTATCGTTAAACATTATATTACACTTCTTACTTTACATAAAATAGCAGGAGAAATTACTTTACATAATATTGCAGGAGAAAGGGCGGTCCTACCAACAAGACGGTAAATATGGTGTATATATGTATATGTACATATGCACATGTTACTCTATACTTAGCCACGTTTCAAGCATTAATGTGTTGTAATATTCATAGTCACAAGCACATATGTTCAATACACGTCATAAGATAATATGAACTAATAAAATGAAAACGCTACAAAGATTAAAAGTGTGAAAAAGAGACGTAAGAAGACACAAGCATTAATGTGTTGTAATATTTATAGTCATAAGCGCATATGTTCAATACACGTCATAAGATGATATGAACTAATGAAATAAGAACGTTACAAAGATTAAAAATGTGAAAAAGAGACGTAAGAAAACACAAGTATTAATGTGTTGTAATATTCATAGTCACAAGCGTATATGTTCAATACATGTCATAAGATGATATGAACTAATGAAATGAGAATGTTACAAAAATATGTTATAGTCACAAGCTTATAAATTCAATACACACTATAAGATGATATGAATTAATGAGACGAGAACGGTACAAAGATTGAAAGTGTGAAAAAGGAGACGTAAGAAGACAACTTTTTGCTTGGAAATTTTCCTTGTTGATCAATGCTATATAAATGCGTGTGGGACCATCATTATGGTGATATTTTTTAGATAAATTAAGGAATCAAACACCATAGAAAATGCCACTATATTATGGTTGAGTTTTTGGACTATTATAGATTAGCCTTTAAGATACTTTTCTGACACATACATACATTCAGGATACAACAAAACATATTTCACGTTTTTCTTCTTTTTTGACACGGTTAGGAGCTAGGCTGGTTAGTCTTCGAGATTCCACGAGGAAAAAACCTTACAAGATAGAGGACCCATGTAGCCCTATCAACCCCGTCGGATATGATATTGCTCACTGATTCTTTACACGCTTTAACATATCTATCAACCAAGAAAGAAGAAAGCCAATCAGCGAAATTGTTAGATTTTTTTGGGTAACTGTGTTTGGAGCATTGTTGCCACTACTTGCCTCTTGCATTTATGAGTGTGCGTTTTGTTGCTTAATTTAATTTAATCTAATTTTAAAATTAAGTTAAATAAAATATTTTATTTTAGTTTAATTTTATTTGATTTATATTAGAGATTAAAAAAATAAAAATAATTTATATTAAAAATTTTATTAAAATAGTGAAAGTAAATATAAAAAATAGTAAAAATAGATCGTATTAAATTAAATTAAATTAGAATTAATTTAGATAACTTAAATTAAATTAGATCGGTCAACCATATAAACCCTAAGTACTTGTTATATGACTCGACATATTACTAATTAAGAAATAGTAACAGTAGATTTTATCAAACTAAACTAAATTAGAATTAATTTAGATAATTTAAATTAAATTGTAAACTAAATTAAGCTATATCAGCGAAGCGAATAAACCTTAAGCACTTGTTGTATGACTTGACATATTGCTAGCTAAGATCCTTTTTTTTTTTTTTATAAACCAATGTTGAAAGGATTTACCCCCATTTTTTGACCGATATTAAATCCTTTATTTGTACTAGCGCCCACTTGTAACACAGAAAATTAAAAATTATATTCATTTTTTTAAAATTGTTTTTTATGTTCATTGTTTTTTAAAATTTTCCTTGCATCGCATAATTGTGTACTAGACAAACTTAGGAACTTGACGCTTATTTTGTAGGAGTATTCTTGGTCTCTTAATGCAAGAATTTGGAGTCTTTTGAATGTCAATAAATAAATAAAAACGAAAAATACATATGCAATTTAATGAGTTGTTAAATTAGTATTAGGGGAACAATCAATATAACAGGAAATAGGGGGAAAAAAACATAAGTGAAGTCATATTGAGACAGCCACGTTTAAGAACGCTAGCAGATTTCTTTCGTGTTTGTGTAGAATTGTTTGTTTTAATTTAATAAATGTCTTGAATTTTAATAATAAAAAATGGACAATTATCTTAAACAAGCGTAGCTCAACGACAAATCGTTGATTACTAAATCGTCAATTTACTGACTGTAATTTATTATGTTAATAAGTTATCCATACCTATACTAAATAAATTATTGATTTACTTTCATATAAATCATTAACTCACTAAATAAAATGCACATTTACTTTTGATAGATATCATTCATTAATCTCCATAACTTAGTTCAACTACAAATTTAATAGCAAATACCTGATACTATACGTTATTAAGTTCAAGGGTCCTTGCTGGACATATTCTCCGTAAATTTAAGGACAAACACATTAATATCTGTGATGCAGTCAACATTGATTGATAATTTTTAAGAAAATAATCATTTTACTAATTTAATAAAACTTTGAGAGATTTTACAAGAAAATTGTTTTAAAAATGTCATTTTTCCACGAATCTCTAGAAAGAAATATACAGTGTTTGTGTCATATTGTGATCCAACTACCAGAGTTTGGGACATTTCTGTAACTTTTGTTGTAAGGACTACGCAAGACATACGACTCCATCTAACTTGGAGGGGAGCAAAAAGGAAAAGAAGAGAGCTTTGAGCCTTTGAGAAGTAACTTTTACATGTGATAGTTTTGCATTAAAAAATATATATATCTTACAATGTGGCAGTTTTCCAATAAATTTAAAGTTTAAGAGGCCCTATGTAATTTTCAAAGTCTAGCAACCCTTTATGGAAATTCAATCTTTTGCTAATTTGAAAAAACAAATCCCGAATAACTACGGAAAATTGTTTTCGATAATTTCAAAAAATTGATCCCCAAGGACTACCGAAAAAGACATACAAAGTAATTTTATTAATTGGTAGGGTAAATTATTGGATTGGTCCCTTAATTTTTAAGCAGGTAAGAGTTTACTCACTAAACTTTGTTATTATTATTATTATTATTATTATTATTATTATTATTATTTTAATAAAAATACTTTTGAACTTTTAAGTTAGTGGGAATTTGGTGCCTAAACTTTACTTTTTGTTAAAAATACCCTAAACTTTTAAGTTGGTGAGAGTTTAGCTTGTAGTTTATTTATTTTTGTTAAAATATCCCATAACTCATTAAAAATGTATATTTTAATCCTTCCGTTATTTTTTTAAAGGATGATGAGAATATGACGGTGAAGTGATATCAATGGGGAGGTTATCTCAGCTTAGAGAGGATGATAGAGGATATTATTTTTTTAACAAAAGTATATATTATAGTAAAAATTAATAAAACCAAAAAAACCCCAAGAAAACATACTCTTTATGAATTATAAAAAAAAAACCCACAAATCATAAGTAAACATGAAAATAAAATTTCATAAAAAGATAAATAAAAGATGTTAGTTTTTAGTTTATTTCTTTTTTATTTTAAATCAATTTGTCTCTTCATAAAAACAACATTTTTATTTATATCTTTATCTTTTTTTTTTAATTTTTAATGAATCGTGAATTTTTTTTAAATCATAAAGATTGTCTTTTGGTTTTAAATTGCTTTGGGATTAATGATTTTTTAGGGTAATAGAGTACTTTGTTCAAATACAGGTGTAAATTATCATACTACATTTGTTGAGGGTGGCCTTCTTTACAGTTGTCACACCACCATCATACGCCTACTTTGTCCAAAATTTAATGTGAGGACCAAAACACATCTTTTTAAGAGATTAAGGGTAATTTAATAACAAAAAGTAGATTGGAGACCAAACACTGTCACCTACTTAAAAATTTAGGGGTATCTTTACTAAAAAAAAAAGTTAAAGAACCAAATTCTCACTTATTTAAAAGTTCAAGGATTAATCTAACAATTTACTCTAATTGATATTGATATTGATATTAAAAATATCAGTATATTTGACAAATAACAAAAACTTATTAATTGATACATAATTTTATTGCATAAAATATGATAACCATACTAATAATTATTATAAAATTATGGCATAAAATGTGATAATCATTTTAATAATTTTTATAAAATTATGCTATTCTTAAAATAAAACAATTTATATTTCAATTTCATTTTTCAAACTTGCTAATTTTTATAATTAACACATTCGAAGTGAATAATCTTTTATTAGAAATTATCATTATGAGTAATTATTATCTAATTTAAATATGTAATTTACTTCAAAAATTTGAAAAAAAAAATTTTCATTTTCGTAGAGAAGGCCAATATATGTATCAATAGATTAGGAATATATAATAAATAGTATATTTATAAAAAATAAAATAAACAAACATATTCATAAAAATGTTTGAATAAATAATATGTTTATGTTTAAATAAGTCATTTATTGTATATGCATCTAAAAAAAGTGTACTTATCATATATATATATATCTATATTATCACTTCAGACAGTTTCTAAATATATATTTTCCGTTATTTTTTTAATTTCTGTAAATATGTTATTTAAGGTAATGCTTTTTTTTTTTTTTTTTTTTTTTACTTTCGTAAATATGTTATTTCTTTCTTAGTCTGACTCAAAACGACATTGAAAATCGAACAGGGCTCATCATCTCTGAGCCCAGCCAGAGCCTCCCCCTTCCTATCCTGCTCCCTACACCGAGCACGCAATCTCCGTCGCCCCCTTGGACCTAACGGTAATGGATTTTGATTTTTACACGTATTATTATTATTATTATTATTAATTTTTGTATATCTTTGCACATTTTAATTTTGATTCTAATGCGGGTATCTTGTTTGTAATATAATGTTTTTTTTATTTTTTTGAATTCTTTTTAGGTCGTTTTGTATTACATAATGAGTTTTTCATCTTGGTAGTTTTGCTTGAGAATTTTATGTACAAAGAATTGTAGTTTGGTGTCTGCAATTTATTATTGGAACCGGAATACACACACACACACACATACGTGGGTATATATTAATCATAATGTGGGTGTCTTCAATTTTAAGGTTTTGTTCCGTTACTTGTTAGCTCAAAGTTAGTGTATAATTATTCATGAGAAGTGATAAATGTTTTGAATTTTATCCAAACAACGTTACTTTTGAACAGTTCTTGACTGCATATCTTTTTCATTTTTGTTTAATTTTTGTATTCTCGTTGATTTTGGTTATGATAAAGTTGAATTTGTATCCATTTGCTAGCTACTATGTCTGATTTTAACCACTGATAAGGAATGATAAATTTGAATGTGATAAGGGTAATTTTGTTAATATTTTGAAATGGATTGCATTCATGCGCACAAAAAAAACACGACAATCAAACATTACGAGGAATTTGATTAAATATGGCTGTGTTCAAGCAAATATCGTAATCGAGACATTCCTTTTAATCTAATTTGATTACTTTAAAAATATTTCAGGTGTCAAATTACATTTGATAATATCTCCAACCAAATATCCCCTTAGGATTGGCAGTAGTCGATAGAGCTTTCAATCGTGGGCATCTATTCCAAACCGGCCTTCGCTTTTGGGTAAGAAAAATGGATTCTACTCCCGTGTTTACTTATTCATGTCCTGTTTATGTCCTCCATTAGTATATTCCACTAATATCATGACACTCGTCAATTAAAAATTACATTTTAATTAATATATAATAGCATATTTAAAAAAAAAAAGGCAACGATATTTCATGCAATTATTATTCCAAGAATAATAACCCAAGGAATTTAGATTCTTCATTATTCAGTTTCTCGGACAAGTTTTTGCTGCTAATGCGAATTCCCAACTCAAAGTTTCAATCTTTTATGCACTTCCTTGTTTCTTTATTTTGTTCCAAACAGTTTGGGTGAAATATATGCTTGAAAAACGAGGTTAAAAACAAGTTTTAGTCTTTTTTTCTTATATGGTCTTCTGGGTTAATATTATTTTTGAGAAATAAAAAAAATGAAGCTCAGTTTGTTAGTCTTAATCTAATTTTTAGTGAGGAAAAATGATTTCACGTATGTTCAATTCCAACCCGGTGGTCTATGAGAAGAAAGAGCGCCAGGCCCGCTGTGCACCAGGTGATGTAGATGAGTATGCCGTGGAACCAATTGACCAACTAGAAGTTTTTGATATCCTTTTATGGTTTTGATTTCGCTACTCATAATATATATATATATATATATGCATGCCTAAATTTATAGACAAATGAACATTATTTATCAGAGATATGAATTTATTATTTACATTTGTCCTCCGTCAATTTGTTATGTGTATTTCAGTGCTTCTTGTTTTTAAAGCGCTGCCGTTCTTGTGATAGAATATATAAATTTGAAGCTGTACTTTTGGGGTATATTTACTTCACATGAATGGTAAAGGGAAAAGGATGATAGTTTCTCATTCTCATCTAGTCATGTGTATACTTTTGAAGCCAGGACCCGGAAATGGTAGTTCGATAGGCGCCTGCACAATGTAGGTCGTGCGGAGAGGAAATGTCAATCCTAGCACCATCGTTGTATTGTCTCCTAGTTAACAGGAACAAACACCCAATTTACTTAACCCTTATCGAGCCAATGACTAGTTAACTAAGCAAATGACATGTTAGTAATAGAATTTATAAGATTCCTAGTCCCGAGTTTAGAAAATGCTAGAGAGAGAATAGGATTGTTTCCAATTCAATATCAAGAACCTCAATTCTTATTCTTTACTTTCCTTTCCAATCCCATTTGCGATCTATTGCAGATTGGTAAACATGCCTTGAATGTGCATCAGATTACGTGGAATTCATTTGTTTTAGTTTCTTTAAGTATTTATAAATCATATTACAGATAATTAGTATCCAGAGTATACTTATTCTTTGAAAGAGCTGAAAGTAGTGACAGAAGATGCAGTTGAAGTCTACCAACATCATAGTTATGTTAGGTACAAAAATCTTTGTTTATCATTTTATTCTTACTTTGTGTTTTTAAACTCCAAAAACATGGGGGCTTAAACTCTCTTGTCTTATTCAATTCCATCTCTTATGGTCACTTTTACCGCCGACAGTTGGAAACTGTAAGAAGTCTACCTTCTCGTTACACGGCATTAACTCCTAACTAGGTTCCTTTTTTTTTTTTTTTTTTTGACAACATTCGTTCAACATCAAAGAATATTTTAGAGAATATCAGTGCTGTCTTCTTTACGAGCAATGCTATATGTCACTACTGGTCATCATCACTCGCCAAACCTGTTCAACCAATTACGACTTCGCATGTCATAACTCTGAGGCCTCCCAGTTGATTTTTCAAATGTGTCAATGACAATCTCTAAACTTAGAGTGCATTTGATTTACTGATCTAATTTAATCTAACCTGAAAATTAAGTTAAATTAGACATTTTGTTTCACCTTAATTTTACTTGACTGTATTAGAAATTCTGAAAATAGAGATAATTCATACTAGAAGTTATGCTTAAATAGTAAAAGTAGATATAAAAAATAACAAAAATAGATCCTACCAATTAAACTAAACTAGATTTAATTTGGACAACTTAATTTAACTTGTAAATTAGATTAAGCTTAATTAACGAATCAAACAAACCTTTAAAATAAAAGTGATAGTGACAGTCCTTTCGAAAACCACACATAAAGTCATGTGTATGGTGTTATTTTTTAGATAGGAAACAAACAGAAGGACTAAATGAAGTTTTTAACTAATGTATCGTTATCTTATTAGATGAAGATAAGTGAAAAAAAAAAAAAAAAAACAGAAGGACTAACCTTACCACTTGAATAGAGTGGATCATCTGCATATTTGAAATGTCAGGGGTAAGTTGACACTAGTGGCAGTCGAGGCGTTTTTTTATCTATTTTATTTAAGGCGTGAAATTTTAACTACTCTGTTGTTCATTCTTACCACTGGCATACAAGTTTCATTGGTTTATGTTTGAGGACATGAATTTGAGCTGGTTGTAGCTCCTTTTTTATCTTTGCTAATTTCCTTTTATAAATTTTCTGCAATTAGGTGGACATTCGAGTTGAACCTGGATCTCACGAAAATGAAGCTGCTGGTACAATCTCTCTCTCTCTCTCTCTCTCTCTCTCTCTCTCTCTCTATATATATATATATAAAACTTTTCTTTTTCTTGTTTTTTTTTTTCATTTTTTTGTGGTTGTATGTGCAGTTACTAAGCACGTGAATGATAAGGAAAGGGTTGCAGCAGCAATGGAAAACCCAGTCATTGGGAACATGGTTCACAAATGCTTGTAGTAGTTAGACATATATATATATATATATAGCAAAATCCTGGTGGTGAAGTTGAAATATAGCCAACTTGTTAGAATAGTTTGAAAATGCCAATTTTTGGATTTGTAATTAGAATTACATGATAGTCATTTGATACATCACATACAAACAGTTTTAATTGGTAACTGATCCCAGGGCTTACAAATAATATTTCATAATTATTACGTAAATAATCTCTCTTCGTTTTTACTAACTATATATTTAATCTTTTATTTTAATTTCTAATTTGATTATATGTTTTTTCTTTCTTTCACTACCGTAACCTATTTCAGTATAAATAAATAAATAATAATTTACTACGCCTGATTTGTATGATTGTGTACAACGATACCATTCTGATCTTTATTATAACGATTGTGTTATTAGGTACGACGATATAATTGTAGTTCATATAGCTGTGGCATGATTATATAATTGTAACTCGTATAATTATGTCATTATTAATTGTACTATCGTGATTATTCAAGTTATTGTGAATTTTAATATTTTTATAATATTGTTATGAATTATATAGTTGTGATGTTATAAGTTCATTATTTTTTGTGTCTATCTATTTTGTCAATGTTATGTACCTATCTATCAATTAAAAAAATAATCAAATAAAATTTTATCCAACAAAAAGGTCAACTCCATGGTAAAATAAGCCACAAATATTTAAAAAATACATATTAGAGGCTGTTTGGTAAAAAAATTACATTTTAATTATATTCAAACGCAATGCAATTTTATACCAAATGCAAATTTTATATTCAAATATAATTTTTGTCAACAGTGCTACGAAAACAATTACCATTTAAAAGTTTTTTAAAACGACCACATCAACTTTTCAACTCCACTATTTATTTCTACTTTTACCAATCACATCAATTTTTTAACTCTAAAATACTTTTCATCTAGATATATATTTCATTCAAATACAAAACAAATACTTTTTAACCAAATACAACATTTAAAAAATAAATTTCATTCAAATATAATCAAAATACAACACGTTTACCAAACGTCCTATTAGTTTATTAAATTTTAAAATATTTCAAAAATATTTACTATATTTCAATTGAGAAATGCTATGCTTATTAAAATGTCATTGTCTTTCTCACTTTTATATTCTTTAATTGTCCACTGTCATCATATTTCTCAAGAAAAATAGTCCAATTGAAAATCATTCTTTTTCTTGGTATTACGACTTTTTTGGTTATTGGAAGAACTAATATTTGAAGAAAGTTCTATTGCTCTTTCTGGCAATTCTATAGTGAGGTACATCAACTTTTCTTGTTGATAGGGTACAATCTAAAGATTCTAATTGAATCTCAATGAAGATCTCTGTGTTCCGTTTCTTATTGCATAAGATTATAGGATATGTCTAAAGTTTGGAGCTTATAAATATGTGGACTCATTCGACACTTAATATCATCCACGTACCCAGATACGAACCGGTGGGCATGAAGAAAGGGTAAATTAAGAGTTTTAGTGTGCAAGTTTGGATCCCCAATTTCTTTTATATTATATTGGAATACAATTAAATGTATGTTTGGTATATTAAACATTACATTTAAATATAAATACTTTTAAATTTAAAGTCAAATATAATCACTACTAATTATTTTCTTTTTCTATATATTTTTACCAATCACATCACTTTTCCTTTTTCTTTCTCTCTTTTTATATATACTTTTACCGATTACATCATGTATACTATCTCTCTCTCACAACAACCCAAATATATATTGACTTTGAATGTAAAATAAATACAAATATCTAAACGCATATTGTATTTAATATATTACACTCCAATGCAATGATGTATCCAAATGCCCTCCTATGCATTTAGTATATTGTATTTAATACTTTTACCAATCACATCATGTACATTGCCTCTCTCTCACAACAACTCAAATATATGTTGCATTTAAATGTAATATAAATATAAATATCTAAACACATATTGTATTTAATATATTATATTCTAATGTAATGATATATCCAAATGCCCCCTATGCATTTAGTATATTGTATTTAATACTTTTACCAATATGTCATATACACTATCTTTCTCTCACAACAACCCAAATATATGTTGTATTTGAATGTAATATAAATACAAATATCTAAACGTATATTGTATTTAATACATTACACTCCAATGTAATGATGTATCCAAACGCCCCTCTATGTATTCAGTATATTGCAGTCCAATATAATAATATATCCAAACACCCCACAAGCTATAAGCTGATGTGTCAAGATTTAAGTTAAAATACATATAGAGTTGAAAAAAATAATTACAAAAGATTTTAGAGAATCGGAACGACACAAGAAAGGCCGTCGTTTTGGAAAATATAATTGAGATAAGCATTTTTATTTTTTTCCCTCTCCTTCCTCCCTTTTCTTCTTTTTTTATAGTATTTGTCAAATATATTTTTAACATTATTACATTGTCGCAATGCTACTGATGCATTTTTATATTGTCCTTGTGCTTTTTCTTAGGGATTTGAACTTCGGCTTAGGCCCAGCCAAGCCAAGCCAGCAAGCCCCACAGTTGCTAATTCTACTTTCAACAAATGTAAACGCATGCCTTGAACGACTGCCGCATAAGAGACGTTGCGTATGTATATATACATATATATATATACATATAAGTGTATGCATACATATTATTAGGACAAGGCACATTCATAAGGATGTTTTGGACCATACATGACCAAATAAAACGTCACAAATTGGAGGGGGAAAAAAAAAAAAAAAGAGGAATTGCGAAAGAAGAAAATGATGATCTGGGCATTTTATTTGACTAATACATTCAGTTTCCAGAATTTAACATCACATTAATCGAAGGGTAAAAGAAAGTCCATAGCCAGAAAGGGTCAATAATCTATTAATTTGCTGACAAGGGACCCACCAGGATCCAAAGCACCATTCAATCCAATAAGGAAATAATAGTAAAATTTCTAAAGAAAGCAATTAAGAGGGCAATAGATAGTATAGCACATTGTTCCCTCCTTTCTTCAGCCATATACGGTGGCAAGAGCTAGACCTCTTAAATCCTCTGAAATTTTGTTTCTTCAATAGATGGAGCCCGTTTATCTACAAAGCCCGTTCGGCACCACCAAGGCTTTCAGTACAACCCGATAGACGAGGTCATATCAGAACACCCCTCTTCACCCTGCCATGAATGCATTGATTATTTCACAGGTATTTAACCATACCACGACCTTCCACACTAAGCTTTGTGGCTTGAAGCTGCTTCTTCTTTGGTGCCTTCAGCTGCTGCAACTTCTTATTCATCTGCAATTGACAATTAACTGTTAGACGAGTCGAAAGAGAATTATATAAAAGGATAATTAAACAAGACACCTAATAAAAATACAAACACATGGAAATTCAGTTTTCACCCAACATCTATTCGTCTTCTGTGTCTGATTATATCTCAATTTCTCTACAGAATGTTTATGTGAGACTAGTCTAATTCACTCATATCCTGCATGGATGTTCAAGTCATATTTGCCGACCAAAAGAAAGGGTAACATGTATACAACTGACCAAGAATAGCAAGGAAAAGTAAAGCTCATTATATGACTGATTGATTGCAGTGCAAACTTCTTACTTTATCAACTTCTTTCTCTATCAGTTAAGTTCAACCACTTCATGGAAAAATTAGCATGAAATACATCTGATGCTTGCTGAATTTAATTAAACGCATAACCCGGGAAGAAAACCAACCTTTAAGCGGCGCTGATCTTGTATAGCTGCTTTAGCACGGGCCCTAATTTCTTCTGGATCAATCTTAGACTGTGGTCGTACAACAAAATCCATTGGTGTTGCCTCTGGCCTTATAGTTATTTGTCTTGCAGAAGATTGGCCAGACTTACGTTCCCTGTTAAATTTAAAATTAAGAATAAATTGATGTTTAAAAAAAAAAAAAAAGTGACAGTTGTGAGATGTAAAGCAGATAACAGGTTGTTGGATCCTATTGTCTGAAAACGAGAGAACTATCTTGACATCTTTACCTAGAGAATTCATCCAAGTCAAGATCACCATCTCTAGACTCAACTCTTGCCGAGTTATTTACTAGCCTGTAAAATATGATCGTAAAAAAAAATTAATAAACAAGCAGAAACACCAATTGAGAATGAAAGCACACGTAACAATAGACAGTATAGGCAGCAAAGTGACGAAATGCGAATGCATACTTTTTCACAGATGGCCTTCGAAATGGAACCCTCTCATCCTCAGCGTTTCTCATGTCTTCAAACCTTGTACTTTTATTAAAAATTGGTCGACTCTGCAATCAGGTCAAAATATAACATCGTCAAGTATATGACCAAAATAATCTACATACTAGGAAGAGTGCTAATAAAAAAAATAAGAACATCCTGAGAAACTCTAGTGCATAATAAAACAAAAAGGGTCCAAATCGGAAGTAAATGCACCTCGAGCCAAATTTTATTCAGCGTGCATAAGAGAAAGATGAAAAAATCTTAGTTATTATCATAACTCAATCTCACATAGAGGAGTAAAAATAGGTTCTAACTCCTAAAGCAGAAACAGAGAGAAGAAAAATGTTTATCTATTAGTACAGAAGACAAGTAATATGAAAATTTTCACTTTACCCATTTGTCAACTAATTCCTTCGCTAGCTTTCTATTGGACGTAGTTTCTTCATCAGATTTTGACAAAAACATAATAACCTGCCAAAAACATAATTTATATCATCTCAGAATGCTACTTTCTGATGTCAGTTCATAAAACTTTGGTGAGACTTGGATTCTTGTAAAACAGCCTTCACCTTTCCAAGACCACTCTTCTTCAGTTGTTCTCTTCTATCATACTGCTCCAGATCGATTGGAAACTGCATAGCAGAAGTAACATTGAGGTACTGCTTAACTTTCCCAATAACTTACTAAAATAATC
The DNA here is from genome assembly GCA_035233585.1 of Antiaris toxicaria. Taxonomy (NCBI): domain Eukaryota; kingdom Viridiplantae; phylum Streptophyta; class Magnoliopsida; order Rosales; family Moraceae; genus Antiaris; species Antiaris toxicaria. Next base: position 10,862,308 of record CP141163.1, read on the forward strand.
AAACTAAGGAAGTAGACAACTGCACACACATCATTCAAAATCTTCAAAATTGCAGCACGGATATTTATATTTGGTAAACTTCCGTCTGGAAGAGGTTCAAGCCAATTCTTTAACAAAGTTAGAACACCATGATCTAAGAACTCCTGTTGAAGCTGCTTCCTGGAACACACGAATATCTTAATGAGTTAGAAAAAAGGCAAAGGACCGCCAGTCCGCCTAAAAGGATGATCACATTCAAGCATCTTACTTCGAGAGAACCTCAGTAAGAAGAGGCAACTTCTTGAGTTTATTAACGGCAGGTTTCCCCTGTCTGTTAAGTTCTGCATCCTCTTCAGCTGTGACCTCGAGCTCAGCCATAACATTCTCAACTAGCAATGCTATTTCTGCAGGGCTTTTTTCATTTTTCCTTTTTTTCTTACCCATCTTGAAAAGCTGCTCAATTTCTTCATCTTCATCAACCTCTTCTGCCTATCAAATTCCAAACAATTAAAAGAAACATATAAACAAAATGTAATGAAATACCAAGTAATGTATTGAATTCTGTCTAACATGATTATCTGACTAAAACCACTAACCTCAGGGTGATCACCAGGAGAGCGTTGCCCATGGTCACTCCCATACCGGTCTGCAGGATCTACACCACTGTCGTCTATAAAGTTGTCATCATCCACAGTTCTAGTACCCTCCTGATCATCCTACTCCATTCAAAAGATTTCAAAAAAACCAGAACTTTATCAACTAGAGATAACCATCTACGTCGCCAACATATAAAGAAAACTATTTAAGCAACGCATAACCTGCAAGATACATAACGAACCAAACAAGGTTCCCCTTTTATCCCCTTAAAAACAATATACCTCATGCAAAAACACGAAAATCCAATATTTCTAATATAAAAGAAAACTTCTTAACAGTTACACTCAATGGAATTGCTCAATTACTTAACCTAGACATTGTTAACCAACAAAAACAAAAAAAAACAATACACACAACAATTCCATAGTTTCAATAACAAAAACCCAACTGCTTTATACTCTTGACCAAGCTATTAATCAACAAAAACCCATTAAAATAAAAATAATAATAAATTCACAACAAAATTTCAGAGAGGAAAGAAAGAAACCTCAGAATCGCCTCCAGCAATGGTGTCCCACATCTCCTTGACCTCGCCATCCTGATCCCTGGCGACCTTGTCCGCGAACCCTCTCTTCGGCAACCTTGAGCTCGACCCCCCAGCTTTTCCCCCATACTTCTTCTCCACCTTATGCCTCTTCTCCTTCTTCCCATTCCCGCTGCTCCCGCCACTTCCGCCCAGCTTCTTCCTCTTCCCCTCCGACGCGTCCCTGACGAAACCCTCGATATCTCCTCCGTCGTCGTCGTCATCGATGAAATCCGGCGCTGCCACCTCCCTGGCGGCGTGGCTCTTCTTGATCAGCCGCTTCCTGGGCTTTGACTGCGACCCCGAGGCGTCCGCGTCGTGTACCGGCGTCTGCGACCGCTCTCGCCCGCGCCAATTATCGCCGCCGCCGTCATCGTCGTCATCGAGGAGGTCGTGCTGGTGGTGGTGGCTGGGCTCCGGGGAGCGATCGCGATCGGAGTGGAAATCGTCGTAGTCCATCAAAGGCTCACCGTCCTCGTCGCGGTACCTGAAATCGATCGAACAACAACTATGAGAAACAAAATCGAATCGAATCAGATAAAGCCCTAGCTTTATTATTTCTCGGGAAAAAAAATGATAGAGGTGGAGAATGAGAAGACGTACGGATCGTCCTCGTAGCCCATGGCGGTGGAAACCGGGACGATCTGCTAGGGCAAATTTGCGTGGTGGAAAATCGGCGAGAGAGAATCGCCGTAGACGAGAACTCCGACAAGATTCTAGAGAGAGAGAGAGAGAGAGAGAGCCCAAAGCCGCCAAAAGAAAAGCGATGTACTAATGTCTTTCACAGTCTCTTCGGGTCGGGTTTTTTCCTAAGTAATTTTTGATTATTTTCATTTATGTACTTCACTTTAGTATAATTCTAACTTTGCCCTCTAAAATTTAAAAACATCCATTTTACCCATTAAATTTTGAATTTATCCTATTTAATCCCTTTTATTAAAATTTTGGTTAAAAATAGACCTAAAAAAGGAGGGCAAAATTGTCTTACTAAGCCATTTCTGTCAAAAAAAAATGAAAAAAGATTTCATGGCTGCATTTAACTTCATTTTTTAAATCTATTTTTAACGTAAACTCTAATAAAATGGGTTAAGTGAGACTAATTCACTTCAAAACTAAAAGGATAAAGTTTAAATGGAAATTGAGATTGACCCTAAGATTAAGGTTTATGGATGAGAATATATTTTATTATATTTATTAAGGTAGAGTTTAACATTTAATTGCTTCTTGCTACCATTATCATTTCAATTTGGTGCTTTTTAAGGAATGCTTCAAAAAGAGCATATGTTTCACAATTTCCTCTTTTTTATTTCATAATCATAACAAAATCATTTCCAAAATGCTCACATGCAATGCCAAAGTTATTTTCTTATTTTTGTTGTCATTTTAGGAAGAAAAATACTAAAACACCAACTCTTAACTCAACTTTTGAGTATCAATCTATGTGATATGTGAGTTATATGTACTCAAACATGATTTTAATTTTTCTTGGATTGAAAACAATCTCCCTAAAAACACAATTCAAGAAACATCTCAAAACATTCTCATTTTTATTTAATCCATTTTTCATTTTCTTCTTACAAACCATTCTTACCATTTTTGTTTTTGTTTTCAAAACAATGCTAAAAAAAACACTATTAAAAAAAATTTTCACTTTCTCAAATCAAATATGTACATAGAGATTTTCAAAATCATTTGTCTCACATTGTAATTTAGATTATGAACTTTTAATTCTGATAATTTTCACTTTTAAACTTATAAATCTACAACAATTTACCTCTATTGATAAAAAATGATTTTTCTTTTTTATTAAAAAAATTGATATTAACTTACACACAGATTGTTAATTAAGAACGTAAAATGTCTTTCACATATTTACATATTTTACCTTAAATATTGCATATATGTTTTTTTTTTCACCCTCCTTAAATTGTTTTAATTACTACACGTATATCATTCTAAATTTTGATCTTAAAATACTCAGATTTAAAATTTAATTTCTAAAATAATCAAAATTGATGAATTAGTTTTATACCAATGATTTAAATATGTTCCACTTGATATTTTGTTATTTTAAGAGTTGTTTAATGTTTTTCTAGTTTTTTTAATCTTATTTTTACAAGTTAGGAGATTAATAACTTTTGGATGCAATGCTTAATACTTTGAGGAAAATTTGCCAAGGAAAGAGGAACAACAGAGTTTTGAGCACTACAGTCACAAGAAACGAGCGTTATAGTGCTAGAATGGGAGTTTGTACAGATTGTGAGTGCTGTAATCGTGAAAAATGGACACTACAGCACTGAAAATTTTTTGAAGACATAACAAGGCACTATAGTCCTGGCTGGTGAGCACTACAGTGCTAGCAAGAGTAGATCTCTAGTGCTACAACTATGGGTTCTGGGCTTTACAACCCTTGTTTATGGTAGTTTTTTTTTTTTTTTTTTAATTCCAAAGTTGCCATTTTTCTAGTAAGTCAAGTAGGAGTCTTTTTCATTATTTTTCAGTCTTTAGAAATTTAGAAAAACTTAGAGAGAGAGAGAGAGAGAAAGAGATGTCAAAGAGATCGAAAAAAAGACAATGGGCTTGAAGATTGAGATATTGGCTTCAATCTTTCTTCCCTTTTAATTTTATTTACAATTTCAACGATGTCAATACTCTTTTGAGTTATGCTTTTTTTTTTCAATTTTGAACAAATTTATTTTTTTTAAGCTTGCAATTAGAACTTAACATGTAACTTAAATTGATTTATTCTTTCCCTTGATTTTTATTGATCATTATTGAATTGTTTGTTCTAACTTATTCTTAATACTTTTAATTAATTAGCCACTAATTAGATTGATTTGGTAAACTCTTATGAAATTAGAAAAAAGATTTTTGTGTTTAGCCTTAAATAGAATAACGTATGATTAATGTGCGGAAGTCTTAAATTTATATAGAATGAGAATATACCTACATAATATGGGTAACCACTGAGAGAGTCTTTACTTAATGAAACTTTCTTAATCTAATTCTCATAAGAATATAATGGGTTAGTTAAGAGGTATTTCTATTTAACCATTGGAAGAGGCTTTTAGATAATTTAAAACTCTTGGTTAACAATTCAATGCGATTAATTGATAAGATTCAAGTGAAGTGTTAAGGGAAGATTGTAATCTTAGGCTTTGTCTTATTGATTTTCATCTCATGAATTCTTTCTTGATTTTTGTTATTTTTTATTTATTCAATTTACTTTCATCTTTGCAAAATTATTATTTAAATAAAATTATGGTGATATAATTTTAGTATTTAGTAATAATAGTAATAATTCTACAAGAAAATGGTACTTTACTTATCATTGTATTAAATAATACTTTATTTATCATTATATTACTTGTTAGTAATACGTACCACTATATTGTATCACAATTTTTTAAACACTTAATTTTAAAATTAAATTAAGCATAATTCGTTTTACGAAAGAAAATTAGAAAACAAAAGATAAAAATAGATAATAATAAAATAAAAGATTTTGACTTTATTATTTGGTTCAAATTATTAATTTAATCCACACTATTAAAAAACAAAAATCACTACACTATAATAATTTAACAAAATTTAAGGGTAAATAACAAAAGTTACGAGACTGATGCGCTTTTTTGGAAATATGATATGGATTAATTTCACAAATTTCTCTTGAATTATATACTTCAATCATCTTGTCTCTCGTATTTACAAAACCATTCATCGTAAATTTTGATGTATATAAAATTATTCAAATTATCCCTTTTATTTATTTCTATCTATAAACTTATTTTATTTATTTCTATCTATAAACTTATTGAATTTGCTGACATAACAAATCATTAAAGATTAAAAAAATGTTTTCAAATATAAACTCTAGTTTAAAAAACAATTATTTATTTTTAATTAAAAATAAATTGAAAAATAATTATTTTCCTTTCTCCTCTTTCTCTCTCTACACCCACTCTAATTCTCTTCTCTCTTCCATCGCCGCCATCCTAGTGTTCCTCTCCATCCTATATCTCACACAAGGCCCAACCTTGATCTCCAACACAGAAGAAAGGTCGTCACGAACATCATAAACCCGATCCTATTTTTTTTCTCTCTCATCACTGAAACTACCCATCACCTTTTTTTTTTTGTTCTTTTGGCCCAAATTATGTTTTCTTCAAAATTCAATCTTTATGATTTTGCAATAATTACCCATCAATAATTGTTGTAAAATTATAAATTTCTTTTGACCAAGAATCTGAAAACCCCCAATAAAAATCTGGGCAAAATTCGCAAACGAATTTGATCCCAAAGAAAGAGAAAGAGCAAAAATTAGAATCCTGCTTAAGAAACAAAAAATGTCAGAGCAGCCGTAAATGGAGGCTCCTGGACTTGATCACGACGACGCTATTTGCCATCATCATCGTCTTCTTCCTTTTCGTCTTTACTCTGCTGGGGGACTCACTGACAGCGTTTGGTCTGGAGGAGCTGCTTCTCTCCTCCAATGCTGATCCAAGGCAACACCACCACCTTGTCATGGTGGTTGAAACCAACCTCTACCACCAGCTGATCAAGGCTTGCTCCGCTGTCAACCACATGCCCTATGAGGACACCCGCCGCAACAGCTAGCTCAGCCGTGAGATAAACTTTTGCAGGGAGATGAAGATAAGGAAGGTGAGGGGAGCGTTTAGCTTAATTTTTTTTGCTTTTATTTTAAACATTTTTTTTTATTTTTTATCAAGATTAACTTTTTTATTAATTTTTTTAATAATATGGATTTATGTTTAAAAATATTTGATTAATTTTTTAATTAAGTGCCATGTTAGTATTTTCATTAATTTGATAAGTGAAATTTGATGAAGAGGGCAATTTGGATGGTTTTATGTATATTAGGAGGCATGATGAACGTTTTGTAAATGCAAGGTAAAGTAAATTAAGGTTCAAAATGCGGAGGAATTCATATAATTAATTCATATGATAAATAAAAGGAGCATAATTTAAGTTGGGTTGGTCGTATAAGTAACTACAATTTCGTCGTTGCATTAAATTGGAAAGAAGCAAAGACCATAAGTAACTTTGTGGGATTTTTCTTTTGAAAATACGTTGTGGGAAGTTTTCATTTGATCATATTTTACTCTTATGGTTTATTTGGAGAGTATGTTCAAATCTAGATATGGTCCAAAAATATATTAAAAAGTTGTTTGATTAAAATTTGTCCTTCTTTGTTTCTGTATTAGATATCAAAATTTTTTTATAGTTAAAAAGACTTTCATTTATTCTTTTGAATCTTTTTGAACAGGATCTGGTCCAAATTTGGAGTAATTTTCTCTTCCCATTCACTTTTTCTGACTGCATTTAAATGAAATGTTCACTTTTAAAAAGAAAAAGTTTTACAAATAAGTATTTGTTTCAAGTTTTTCTATCATTATTCTTATTCTAAAAAAAGGAAAGAGAATCTTTTTTTTTCTAAATATGTTTTTTACAGTATATTTTTAAAAAATGAAAAAGAATATTTTTCGATTCTTTTATAATACATATTTCCCAATACTATTTATTTTCATTCCACACAAATTTTTGTTTTCAAAAGGAAAATTTTTTTTCACACCTAAACATCATCTCATTTTCAATAATAAAAAGATTTTCTCATCCGAAATAAAAAAATTTTCCTTTCTAGAAATGGACCTCCTATCCAAATGGGGGATTCATCTCTTTTTTAGAATATGCCTAATTTTACCAATCAACTTTTTTGTTCTAAAAATAAAAATTTTTTACTCATCCGAACACCATTTGAGTTTTAGACTAAAAAGACTTTCCAATTTCAAATAGAATTTTTTTTCTTTTCGAAAATAAACACTTCATCCAAACCAAACTTTATAATGTTGTGTTTGGATAGAAGGTTTACTTCTAAAATGAAAAAAACCTTTACAAACTAGTGTTTGTTTCAAGTTTTCTATTATATTTCTCATTCTAAAAAGGGAAAATATTTTTTTTTTCCAAACTATCTTCTCCAGTAAACTTAAAAAAAAAAAAAAAAAAGGGAGGTTATTTTCTAAAGCTGATTTCAATCACAGGCTTGAACATGACTGAACTTTTGTTCGGCTTGGTCAATCCTAACAATGAAACTAGCTCCATTGTTACTGAGCCACATATTTTGATATGTTCTATTTTAGGAGGAGTTTGGGAGAGTTTGGGGGAGGAGACTGGAGATATTATTTTTGAATTGAAAAAAAGTTGTTTTGAAAAATGTGTTTGGGAGAAAAAACTGTTTGAGGTGAAAAAATAAAAAAATTTAAAAATTTTTTTAGAAAAAAAATCAATATGAATATTGTTTCGTTCCTCTCGAAATTCTATGCAATTTAAAAAAAATTATCTCATTGGACTTGTATACATAAAGTTATGAATTTTTAAAATTTGGAGTTTACTATAGCGTTTTGGAGATATAAATAGTGAAAAATGGTGAAATTTTAGAAACAAAAAATTTGAATTTTGAGGGCTAGAAAACAGCCCCCAAATGGGCGCTTAATTGTGCCATACCTATCTTTTCCGTTATCAATTCTATTACATCTTTTTATTATTTTTTTTCAATTTATAGTTTTTATTTATTTTTTAGTGTGGTAGATGTTATATTTGGAAATTCAGGAGATAAAATGTTACAAGTAATTATAGTTTAGATGGAGCTTTTGTAATTAATCCAAATTCGATCCATAAGATTTGTGTCAGTTTATCCCTTCTATTTTTTTTCCATGTCTATCAATAGTTTATCAAATTGCCCCCATCAAAATATTTGTAACAAAATACGCCCAATCAATAATATTTGTATCAAAATTGCCTCTTTATCTCAATCTCTTCTTAAGCCCGTTTGGGAGAAGTTATAGAAATTTTTTTACTAGAAAAAAATAATTTTGAAAAATGTATTTAGAAAAAAAAAAACTATTTAGAGTTAAAAAATATAAAATTTTAAAATTTTATTCTAAAAAAATTATTAATATAAATTTTATTTTATTTTTTTAAATTTTATATAACTTAAAAAAAACCTTCTCACTTAAATTTATATATATAATTATAAATTTTTAAAATTTAAAATTTATTATAATATTTTAAACATATAAATAATAAAAAAAATATGATAAAAAAGAAAAATATAATAAAAAATTTATTTTGCGGTTCAAAATTTTATTCCCAAACGGACCAAGAAAGAAGGGCCGTCAAGTTTGAACATTAAGAGGGGGTGGTCGTAGTGGTCCCTACCGACAGCTACAATTTTGTCACCACATTAAATTAGAGAGGAAAAAACCACAAAAGCTGCTTCATGGGAAACTTTCATTGCATTGACTAAAATAGCATATATTGGCACAAGTCTTCCAAAAGCTCATCTACTCTCATCATCTCTTGCAAGAAACTTCTCCTTTCTGAAACTGATTACAATCACCAAGCTTGAACATGGCTGAAGCTTTCATTACTGTTCTGCTGGAGAATCTGAACTCCCTTGTCCAGAGGAGAATTGGGTTGCTTCTGGGTGTCGACAAAGAGATGCACAAATTCTCAAGCATCCTCTCCACCATTTCTGCAGTTCTTGAGGATGCCGAGCAGAAGCAGTTAACAGACAGGGCCATCAAGAACTGGCTGCAAAAGCTCTCTGATGTTTCCTTCGAGTTGGACGATGTTTTGGATGATTACGAATCGGAAGCCTTTCGGTTGGAGTATGATGGTCAGAAGCTGAAATGGAGCCAAAAGGTGCGATCTGGGTTATCTTGTTTCAATCCTAAGAATGCTTTGTTTCGTTTTAAGATTGCAAACAAGATGAAAGAGATTGGTGATAGACTTGATGAGATTGCTGATGAGCGAATGAAGTTTCACTTGAGGGAGGCTGTTGGGGAGAGGGGTGGGTTGAGAGAGGGACGTGAGACAAGCTCCATTATTACTGAGCCACGTGTGTATGGAAGAGAACAAGACAAGGAAAAGATTGTCGGGTTTCTTGTGAACGAAGCAATGAATTGCAAGGATCTTTCGATCTATTCTATAGTTGGGTTGGGAGGCATGGGAAAGACAACTCTTGCTCAGTTTGTGTTTCAATGATGAGAGGGTTGTTAAGCATTTTGAGATGAAGATGTGGGTTTGTGTTTCCGAAGATTTCGATGTGAAGAGATTGGTGAAGGCAATTATAGAGTCTGCTACTGGCACCGGTTGTGAAGCATTGGACATGGATCCGCTGCAGAAACGGCTTCAGGAAATTCTTAAATTGAAAAGGTTTTTGCTTGTTTTGGACGATGTGTGGAATGAAGATGAGGATCTGTGGGACAAGCTGAAATATGTGTTGGCTTGTGGATCACATGGAGCTTCCATTGTTGTCACTACTCGTCTCAAAAAGGTTGCGTCTTTCATGGGAACAGTTCCAATGCATCAGTTGTCTAGTTTATCAGAAGACGATTGTTGGTTATTGTTCCAGCAACGAGCATTTGGGAATGAAGGGAAAGAACGGCCTAATATTGTGAATATTGGGAAGGATATAGTGAGGAAGTGCAAAGGCGTGCCACTAGCTGCGAAGGCTTTAGGTGGATTAATGCGCTTCAAAAGGGAGGAACGTGAGTGGCTTTCTGTTCTGCAAAGTGAACTTTGGAATTTACCACAAGACGAGCATTCCATACTGCCTGCTTTAAGATTAAGCTACTTTCATCTTCCGATAGAGCAAAGGCGATGCTTTGCTTACTATGCTGTCTTTCCCAAGGATTATAGAATTGGGAAGGTACAATTAATTCATCTCTGGATGGCTAATGGGTTGATTTCTTCGAAGAGAGGACTTGATATGGAAGAAATTGGTGATGAGATAATCAATGAATTATATTGGTGATCCTTGATCCAAGATATTAGGAAAGATAGTTTCGATGACATTTCCATTTTCATGGTGCATGATTTAGTTCATGATCTAGCTCAATCTGTTATGAAGGATGAATGTCACATTGTGGAGGTCGATGGCAATGCACGCCCTATTAACTTGTCAAAAAGAGCTCATCATTTGACATGCTGTCCTTCTTCCCAATCAGGAAGAGTAAGTGTGGATATACCAAGTGCTCAGTCGTTACGGACTTTCATGGTATTAAGCAGTGGGACAATTGATTGTTCTTATAACTTGAATTTTTCCTCTTTACGAGCTTTTGTTGCTCAATATGCTCGCCCATCTACTCCCGTACCAGCTTTGATTAGCAATCTAATGCACTTAAGATATTTGAATCTTTCAAACACTGACATTAAATTCCTTCCCGACTCGGTCCGTTTCCTAAGCCATCTGTTGACTTTGGACCTAAGCTATTGTCATTCTCTTCGTCATCTGTCGAAGCGCATAAGTTGCTTCAAAAGTCTTCGTCACCTTTACATTCATCGCTGTGAGAAGTTATATCATTTGACCCCAAACATAGGGCGACTAACTTGTTTAAAGACTTTGACATGCTTTATCGTGAATCGGAGAAAGGGCTGCCACTTGGATGAGTTATGCAACTTAAACATTGGAGGTTTGTTATGCATCGACAACCTAGACAAAGTGGAAAGTCGAATGGAAGCTTGCTCTGCCAATTTGTATACGAAAAGGAGTCTCAAAGAATTGGAATTGTCATGGAGTACAAATGATGATGAATCTCAGAGCAATGCCGAACAGGTACTTGATGCCCTTGTACCTTCCCCGAATTTGAAAAGCCTGTCCATTTTTAATTACAAAGGCATCAAATTTCCGTATTGGTTTAGTAATGAAATCCTTGGAAATGTAGTTGAAATCACTCTTTCTAATTGCAAAAATTGTTCAGAACTTCCTCCTTTGGGGAAACTGAAATCACTACGAGATCTCAAAATATCTGGAATGAATTTTGGGCAATACATGGACAAGGAATCCTACAATGGAGACCTGAGCAGAGCTTTTGCTAGCTTGAAAACTCTTTGGCTTACGGATTTACCAAATCTAGAAAGGTAGTCAAGGGAGGATGGAAAAGAGATGTACCCATGCTTGACCAGTTTGCACGTGGAAGAATGCCCAAAATTGGCGTTACCTCACCTGGAGTCTCTAAAATCATTGACAGTCTATGAAAGCAGTGAGGTGTTACTAAAATCAGTTTATGGTCTTCCTGGTCTTACTTATCTTTGCTTAAGTGGTAATGATCAATTGGCTTTCTTTCCTGAATGAGTGCTACAAAATCTCACGGTTCTCCAGTCACTTGATATTTTTGGATTCAAAAAACTCCAAGAGTTGCCCTCAGATATGCTAAGCGGACTCAGATCTCTAGAATATTTAAATATCAGTTTTTGCCATGAGCTCAGATGCTTACCAGAGAGAATAACATTCCAAGGTCCTACCCTTCTTAAAAGCATAACAATTAACGGTTGTAAGAAGTTGAAATCTTTATCTGACAGTTTTCAACAACTTACCGCACTTAAATCTCTAGAACTTATTGATTGTCCAGAGTTGGAAGGGTTTCCAAGTTCTCTGGACCACCTTTCTTCTCTCCAAAGTTTGACAATGTCAGGCGTAAATCTAAAAATGCCAGCAGGACACGTGGGTTGGTCTTGGAATCACCGTGCTTCGCATAAGTTGGTTGTTTTGCCAGAGGCCTTGCAATACCTCCCTTCACTCGAAGTGATGACTATATCTTATTTTTTGGAGCTTAAGTCATTGCCCGATTGGCTTGGAGATCTTGCATTTCTTCGTGAACTATCCATTGTTGGTTGCCCTGATTTGGCACATATACCGACGAGCATCCAAAATCTTTCCAACTTGCGGAAATTGGTAATTGAATCATGTCCCAAATTGGAATGGCGATGTGAAAAGGACATAGGAAAGGACTGGCACAAGATATCCCACATTCCAGATGTCTATGTTGGGCCAGAAAGGTAAATCATATGGCGCTTTTGCTTTTCTGCTTTCAGTCCTTAGAGAGTTTTATTGAAACATACTTGAGATGAATTTTATATTTTAACATAGCAAAGCACATCTTTGCAGATGACCTCCAACATACTGGATTCGGTAGGCAACATACAACACTCCTCTGTGATTCTCCAACGTTTCACCAAAGGTAAATTACACGTGATTTTGTTTTTCTTCCAACTGCTGTTTGCTTATATAGTGGTTGATACCTTGTAGCGTATTCATGTAATAAAGAGTATGTTGGCAAAATAAAATCGTTTCATTTCCTATTGGGACCTCATTCAAGTTCGAAACCTTCCATTTTGGTTGAACGATATGTATAAGAAAATGTCTCTCCTTGTGTAATTTAGCATCGGTATTTAGCACGGATAATATTTATTGGGTTGTTCTGATAATCCTGAGTAATTTCGATGGGGTTTTCAAATACAGTCAATATATTTGGTTGTTGAATGCTTTAAATATAATTGGGATTGTTTTAGAGCACTTCTTATCTGGATGTAGTCGTACGATCTTGTGCTTGACAAAATACTGATATAGGCTTGAACACTATCCTACTACAGTTTGATGTTTTCTACATTTGTTTTTTTTTTTTTTTTGTTAAAATGGAGTTTCTATTTTGTTGTTAGTGTGTGTGTGTGTGTATTTTTTCTTTTTGATGAAATTTTGTTGCTAGTATTCATGTCTACTATATTGTTAATTTCATTTGGTCCCCACATTCTGTTTCAACTCGTGGTGAGAATCGTTATTTGGAGGTTGCAGATTTTATTGATTCCAATCGCTGTTGGGGTATCCTCCATTGGGTTTTTCTGGTTCTGGCTTCCTCGTTTTTGTTGCAAGTGTTATGAGAAGATAATAGGTGAACTTGATCCAAATCTTTGTTAGATATTTTCTCTTCCAAAAGTTTTCCCTAAAGTATCTTGTGTAATACAGTGATTAGGAGCTCTATTTCACGGTCTGTCCCTGTCTCGGTGATTTTATCTTCCTTTTTTTTTTTTCCCTCTCGTTTGGGATTTGTTTAGTGAGGAGAGTGTTGAAAGCTTTTTTTGTGATGGTATGGACCTCAAGAGCTTTCTTTGATTATTTTTTGTAAAATTACAGTCATATAGTGTGGATATTTAATGTAATTAGACGTACTCTACATTTGTTTTCCTATTTCTTCTCCACTTCCATCTAGCACTAACAATGATGCCAACCTCAATATTTTCAGCCATTTGGGGCGTGTGTGTGTGCTTATGAGTTTTTTTTTCTTTTTGGAGAGAGGATGAAAGTACACGTTATTAAAATAAAAGTTAAGGTTTTACTTCAAATATATATACATACATGTGTGTGTTCAGGGGAAGGTTTTTAGTCCAACAACTGTATAGGTTTTGATAATGTAACGTATCATCATAATGCATCAAATTTTTTTATATTTTTAAATAGCTAGTGTCATTTGTGCTAAAAACAAGAGTAAAGAATAACAATAATACAAATTTTTTTAAGAGAAAAATATCAATTATATTGCATTATAATTTGTTGCTTTATCCATTGCTGCCTACATTTGAGTTGAGAAATTCTGTTAATAGTATCATGTTCTATAAGTAAATATCTTTTACGATCAGAAATTTGAGTACATTGAACATATATATATATATATTTTGGAACATAGAGAGTCCTTACTGCCCTTTTAGTCTAAAATAAAATTAAAACAGACATTTTCTTTAAAATACAATGCTAAAAAGGAAAAAAAAAAAAAGGGATTGCTATAAATTTTTTTTAGAGTTTTACTCTTTTTATAAAAAAAAAATTTTATGTTTTTAAATAAATAATGGTAATAGAAATCAATAAATAAACCAAATTGACATGCCTTTAGTACCCTTATCATCTACTCATCACATATAAAATAAATTATAAAAAATACAATAAAGTGGATGAAATAAACAGAAATACAAAATCGCTCCTAAAAATAGAGAAATATATCATTAAAAAACAATAAAGTGAACGAAATAGACAAAAATACAAAATTCCCCCATAAATTAAAGAAATTGATTTTATTTAGGCATATAGATTTATCCAGACAAATTTGATGTTACATTAAAACCCTTTGCTAGAACAAGTTTGAAGGAAAAATTCTGAAAGAGAGAGATGTTTGGTTCGGACCTAAAATTTTTGTCTTTTTCTTTGCCAGTAGTTTTGTATTTTTGGGAAAAATTCACAAAAATTATAATTAGATCAACTAATTTCAACAATAAAGTATTATTTTATTCTAAACTCAACTTACAAACCAAACATAAAAAAATACAAAGGAAACCTTTAAAGCAAAAGCTCATTCATATAACTATAAAATAAAGGGATAATAAAATCTGAAGTCAAGGACCACCAATTAAGCTGAGGATATTGAATTAAATGATTTGCTAATTTATATGTAAACATATTGACCTCACGAAAATTATGAGAGAAAAATTGATTTGAATGAAAAGGTAAATCTGTTGTTTGAAATTATTAAACAAGTTAGATGTCCTAGAATGATCTTCACGTAATCTTGACCCCGAATTGTGATCCATCGAGAATCCTTAATAGAATCTTTCAAATATAAGGATGCCAATTTGATAAATTCTTATTTTACATAATATGAGAACCATGTTTTACCTTTTTCTTTGCTTTTTAAACAAAATAAATAGGAGGTTAAAGAAAGTTTATATTTTCAAAATTTGGAATTTAGCCCTCTGAAATTTTGGATTTTGATAAATTATACCTTAAGCTTTTTAAATTTTGATAAATTTTAACAATTAACAGTTTAAATTTGTCAAACCTTAAATGGTGTCCAATGTTCAAGAACAATGAACCAAAATACAAAAGTTTACGAGGCAAAGTGCTAAAAAGAATAATGATAAGGAAAATTATATATTATAGGTCATATTTGAAACCATTAGAAATTAATAGCATAATTAACTTTTAGTATAGGTTATATTCTTATTTTACTCCTAAAATAGTTTTTGACCTTTAACAATATTAAAATTACCTTTACTTATTTTTATTTTATTTTTTTCATATTTTCCCACTTTTCCTTCTCTTTCTTCTCTCTCCTTTACCTCCCATCTCTCTCTCCTCTTTGAGTCCTATTCTCTCCCCGCCACTCTGGTTGCCAACCACTTGGTCACAACTAAGTCACCATCTCTTATAGATTGTGACCACAATCAATTTCTCATCGTCAGAACTCAGCAATGATTCTGGCAGATGTCTCTCTCTCGACTGTGATCGCGATCATGAGATTATCACCCCTGTCACTTGCTCAACTTGCACAAGTTGAGCATCAATGCCGCCAAGTCGATCTCACTCGCGAGTAAGACTATCGTGATTCAGCCTCGCAAAATACGACACTAATGGTGGAGGATGAAACTAGTTGTGATTTCAATTATATCACGATTTTCCCATATTTACCTCAATTTTGCTTGGTGAACGATGGATAAAGAGGACGATGATTGCGAGGTCCACAATCATGATTGTCCTAGGGTTGTCAGCCTATATTTGTCACTGTTGTTGGTGCTACTAATGGAACTATACTATCACCATCCCTGACGTTGGCCACTTATTGATTTGCCCAAAAATGGGTCTATTCGGGGGTTAAAGTTAGTGTTTTTTTAATTAAGGACTATTTTGTAAAATTGATAAATAAATTATTTATCTTTTTTTTTTTGAAAAAATAATTTATCAAAATTGATAAAATAATGAATTATAAAATCAAGAAATTACAACTAATTACACTTGTAAATTAATGATTTATAAAATCAAGAATCTACACAAGTGAGAACAATTATTATGAATATGATAAATAACTGAATTATCGTATAATAAATGATTTACGAGATTAAAAAAACATTTTAGCAATATAATTAACCGTCAATACATTTATTTGCATACCACACCACAAGCAGAGCCGTGTATCCAACAAACATAATAAGAGCCGAATGAGGTGTTTGAGATTTCAATATGATATTTTTTGAAGAATACAAATATAATAATTGTTAATGGTATTCCTGTACACTTTTTAGTATTCTTCTTTGACCGTTAACCTCTGTTAAATTTTATTTGCAGACTTAAAGATATTGAAACTCTGAGTCTTATTTTACCTATAGAGGATCACTTTGCCTATCGAATCACAATTTTTCCCAACATGGACTCTGCTTCTGGTGTTAAGGAAGTATTGCAAGATGCTGCTGCATTTCCGTATTTATAAAACCAACTAGATGTCAAACCTTGGATTGCGTCTAGCATGGCAATTAGTGGATATTCTCTAGCCTCTTTCAGAGAAGAATTAAACGACTCAGTAGCGCCAGTGGTCATAGTGTTGTATCGATCACCACAAAAATGTGCTCTTGCCCAATGACCAATAGTAGTGATTTTAGATATATACCTAGTAACTCCTGAGTATCTATTCTGAATTTCATTCCATGACTAGCTGAAATGTGAAACTTGATATTCCCAGGCAGTTGTCTTGACATTTTGTGCAATATGTCACATACCATACCCATGTTTTTCATTCTTGTAAACAACTTCCACCACGATCCTAATGCTTGGGTGTCTGTTTGAAATGGAAACTAAGTCACTACTGTTTAGAATAATCTCCTGAAACTTTGTCAAGAACCATGTCCATGCTGCTTATCTCTCTGAGTCCACCATGGCCCAAGCAACAGGATAACAATGGCGATCACCGTCTTGAGCTGTGGCGAGAAGCAAAACTCCCATATCTTTGGTTTTTAAATATGTCCCATCTATTGAAAGAACTTTCCTCATAGAAGAAAACCTTCTAATGGCTGCCCCAAATGCTTAAAAAAGGTATTTGAACGTGTTGCTCTCGTCCACCTCTAAATGTGTAACCGTGTCGGGATTAACCTTCTGTGCAATGAATAAATAACTAGGAAGCAACTCAAAACTTTACTCTAGAGAACCCCTCCTAAGATTGTTGGCAATCTTTTTTCCAGTCCAAGCTTTCTAGTAATTAACCTCCACTCCCACACTGTTCATCATTCCTATTATTGACTTGGGAGTTGGTATGTTCTTAATATCTTGGAAGTTCATTCTCACCATTTCTGCAACTATAGCAGCACTTGCTTGTCAATGCTTCTTCCTTCGTTTCTCTAAGCTACAAGTATGAGTTTTATGATACTTTAGGATGGAGAAGAAGTTTGAGTTTTGTAGCGTAGCTACCCGTAGCACCCATTTGCATTATTCATCAATACATTTAACCACATATAGTTGCTTAGTTGATTTAACTGTCTTCATTTCAAAGCAATTGTCAATTGACATTTCATATAGCTTGTTCTTTTAACTTATCCTTACTCAAAAAAATTCTTGCGGATCTCAAAATTAGAACCATCTGTGAAACAATGTAATATAGGTGCTCAAACATTAAGTGGTTCATCATTGTCAATAACATGCAGTTCCTCATCCAAACTTGCTGTTGATGCCCTTTTACCCCTATTGAATTTATCCCATCTATGTTAGGTGCAAAAGCCGCTTCACAATCATTATTTTCCATAAAGATACTATCAAAAAACGGGTCACAAAATTGCTCCCCAAGATTTGAATTGTCACAAGTTTAGAGAATATCAATAACATCAACTACAGGAATTTCTACCCCAAAAAAAAAAAAAAAAATCAACCGAAGGAATGCTTTCCCATTCCCGTTCTCGCCCTTCAAAACATTCTCATACTCATCCCATTTAATAACTTAATATATTCATAATTGACAAAAATTTTCCATGATTTCAATAGGATAGAAATAAAATTAAAATCATCATAACTCAATGCTTTCACCAAAAAAAAAAAATCGACTAGAGTATGACATTAATGAATAAGATGGATGATAAAATACAAATTTAAAATAAATAAAATGCATAATATCCATCTTAAATATGTACATTGAGATAAAGACGGATCCTCATCCCTATTCCAATAGCCAAATCACGTTACAATCCCCTATCTATCTCTACCACATTAGAAGGGGGTACCCACCGTACCACATTAGAATGGGGTACCTCCGCGAGTAAAAATGTCTATCCCTACAAACATGACTCGTCAATTGAAATCAGTCCATAATCTTGCATTTGAAATATTTCTTTTCTTTACTTTCAACGTTTATACAAACAGGCTGATACAACTAGGAAATGATGTTAGATTACATACAAAACACTCACTTGCTACAAAAATATCAATCACCTTGGTGTTTAGTCAGTTGCATTAATATCTCCAACCTAGACAACACATACAGCACCAAAATATTCCCCCCATGAAAACCTAACTAAAGCAGATCTGCAGGAAGAGAAGCAGGATCGAGCTCCCAACAGTCTTTCGGAAGCTCTGGAGCCTCATCACCAGAGAGCTTCCTTGCAGGAATTTGGTGTGAGAATGATTGAACATCGTCTTTCTCTAGCCACCTAATAGCATGGGAACCTATTTCACGTCTCTTGAATATCGTCTTAAAGCCTTCAACCTTCTCAAGATACGCCATGCTCAGACCATGCATCTCACTGTATGTTGTTAAGAACAGTACTATGTCATAACAACTTCTGTCCCTACCTGAAATGTTCATTCCTTCTTTGTTAAAAGTCGAGTCCTTATATAGCGCCCAGATAGAACCTTTCTTGGGATAAATCCTATAAACCTCCCTAGCAGCTCTTTCGCAATCGACAGCATGAGAAAAGATATTCAAAGAACTAATATAAGTTGTCCTAGAAACTTTAAATCTCCCACAAGATACATGGAATCCCGTTCTCTCCCCGATAAGCAGCCTGTCCTCTCCACTACTCTGAAGTTCCAACCAACTCATCTTCACCTCAAAAGGATTCACGGAAACAACTTCGTCAATCAAACCATAATGCCTTGGCATCCCATCATCATCACCGTAGAAAGCCCAAACCTGGCCTTGCTTGAAGCTTCTCTCAACTCTATCTTTATCAAAATCATAGAAATCTGAATCCTCCACTGCCATTATCTCCGGATCGCTACTTCTTGACCCTTTGGACTTCACCAATGCACTCAAACTCTTCTTCAAATCCCCAGGCTTTGCCAATCCTAAATCCTTGCTCTTCTTTGACACTGAATCTTTCACCTTCAAATCCCTGTTTCGCTTGGGAACCTCACGCCTTTCTTTCTCTAGTTCTCTATGCCCCTCCTTTTCCTTTTCCTTTTCCTTTTCCTTTTCCTTCTCCTTCTTTCTCTCCTCCTTTTCTTTCTCCTTCTCTTTCCTCGCTTTCTTCTTTTCCTTTTCTTTGTCCTTTTCTTTCACCTTTTCTTTCCTCTCCTTTAACTTCAATTGCATCCTTTCCTCTTGGGCTTTTCGCTTGACTTCAGACTGAAGTTCGGCCAATGTCATTGTTTCTTCATCAATTTTGACCCTCTTTGGCTCAGATCTCTCCATGATATCCCCAACGCTACTCATTCTCTTCCTCAAACCACCGCTTCTCAATCTCCCACCACTCCATTCTCCACCATTGATTTCCTTCTTCAAATCCCCAATGCTTTTTTCACCTTTCCTCTTCAATTCCTCAGTCTTCGCCCCTCCCTTACTCATTTCACCATTGGCCACTCTTCTCCTCCCTGATCCAACGCTACCGGCTTTCGGGTTAGTAACCGAACACTGGATAGTCTCACGACCACCAACATTCCTAGTCTGCAGCCTCTCACTTCTAGCCCTAACCCTACCGTTCCCATCTTCCCCAACTTCCACTGCTTCAAAGCTTTTCCTACAACTTGGACACACCAAATTATGCCCCAAATACTTCCGCTCAAACTGGTGCAAAAGTCGGCATGTTGAGCATGCAGTCCAAAATGTCTCACCTTTTACAGATTCCTCACTTTCCTTCATCTTCTCATTTTGAATCTGAATCCTTAGCTTCATATCATACTCCTTTCGTCTAATCTTATCTGAAAGGAATCGAAACCCCTCATTGATGAGCTTGAAGGCCTCCTCAGCACCCACATGGGGGTTCTTATCAGGATGCAAAAGAAGTGCAAGCTTCTTGTACTGCTTCTTAATGGTGTTAAAATGGCAGAACGGCTCAGCCTGGAGGATCTTGTACCATTCAGGTAGGGCCTTAGATTTGGAAGCTGCACGTAGGATGTTGAAGGAGGTGACCATGGAGGAGAGGCCCTCAAGGTTCGGACAAAGGTGGAGGCCTCGTTTGGCATATTTAAGGGCTGATTTGAGTTTGTTGTCCTTGTACTTGGCCTCCGCTTGAAATTTCAGCCGCTGAGCTTCTTCCTCTCTTTCTTGTTCTCTCCCCATTCTTGTATTTTTAGGTTTCACTGAAAGGAAAACATATTTGATAATAAACTAGCTGCATAACAGTACTATATCACACCAAATTTTAACAAAAAGAAAACTCAAGATTACAGAATTTTCGCATACAAAAATGTTGGAGAGAAAACCACGACACCAAAATTCTTTCATGCTATTCTTCTCTATTCTCTTTGTTGTTTGCCTGACTTGAGCATTAGAGTGCTTTCTATGAGTACACCCCCGGCGCCCACTAGAATGGAGAACGATAGATAGTGTGAAGAAACTTTGATGTCGTGATTTCACTACAACAAAAACCAATTGTACACGCAATCAGGAGAAGATATGCACAAAGGCCATGTCATAATCAAATCCCCACAGGCTCATCCCCCAGGAATCGAGTCCACCATAAGAGGACCTCATTGAATAAAGCATCATTTGAAGAAAAACAATTTTGTTTCTAACCCATAATTTAACTTTTCATATTTAGAAAAGACCCAAAAAAAAAAAATCAGTATGTCAGAACTACAAGGGCAATTCTAGGAAACTAAATCACTTTCAACCTCAAATCCATTTAAAACAACACCTAACCTTAAAAACTAAATAAATTAAAATAATAGAATTATCAATTTCTTGAATTCGACTCTATCAATGGAATTGCCTAAGCCTAAGGCCCCTTACAATTTGAAAACTTTTCTTCAACTTATTATCCATTAAAGTCTCAAAATATTGAAAATCAAACATATTAATCAAGTTTTTTCAAATACAAATCTTCAGCTTGATTCTTTAATCCTTGCAGAACTCTTTCTCATTTAACAAAAATTTAAAAAAAAATTAATTAAAACCAAAACCCAGCTCATAAAATTTACGACTGAAAATAGAGGGCTTCTACAACATATGCAAAAGTAAAACCAAAATAACAAAAAAAAATTCGATCAGTTTTTCAGAACTACAACAAGAACATCATGAAGCAAAAACTCAACAGGCTCATTTCTGAGTACTGGTAATTACAAAAAAAAATAAAAAAAATAAAAAATAAAAATAAAAATAAAAATAAAAACCACAACCCTACCTCAAAATGTCTTCTCGCTCCGATAAGTTTCGCTGCAGAAAGCATGGGTTTTTTATTCCATCAAGAGAGAGAGAGAGAAACAAAAAAGAAGGAGAGAGAGAGAGAGAGAGCGACCATGGGGAATTGTGTTTTCTGTGACGGGGTAGTAGACAGGGTTTTTCTGGTGCTAGTAAAACGACGTTACCTTTAAAAATAGGACGACAGAGTTTATGATGTCGTTTCTTTGAACACTAATTGGAGGCACAACTCCCACCGGTGGAGTCCAATATTCGGGACTCTGAGACACACGCCTTGCCAGGGGCTTCTCTTTATATGGACTTCTTCACTCAAGAAGCCCTGGTTCTATCATTTCAACGAGTTGCTCCGGAGAAGTCACTTGATTATTGTGGATCCATGCATTACGTTATCCTACAATTCATCGTTAGACAACGAGACCAGAGTCTCCCAATAATGCAGCAAATGACATCATTGAAGGCCTTGGGATTTTGTCTTTGTGTTTTGATAGCAACCAAACGTTCCGAGACAAAGAACATTGCAACAAAATAGCATGATTCGCGTCCTCTAAATCTTCATTACACCTAGAACAAATCTCATCGTAAATCACCCCACGATTTCCCAGGGAAGATCATGCTGGTATTATCTCGTAAAAGCATCTCCACATAAACAAGTTAATCTTGTTAGGAAGATTAAGTGCCCACAACGGGGCCCACCATTTTCTATCAGGATTACCCATCATTGAAGAAGAAACTTCTCACGGATTCAATAACTTTGTTGGATTTATAAAGGTACACCCAATTTCCCAAAGCAATTCACAGTTTTTTTTTTTTTTTTTTTTTGGGAGGGGAATTCATAGTTCATTTAGTTTTTTTTTTTTTTTTGTGCCTTTTTTTTTAATTACTTGTTACCCTCCTGAGAATAGATTTCAATTTAAACATTAAAAGAAAGAATTTCCCACTTGAAATCTGGTTACAAATCGCCCAATAATCCACTCCAAATCAGAAATTCAAATCAAATGAAAAGAAATCAGAGCGTTGGCATGCAGATAAACCCAAAAGTTGAAACCAGAAAGACCACTATGAATCGTCTTTGCTTTCAGAAATAAATAAAATAATAAGAAAGATAAATCTTTATCTCCTCTTTGCAATCCAACAGCAGAAAACAGAGGACAAAGACATTTACTTGATATTTTTTAAAATAAAAAAATGGTGTGTGAAAGGAAATATTTGTTAAAATATTTACTTGATGAAAATGGTGTGTGAAAGAGAGGAAAAAAATACCTGTGAAAATGGTAAGAAACGAAATCCAAAAGACCAAGATTCAAGAAACGCTACTTCAGTGGGAACCCAAAATACCCAAACTCCCACCAAAAAATTATAATAATAATTAAAGAAAAAGAGAAAAACTCGCTAAAATGACCATCCTTGAAAGTCAAGTTATTTTAAGTAAAATGGAGTTTTTTTTTCTTTCTTTCTTTCTTTTTTTTTTTTTTCCCCTTAGCTTTCAAGTAATCAAATACTCACCAGTAGCTAAGAATAAACATTTAAAAAAAATTCCTTTTACTTCTGATATTTATAAAAGAGTCTTTTTTTTTTTAAGTAAAGAAAGCTTTTTGCAAAACAAAATTTTTGATGGATTGGGTGATATTTGGTATTGTTTTCATTTGTTTTGAAAATAATTTGTAAGTTGTAATGTGATTTTTAGTTTTTGTATTTTAATTTTAATTTGGGATAAAGGATATTTGAATTCCATATTATTTAATAGAGTTAAATGTAGAATTACTGTTATATTTTATTTATAACAAAGGGTGAAGGCATAAATCTATTTCAATGGGGACATACATCAAAATTATTTTAGGAAAAAAAAATTTTAATAGACTATGTGAGAATTTTTAATTTTAACGGGAAATAAAGCAAAAACCTCAAAAAGTTTTTTTGGAGTCATTTTAGTATGGGTTTTATGAGAATTTTTAATTTTTAGTGAGAGGCTAAATAGGATTTACATGAGAATTTTTTTATTTTTAGTGGGGGTATAATATAAAAATAATAAAATTTTTAAAGTAAAAATAAATGAACAAAAAATCACAGTGGGGCAATAGCTCCCACCCGTCCACAAATAAACACATCCCAAGTTGTTATTTCAGAACTATATTTTTTTCATCTTCCAGAATGAAATTAAAGAGATTCTAATAAATTTATTGAAGTTTATGCACTTTCATCTATTTGCCTGTTAGCAAAGACATTGTTGGTCTTTCATCTTATAGATCGTGTATATGACCGACCTTCAGTAAATGTATACTCCTTTTTCCATTCAGGTGTTTTTTTTTTTTTTTTTTCACTGGATTTTAGTCAAAAGATTTTTAACGAAAATCTTCTCTAAAATCAATCTCTAATTACATAAAGGACTTTCTCTTGTTTATTTACATGTCATATGACTGTCTTCATTTTTCCAACCTTTCTTTTATTTGTTTAATAAAGAAATAAAACGGATAAATAAAAAGGATGTTAAAAGAGATATCGATTTAGTAAGAACTAGTCTGTATTTCATGGAACGATACTCATACCCATCTCCATCATTTATTTTGAAAGAAAAAATGAAGTTTATGCATCATCACGTGGTCTTTTAATTGAATAAATTTGAGATAGAGAGACAACTACCAATCTCCATTAGAGAATTTCGTTCTTTATTAATTTAAAAAGTTCACTGCAAAGCCCTCACCAACAGGGAAGAATTTATTAGAATGACAATAGAAAAAAAGTTAAATTAGCCAAATAATCTTTTTTTTTTTTTTTGGCAAAATAAGATTTTTAGATCATTGTGAAAATAAACCTTTCTCAAAAAGCACTCTCATCATGAATAGAAAAAGAACTAGAGTAAGACATCCTAGAGTCGGTGGCTCACCGTCACCAGCAAAACATGCTTCCACAGCTTCAAAATGCCATAGTGGAATTGATTTTTTGCGATTGAAAAAAAAAAAACCCTGAATATTACAAATAATAATCTTGAATTATGATAAATCTGTTCAGATCAAAGAGTCCAGAATTTTCCTCTTTTCATTTTCTGCACTTTTTTTTTTTTTTTTCAGGGGAAAGTATAAGGAGGAAATGGCAATGTTCCTCAATCCATTTAACTATACCAATCAAGAAACAGAATAGAAAAGGTCAAGACAAATAGGAAAAGCAGAAGAAAGGTCCTGCTGCTACTATTCCGCTGGATTGCTTGGGACAATTCTTTGTTACCAAGCTCTACATTCTTCGTAGCTTCAACCGCCTGTTTTCCCAAAAGAAAGCGGGTCATAATAAGAAATCATTTCAAAACAGCTTCTGCTTATGTTTCGTTTAATGAACAACTAAATAATGGCAAGAAAGCGGCCATGACACGATAGCTATGCAAACATGAAAACCTTTTACTTAGCAAGGTCAATGCAATATTTTATACAAGGTGAAGACTGCTAGTCTTGAAACACAAAAGGAAATCATGTCACGAATTGCAAGATAAAATTAGAAAAAAAACTGCAAAATGATCTTGATCATACAAAATAGAGGTGATAATGTGCTATATATATATATATACATACATATTTTCTCTTTTCTTTCATGAATACTGAGAAGTATTGTGCTCCACATAGGTCTTAAAATTCGCATATTGTTTGGCAAAAAAAAAAAAAATGCATATTGTATGTTATGAAAAGCCAAGTCTATGCGGTCTTTGGAACGTAGTTTTTCAGTATTAACCTAAAAACCATGTCTTAGATCATGCAATCACCAAGAAAGATAATTGCAGAATATCCGACCTACTCTCCCAGGATAATATAAAAGGCAATGTCTCAATCGGGTTATATGACGTTGGCTCTAGGTATAGGTTCTTATCGGCTGCTTTGTTTCATTTTATTACTCATGCTTAGTCCAAAGCATTGTTGTTTTTAGGATCTGGATTAACAACCAATTTCTAACAATCAATATTCAGACATTTATTTATTTTTATATTACTCTTGAATGTCAAGATATTTATTTAATAGCATGTGTGAAGGTTGGACTATAAAGCAACCAGGTTTGCTGCCCATTTGCTAACTTCACAGTATATCTGAAATCAAATATTTAAACCTTTTTTTTTTTTTTAATTCATTGTTATCTGTCGGTGGTCTTATTTATTAATTTAATTTTGGCTGCTGTTGATTGGTCTTAAACTAGTTGAATAGAATGACACTAGCAAATAAACAGAAGTTACATCTAGTAACAAGAAAAACGACATATATTCATAGTTCCACGGACCACCTGAATATTGCTTTAAAAGGATCACATGCAAATCTCAAACACATACCAGCCATTAGGGAAAAGACAAGTGCGAGAAAATTAATGAACATGGATACAGCATCTAACCTGCAGGTATAGTTGTTCTATTTGTTGGGCTTGTTGCAGAACATGTGTGGCCATGAGATGATTCAATGCTGACATTTCCACCATCTTAGTTTCTGTTTGCTGGACAGCATCTAGAAGACTACTCAGCTCTACCTACAAATCAACAGCAGCAGCTTCAATTTTAAGGAGACCTACAAATCGAGATGAAGCAATATAGGAATTTGATACAAACCAGCAAGAACAGAGTAGAAAGACGAGAAGAAAAAAATGGATTGGATGATAGAGAATTGTATTGAAAACTCAGTGACATTCAAAGATACAATTCAGTGAGCATTCGAGAGGCTCCCACTCTCCTAGAAGCTTCTCTCACTAGATTCTTCCTGCCTCACTATTCTCATGACCCTCTCCTTTTATTCTTTCTCACAACCATCACACTTCCAAAGCAGCCAACTAACAATCAGCTAAGTACCAAAATACCCACCCACAACTCACGTGCTACTCATGCCACCCACTACTAATCACGAGCTAAGCACGCATAGCCCTCCTTGCATACGTGAAACAGATGGGGGGGCTTATCAGAATCACATATCTGAACAACATAGAAAGGCAAACAAAAGGGCAAAAATTTAACACTGGATATCAAATACTCAGATTACCTGAAGAGCACGTGTTTCATCATCCAACAGTTGTTGCTGAACTTTCAGAGGCTCGGGTTGAAATTGATCAGGTTCTCTGAAGTCTAAACTGTTTGATTTAGATGAATCTTCAGAACTTGACTTGGCAACAGGTTTAAACTTTCTTCTTGGCGTTGCCCTACTAATGGCATCTTGAAAGCGTATGGCTCTCAGCTGATCAAACTGGGATGTAATAGAGTGAAGTCTCTCACTTAAACTCAAGACCTGCAGTCAAGAAACGAGCACAAGAAAAATACCAAATCACCAAATCATAACGGTCATTTGCTTTATTAAGTATCCTAGTTAGAAAAAGGAAAGTTAAAATTTCAAACTGTAATGACTAAATGACGGCCAGCAGGCAAATAGCCAACGGAGATTGCTATGGACCTGTAAATTTGA
Organism: Antiaris toxicaria; assembly: GCA_035233585.1. NCBI lineage: Eukaryota > Viridiplantae > Streptophyta > Magnoliopsida > Rosales > Moraceae > Antiaris > Antiaris toxicaria. The sequence goes on from CP141163.1 coordinate 10,889,118, forward strand.
CCAGCAAGATAAGCTAACACACAGTATAGATTAGGAATTTCTCAAGGAAGAAGACGGCCTCTGGTCATTTAACTGAATTGAAAGAAATACAAAGAAAGCTGAGAAATGGAAAATAACAAAGATAGCAGGACACTCCAAAGACGATTCCACAACCACCCCAAATAGCAACTCATTTCCTTTTATATTGTCCATTACCTAACAAGCTACTGATGACTAGAAGAAATCAGCTACACTAACAACCTCTACCCTTACAGCCCATTAACCAAACCGATCTTCTCAAGCCTATGAATAATAAGTCCCAACAGAGATGTTATGAAGTGGCATGACAAGATTCTATCACTTTACAATCACTAAAATTAAGGTAGCACAGATCAAGGTTTCTGCTACGGTGCACTCATGCTAAACATAAATAAACAAGAATCAACAATACGAATGAATTATAACCTACCACCCCATGTTTGTGTGCTACCGTATCAGCATTAGATTTATCCACCCTAATGCCAAGCCAACCTTTTGAAGTTGCTTCTTCGTCATTTATGCTGTTTTTCAGAACATCAATTTGTTCTTGACATGCTTTAATAAAGGCACTGACCTGCACACAATTGATAACTGAATAATAATCAACTCATGAAAACTTTGTGAGCTTATTTATGAGCAAAATGACAGAATTTTCCTAGTTCATTTGATTTTAGAAGATTGAAATACAAATTCTAAGATTCCATCATAAAAAAAGATCTCATTAGTAATCCAAATAAAAATAAGTCATGAAATTGCAATAGAGAAAAGCCAAATTACGACTTACTTCATGTTCGATGCTATCTCTCTCTTGTTCAGTTGTTCGATGCAGATCAACATAATCCTTGCGATGTTCCAGCATAAATTGTTCTAGAGTCCCTATGCTTTCAAGCTAAATACTCAACAAAAAAAAATGCACACGTACACACACATCAAACACCAGAACAGAAGTAACACCAAGGAATATTTTGAAAAAGACCAACAACTAAAGATAATGGTGCACATACTGTTTTGAGAGCGGCTTTAGTGAAAGGTGATCTCTGGCGAGGCTTGTGGATGATAAAATTTGCCAAAATGGCTGCCAATTTAGACTGAGACAAGGAACAAATGATCACCACAAAGATTGATGGTGACAAAACCATCTTGTTGATGATGGACGAATAACAAAAAAATAAAGGCTCAGAAATATCAAAACCTCGTCATATCCCAAAGAGAGAGCAGTGTGCCTAACAGCGTCTTTGAAGTCCTCAGTCCTGTCCCTGACTCTGGCCATTCTTGACCATCAAGGAGTAACGAAAAACCTAACCCAAAAATCTCTACCAATCCCTCCTCCTCAGGGGCAACAAAAAGCTAAAGATCCCCACCTTTTTCTACGTTATTCTTGAATCTGGAAAAATTTAAAAAAAAAAAATCAAAATTCTCTGGTGAGAAAATGTCTTTGACAATACCAATTAAGCAAAGTCTATAATCTTCTGCAATTGCAATGGCCGTGTTTACTATGCTTTGAGTTTACACACAGCATTGAAAACCCACATACCAAATCAAAACTTAAACAAGAATCATACCCAATTAAGTGGAATTTGAAGCTAATAAACTCATCTATAATTCCATTTCCTTCTCCAACTACAAAAAAGGAAAAAAAAAACGAAAACAGCCCAAAAGAAAGTAACTTTGAGCTTAATTCCACACCAAAGATTTAACTCTAAAACCTACAAAGTCTAGAGGGAAATTAGCAAAAATTAAGTATAAAACTAATTAGATCCATAAAAATCTTGAAATTTTGAAACTAATCATATTGATTAGGTTTTATAAAACTCAGATATTCCGTCAGTTTTACAGAATTAACAAGAAAATCATCAAGGAAAAACCCAATAGGCACATTGCTATGACTGGGAATTTCGGTATTTTAGGTTTTTTTTTTTTTTTTTTTTTTCCTTTTGTGAAACAAGAATAACAAAAGAGATTTTACAACAATTAGAATTGAAATAAAAAAGGAAACACCAATTGGATGGTTAAATATCGGATAAAGGCCATTCAAGAGAAGAAAGAAAACCCTAACCTCAAAATTACTCCTTTTTGCACCAAAATGTTTTGCGCCTTCTCTTCTACTCTGTGGAAAGCTCGGTGATCAAGCAAAGAATACCAACGTGCTTCCACGGCGGGAGAGAGACAAAATGATCAGAGAAGAAAGGAAAATAAGATTCAAAAAATAAAAAATAATAATAATAATAATAATAACACACGTGAATAAGTTTTGGGTACTTTTACAAATTTTAGAAATTTTGATGATGCATTAAACAATTTTAAAAAATTTTGATGAATACATTAAAAAATAAAAGATAAATATCCCAAAAAAAAAAAGATGATTAGAATAAAAAGAAAAAAAAAAATACCTCAGCTACTCTTTGGACTAATGCTAGCTGAATGAACAGGATATTTTATTTTAATTTCTAAACTTTAATACTTTTATAATTTAACTTTCTTAACTTTAAAAACTAGTATTTATATTACTTAAACTTTAAACTTTAAACCATTAGCAAAAACATATATTTTTTCATTTTTTAACCATATAAAATTTAGAAAAACTTTATTTTTGTAGCTTAAACTTTAGTACATTTAAAACTTTAACTTTTAAAGCTTAAAAATGATTAATGCATTTATAAGATTTGTTTTTAAAACTGAAGTTATTACAAGAAAGATTTCCAAAGTTATTTTCCTGACTTGAGCATCAAGATGCCTTTTGCAAGCCTAGCGAGAGATAGAGGAACACCATCGTGAATGGCAAAGAAGGTATAAGGACATTAACGCTAAGAAAACTTCCAACACAAACACAAAAAAATCATAGCAAGCATGTGTTTGTTTCCAGTAGATACACATAACACTCATGTCCTACTTGCTTCAAATCAAAAGTAGATTTATAACCAAGTATTTGCAACCATAACTACCTTAGAAAGTAAAATTAGCAAAATGATCTTTTTTATTTATTCATTTATTACTTTTTTTTTTATATATATGAAGCGCCTAAACAAGGCACACACCATCAAAAGTAAGTCCTTCCGCAATCCTTTAACGTATAGCATACTTTGAAAAGTTATTTTATACTTAAGACTATATACTATAGTCCTTTTGCCAATGGACCAAGCAAGAATAAGCTAATGCGTTTAACAAATACTCCTCGTCGAGGAATATGCACAAAATCAAGAAAAGTAAGTAATTTATCAATAAATGAAATTTACGTCTTAAAAGCTCATCAGCCAAAAGTAAGTAATTTATCATTCATGAAAATTACTCTTAAAAGCTCCCCAGCCCTCTTTTAGTTATGTCGTTTCTAAATAACTTCGTTTTGTACTTAATTTTTTTTTAAAAATGCAGGTCAACTTTTATTTAGGTAAATTCTAAAAGTACAACTAAACTTATAAACTCAAGGACCACATCAAGCCAAAAACTATTACAACTAATATTGAGAGCATACTGAACAGTAACATGAGCTGCTCTATTAGCAGACCTATTCACATGATGCACTAACGGACTATCTAGAAAAGACAAGCACCTCAATGTCTTCTAAGATAACACCCTCTTGAGCTAACTCAGAGGGATTATAAATAGCCAAGACCACATTCCAAGCATCAGTCTTGACTATACTGACCGCGAATGGATGATCCAAAGAGAAAGAAAGACTCTCCCGCAACACCAAACATTTGGCCACAAAAGGAGAAAATATGCCAGAGATTGTGGCTGCCAAAGTACCACGTACTGACCCTCTCCAATCTCTGATAACTATTCCAATTCTTATTTCACCAGTTGCACCAAATACCTATTAATAGCCACGTCCGCATTCATGTTTAAACCAACTCCCACCGGTGGAGTCCAATTTTCGGGACTTTGAGACACACACGGTGCCAGGGGCTTCTCTTTATATGGACTTCTTCACTCTAGAAGCCCTGGTTCTATCATTTCAACGAGTTGCACTAGAGAAGTCACTTGATTATTGTGGATCCATGCATTTCGTTATCCTCAATTCATCGTTAGACAACAAGAGAAGAGTCTCCTAATAATGCAGCACATGACATCATTGAAGGCCTTGGGACTTTGTCTTTATATTTTGATAGCAACCAAAGGTTCCGAAACAAAGAACACTGCAACAAAATAGCATGATTCGCGTCCGCTAAATCTTCATTACACCTAGAACAAATCTTATCATAAATCACCCCACGATTTTCCAGAGAAGATCGTGTTGGTATTATCTTGTAAAAGCATCTCCACATAAACAACTTAATCTTGTTAGGAAGATTAAGTGCCCGCAACATGGCCCACCATTTACTATCAAGATTACCCATCGTTGAAGAAGAAACCTCTCCCAGATTCAATAACTTTGTTGAATTTACAAGTGGGCGTTTGGTTTTATTTTTAAAAATGATTTTCCATTTTCAAAAACACAGAAAATGAAAACGGTCCCAAAATAGCATTTGTTTATTCAATGTGTTCAAAATCATTTCGAAAACATCATTTTCAACTATGTTGTTTTTTGGGGTTTTTTGAAAACAAAAAAAAGCTATTTTTACCGTTTATTTTCATTTTCTCCCTCCCTCTCCTCTCTCTCTCTCTCTCTACCTATGTAGCGTCGATGACTACGACCATGTCCAATGATGGCCTCCATCTCCGAAAAAGGGCAATGATCACGAACTAACGACAACGGTGACTGTCCCGCACAATAACGACCACTGACTCGCGACCCAAAACTTGCTATTGTCACTACCTAGAGCTTAGACCACCAATGTCCTCTACCCTTGCCCCTCATTGCAAAACCAACCACCAAAGGTTTTATTTTTTTTTTTAAATTATGACTAATAATTCATTTTTTGTTATTTTTTTGTAAAATTAAACATAAATATATTTTCATAAAATACTCATTTATTAAATGGGGTTTCAAAAATATAACCAAACAGAATTTCATTTTTATGTTACCCATATACTCAAAAAAATAACCAACCACAGTTTCAAAAATGGTCTCAACACAGTTTTCAAAACATTATCATTTTCAGTTTTTTTTGAAAACATAAAATATTTCAAAAACAATACCAAACGCCTCCTAAAGGTACACCCAATTTCGCAAAGCAATTCATAGTTTTTTTTTTTTTTTTTTTTTTGGAGGGGAATTCATAGTTCATTTAGTTATATTCTTTTTGTGCCTTTTTTTTTTTTTTTTAAACTTGCCCTCCTGGGTATACATTTCAATTTAAACATTAAGAGAAAATATCTCCCACTTGAAATCTGGTTACAAATCTCACAATAATCTACTCCAAATCAGTAATTCAAATCAAATGAAGAGAAATCAGAGAGTTGACATGCAGATAAATCCAAAAGTTGAACCCAGAAAGAGCACAATGAATCGTCTTTGCTTTCAGATACAAATAAAATAAGAAAGATAAATCTTTATCTCCTCATAGCAATCCAACAGCAGAAAACAGAGGACAAAGACGTTTAGTTGATATTTTAAAAAAGAAAATGGTGTGTGAAAGGAGATATTTGTTAAAACATTTACTTGATTAAAATGGTGTGTGAAAGAGAGGAAAAAAAAAATACCTGTGAAAATGGTAAGAAACGAAATCCAAAAGACCAAGATTCAAGAAACGCGACTTCAGTGAGAACCCAAAATACCCAAACTCACGGCAGCCAGAGATGATTAACTTACCACCAAAAAAACTGGACTAGAAGCCGCTCATACGAACCAACCCACTAAACATCAGGTTCTACCCTGTTTTATTTAACAATCCAATGTATGACCATCATTTAGGAATATTAGACCTTTTCTCTTGTAACTTTAACGGGACTTCCTCTACAGAAATTTAACCATACTTTTCATCATTTTTGTGGACGAGCCATGCATCCAAGAAGATAAAGGACACGGACGACCCCACAACTTTAAATCTAAGCTAGCATCTTTAACATCCAACCATGTGCTGTTGAGAATATATCACGTGCAGATTGTTCAACGCAGCACAAAGAGTGAGTAAGAGGGTCAAGCCAACCCATGACTAGAGGAGGAGAGCTTGTGCTCTATTTTGGAGGAAAACTCAAAATCCTAGTATGCCCAAACAATGCTTTTGCCTGTATGTATGTTAGGTGGCTTCAAACATCAAGTTGTTTTCATTACATCAACAAACGACGTGTTGCCTTTCCTACAATTTTTCTAGGTCAGCAACTCCCTATGTGTTCTCTAAATCCTGTGACACACGGATGCAATGACAACAGAAACACACATACATCTAAAAAAAATTATATTATAAGCACTTTGAGTCTTAGCTTTTGAGACTATAACCAATTCCTCCACCTTGATTTTGCAAAGAACTACTTTTTGCCAAGACATGGCTGTGTTATCTCTACCTCCACCAGTGTCTATGTACCAGAATTGAATTTATAATTTCCTTCTCAAAGATCACAATAATCAACATCACATAATAGGATACGATGATGTGCAAACATAAAGATATTGTCTATCTATAGTCCACTCAAAAACATCTAATGTGCAATATATGGCTCTGCCTCCAGGATTTTAGCAAATGGCAATACAGGCCAAGGGTTCTTCGAATATCAGTTAAAAAAACAAGCTTTAACCACTCCAAGAAAGGAAAAAAGATTCGAGAATTGCACATCCACAGCAGACTAAAACTAAGAGGAACACCCTTCTCAATAGTAGTAAGTCCCTTTCTTCCAGCAAAAAGTAAAAAGAGGAGATCCTGATTCCTAAGAGACCTATCTCATTTACAAGACACTAAACACAACCTTTCAAAACAACCCAAGTCATGTTCATCAGCATTTTAGAGTCCTCCACAATCCAAACCATTTCTGCTACCAAATATCGCAAAATTCTAATCTTTTATTGGTTTCCCATCGAGACACGGTCAGATTTTGGAGCAAAGCATAATTGAGAACTTTCCCTTTGAACAGCGCAACAAAAGCAAATGCTTTAACTATCTCAACATATACATATTCACCCATTTCAAGTTAACTTATCAACAACAACGTGAACAAAGACAATAAATCTCAAACTTATCAGTTCAGTACTTATTTCTTAATGCGAAAAATGAAAATCCACCCAATTCAGGTCTGAAAAACATTCCCCGTTATCTTTGCATATACAAAATTAAATACAAGAAATATCTCCAATTTTGCAGAAAAAACAAAGCATTAGCCTGACTAGCAAGCAAGCCTATTCCAAATTCTCCAAACAACTTAAGTCTTAAGTAATCGAAACAGCAGTCGATTTAACAATCACCATACTTTTTCAGCATATGAATACATCAGAACAACAATTTATCTCTCAACTTTCATCCAAATTTCAATCGAGTCGCGAAACTAATGCAGGTTAATTCACAAAATCGGGTTCTGTATAGGGATAACAAAACCGTGCACCCAGTAGAAGTGGGTTTTCACTAAGTCGAATGTAAGATAACATCGCGATACTCGACAACAAACAAAATAATAACAAAAGACAGATACAAAATTTCACAAACAAATACGTAAGAAAAAAAAAATCTACTACAAAAACAGCCCTAAAATAAATCCAACCAATCACATAATTAACTCACTTAAACTAATGGCAATTCACGAAACCTTAAAAAATTAATACTAGAAGGCAGCGATGGAGGTCGATGAAGGCAGCGATGGCAATGGAACCCTGGACGACAAAAGCGGATTCCTTGGTATCCTAACAAGCACACTGAAAAGGAGTGGGAGAGAGAGATGATGATGATGAGCTTGGAGAAGAGAGAAGAACGCGAGAGTGAGAAAAGAGGAGAGAGCAAGGAGAAGAAAGGAGAGGGAGAGAGAGAGAGAACCTGTATGAATTGGGAATTTAAATGCTTTCAGAAAACATTAAAAACAGTATTTTGATGTTTTCAGTTTTTTTTTTTTTTACTCTGTTTTCAAAAAAGAATTTTTTGAAAATATTAGCCAAACAATATATTTTCTTGTTACAAAAAAAATTTCTATTTTTAAATACAGAAAACAGTTTTTTAGTTATATGACCAATCAGGCCCCTAAACCGCTTTTTGCACAAAATGAAATGCCTGACAATGAACCAACAAAATGCTTTTTTTTTTTTTTTTTCCAATCACTCAATGTTAGGTTGAGCGGATGAGGAGAACAACACAACATTTCCCAAAAAAAAGACATTTTGAAAAACGACATGAAATTTAGGGCCTGTTTGGCTATATAACAAAAAAACTGTTTTCTGTATTTAAAAATAGATAATTATTTTCTAACAAGAAAATACACTGTTTGGCTAATGTTTTCAAAATACTCTTTTCTAAAACAGCGTTAAAAAAATAATAAAAACTAAAAATATCAAAATACTATTTTCAATGTTTTTTGGAAACACCCAAATTCTCCATTCATAAAGGTTCTCTCTCTCCTCTCTCCTCACTCTCACCGTCTTCTCTCTTCTCCTAGCTCATCATCTCTCTCCCTCTCCATCCTTTTCAGTGTACTTATTAGGTATCAAGAGGTATCCGCTTCTGTCGTCCACATTGACCTCCGTCGCCACCTTCATCTACCTTTGTCGCTGCTTTCTGGTACTATTACTTCATATATATGTGTGTGCATATATGTATATGTCTTCCTTTTTTTTTTTTTTTTTTTTTGGAGGTTTAGTGAATTGAAATCAGTAGAAGTTATGTCATTGGCCAGATTTATTTTAGGGTTGTTTTTGTAATAGATTTTTCTTTTCCTGCATATTTGTTTGTGAAATATTTTATCTGTCTTCTGTTATTATTTTGTTTGTTGTCAAGCATCGCAATGTTATCCTACATTCGACTTAGTCAAAACCCACTTCTACTTGGTGCATGGTTTTATTTTCCCTAGATAGAACCCGATTTTGTGAATTAACCTACATTAGCTTCATGACTCGATTGAAATTTGGACAAAAGTTGAGGGATAAGTTACTGTTTTGATGTATTCACACGCTGCAAAAGTATGGTGATTGTTAAATCAGCTGTTGTTTCTATTCGGATATCACTGATGGGAGTCCAATGATTCTTTATTTGGTCCTGTTGTTTGTTGCATTTCATTTTCGCTTGATTTCATAAATTAACTCTGTTTAAGTATTCTTTAGATCAAATTATGTTTATTCCCCTAATTTTTTTTTTCCTTGAAACAAATCGTTGTGGTATATTCCAGAAAAGCACACCAAAAATCTTTTTCACCACTAGTATATCAAGCTCTTTTTTTCTCCTTTTTTTTAATTTTTAAATAGCTATTCATGTTCTCTTTAAAAACTTGATATATTTAGAGAATAACTAGTTTCAAATATTGGTTTGGTATCTCTTACCAATTATGAGTTGATGCCTTGAGTGTGAGATATAAATTCTGTTCACTCATATTCTTTGTTTGCACTTTCCTTTTTATTTTCAGTTGTTGATGTTAAAGGGGAAATTCATTATACTTTAAAGTAGTTGTTGTTTAGTGGATTTTCCAGTTGTTTTTATTTTTTATATTTAAATTTTTTGCACGTTTAAGAAGACGGCATGTTAAAGTAGTTGTCCGTTTATAGATGCTGTCGTTTTTAGTTACTTGTAGTTTGCTAACTGCCCATATATAAGTACACCTTAAACCAATGATAAATTTAACAAGAAACACACAAATAAACCTGTTTACTAGTTGGGGTGATCTTCGAATCTTTTTCTTTGTCTTTTGCTGGTTTATCCATCTCGCTGCTTCCCATTATCCGACCGCCTTCACCAAACCCCTCAAATCACATCGTAAACATCAACATTACTTGCTTCATTTACATAACCAGCATTTTCCCAGCAAATCAGCAAAACTACATACTGAATTTAGGCAGAAAACTAAACAACATAATGCATCGCCCCCTTAAGCTAGCCCGTCATTCGTAAACTACAACCAAATTCATAAAAAAGTAGAATCTTTCAAACAATCTTCGTAAATAAAAATTTTAAAAAAAAAAAAAAACCTTTGTTCATGAAATGCACACAAGTTTCTGCCCTATTACCCACAGAAACCAAAATATATCAGAAATCAAGTTCCAGCTTTTTCCCAAAATTTCCAGGCAACCAAACAGATAACACGTTTCGATACAAATCTAGAAGAATTACGCAGAAATAACCGGAGAAGGAGAAAATTCAAACCCTGAGGAAGCAGAAGAAATTCAAACAACCGGATTACTTACCCCTTTGAGACGAAATCGCCACCCGATCAAGGGACGGAAATTCCGAAACTGCACGAACAGTGAGAGCTGAGCTGAGTAGAGAGCGAAGAAAAAACACGATCAAGAGGAAGCGAGAATTGTAAATAAGACTGGTTCGTTCCGGGATTGAGAGAGAGAGAGAGAGAAATCAAGGGAAGATCAGGGGATTTGAGAGATTTGATGCGGGTGGGTCGCACGGAGTGGATTCTGAGGATCGTCGTACGGTGTCGCTGTCCCAAAGGATTTTTCCTTTTTCCTCCTTTTTTTTTTTTTTCAGTTGTTAATTTCCAGTTTGCTGTCATGGAGACATCTCCCAGTTTGAGGTGGTAATGGGCCGTGTGGCCATCTCGTTCCAAAGTTATGGGCCGTGTTGCTTCTTTAGGGCAGCCCAATTTAGTTCACCAGATTGAGGGCCCGTTTAAGAGCAAAGCCGGAATTTCGTTGAGGGCCCGGAGTTCTGTTGCATTTGCATTGCATTGCGTTTAGATTTGAGATGGGTTATGAGTATACGAGTCTGGAGGAAAAACTTTCGGAAAATAAGTTATTTTTTGAGTTTGTGTTTAGTGGAAACATAATTGGAAAAATAGTTTTGATATACTGTTGATTTTTGTATAAAAACATAATGAAATAGTAAATTTTTAGAAAAGACTTTTGAAATCTAATGAGGTATTTGATATACGTATTACGTTCGTATTATATTTAAACATAATGCATTAAATATATTTTGTATTTGGATGAAAAATATTTACTTTATATTTAAATACAATGTGTGTTTGGATGAAAAGTATTTGAATTGTATGTAAGAGTTAAAAAATTGATGTAATTGATAAAAATAAATTAAAAAAATGAGAAACAGAAAGAATATGATATAAATGGATTTTAAAAAATTTATTTTTAAAATATTCTGAAATAGTAAATATATTTGAGACACTGTAAAAAAATATTATATTTAAATGTAAAACTTTTATTTTTAGATGAAAATTACATTACTTTTAAATGCAATACGAACGTAATACGAAAAACAAACATCCCATAAAAATCTCCAAATGTCTATTTGTAAACAATATGTTTAGGATTTAGAATTTTTGTTTTATGATTTGAATTTTTACTTTTTGGACATTTCTAAAAAAACCCCTTTCACGATTGGACAAATGCAATTTACATTAACAATAATAAGAAAAAAAAAACTTTATCATGTTCAATAAAAACGTGTAAATGCTGAAACTATTGGGGCGTTTGTTTTTGTTCTCGAGAACGATTTTTCATTTTCAAAAACACAGAAAATGAAAACGGTTTCAAAATAGCATTTGTTTATTTAACGTTTTCAAAACCGTTTCAAAAACACCGTTTTCAACTGTATTGTTTTTTTTTTTTTTTTAAAAACGAAAAAAAGTTGTTTTTAATTTTTGTTTTTATTTTCAAAAAATATTGTGTTTTTTGGATTTTTTGAAAATGAAATGGGTTTTGAAAAAATATAACCAAACAAAGTTTTATTTTTATATTTTTCAAATATACACTCAGAAAACATAACCAAACACAATTTCAGAAATGATTTTAACACAGTTTTCAAAACATTCTCATTTTCAATTTTTTTGAAAACAGAAAACATTTCAAAAATAATACCAAACGCCACCTATATTTTTATTATAAAAAATAATGTTATCCTGCTTTATTCTTTAACGTATAATATTTATATATATTATTATTTTACTTTTTCTCTTTGTTATTAATCTTTAAAACTTGTATAAAAACGAAAAAAATTTTAATGACTAGATGAAAAAAAATTTATTAATAGAAATCAAACGTTGAATTTAACATTACTTTTATGGTAAAAATAACATTTCATTAGAGATTTTTTTTTATTTTTTTATTTAAATATCAAAACTTACCTTTTAACACACATTAACTTAAAAAAGAAAATAAAAACACAACAAATATTTGATTAAAACAACACCTAACCTTAAAAACTAAATAAATTAAAAAAATAGAATTCTCGATTTCTTGAATTCGAGTCCATCAAGGCAATTGCCTAAGCCTAGGCCCCTTTCAATTAGAAGACTTTCCTTCAATTTATTATCCATTAAAGTCTCAAAATAGTGAAAATTAAACATATTAATTAAGTTTTTTAAAATAAAAATCTTCAACTTGATTCTTTAATCTTAGCAGAACTGTTCTTATTTAGCAAAAATTTATAAAAAAATTAAAAATTAAAACCAAAACCCAGCTCATAAAATTTACGACTGAAAATAGAGGGCTTCTACAGCACATGCAAAAGTAAAACCAAGATAACAAAAGGAAATTCGATCAGTTTTTCAGAACTACAACAAGAACATCATGAAGCAAAAACTCAACAGGCTCATTCTAAATACTGGTAATTCCAAAAAAAACACAACCCTACCTCAAAATGTCTTCTCGCTCTAAAAAGTTTCATTGCAGAAAGCTTGGGTCTTTTTTTTTCCGTCTAGAGGGAGAGAGAGAGAGGAAAAGGAAGGAGAGAGAGAGAGCGGCCATGGGGAACAGTGTTTTCAGTGGCGCGGCATTAGACGGGGTTTTTCTGGTGCTATTAAAACGACGTTAAGTTTAGAAATAGGACGACAGAGTTTATGATGTCGTTTTTTTGAACACTAATTGGAGGCACATGCAGGGCACACACCGTGTAATTGTATCTTTTTAGTTGATTTTTCTTTTTATTTTTTCTTTTTATTTTTAGCCGTCTCTATAAATACTAGTTGTACTACATCGAATGTACGTAGTAAGTTATAATTAGAGTACGGATAATAATATACAAAACATAAAAACAAAAAAATTAATTAGAGATTTAACAAGAATATGCATTAACAATTTACTAAGAAAACAATATACATTAATAATCTAAATAAAAAAACATATAATGTACAAATTTAATCATAAGATATTAAAAGAAAACTCATTGTAACTAGAAATTAAACTTGATCACAAATAACGATATTAAAATTTTTGGGGAGAAAGTTGAGATTAGAGATCTAATAAAAAAAAAACTATAATTGAGAATTATGAAAATTAAGCTTTTAACAAGGAGAAAATGAAAAAGAAACGAAAAAAAGTAAAAGAATACAAGGGCAGCTATGATAGACCCAAAAAGAAAAAAAGAAAAAAGGAATGCTAGAAATATTCTCTTTAATATCTCTTGTAATGTTCTTTAGCTTTAGATGTTAGCATGTGGTTAGTCACATTGATTTTTTAAATGAAAAAGAGTTATCAATTTATCTTGTTTGAGTAACCATTATTATTTATTTAATCATAAATTTTCGTTACTTACCAAATTAAAATCATAAACTTTTCGTTATATTTGATCCTCACAACATTTTTTAAAAGAAATGTTTGCAATATTCATCTCATCACTTGTTATATCATTCTCATCTTAATATAATGGCATGTTATAGTTTACTTTATCATCAATTTATGATAAGTTGTGACCTTATAATAGTTACTAAAGTTTCTATATCTATATTACTTATCGTTCTCTACATTATATTGAATTAAAATTAAAATAATTAAACAAAAAAAATTACTAAATTGAGAGTTTTGTTGCCAGTAGTGTTAAGTCAAATTTAAAAATTCATCTGCTAAGCCATATCGAATACTATTGCAGATATTATAGATGTTGACTTTTGTTAAAGATTGATTTGACGAAATAAAAATTAAACACAAGGTAATTTTATTTCTTAGCTTTTTCCTCTTAGTTCTTCAAACACACTCTAAGTTACCTCCTATAGTTACATTGGGTTGTGGCTTCAAGCTTTAAGGAATTTTTACACAATTATCCAAAAAATAATTTTATTTATATTCATTAGATTATAAACATCCTTAACACTCCTAACTTTTGTTGCTCAAATTTCACTTTTATAAACATTAAATTTATCCGTAAAATTCTTTGATAGTAAACAGATTGTTAAGTTTATTTTGTTAATTAGAATGTTCATCTTATTTTGTGATTATTGAATTGTGATGGATAGTGAATTTTAGTGTTCTTAAGATTTTAATCTTATTATTTTAAAACAATATTTAGCCAAAGTTAAAAAAAATACTTAAGTAAATAAATGCATAATGCTATTTGCATTTTTTTTAAAGAAAAACATTTTTTTTCAATGGGAAAAAAATTTTTTTTAATGGAATTTTTTTTCCTCTGTTAAATTAAAACAAAAATACAAAGTGGAAGTATAAAAGGGTTAAAGGAAGTATTTGAAGTGGAAGTATGAGAGGGTTAAATGAAGCATTATAAAAATAATATCTGTTAAATGATAGATTTTATAAATTTTTATTATGAGTATTAATTGATATTTATTTAGGATTTAATTTATATATCTTTTTATTTATTACTCTATTCTTTTTTTTAATAATATTATATTATATATTTAATTAATATAATTTTTAAATTAATATAATATAATATTATAATTAAATATATATATTTTTAATGCGTTATAATATTATTGAAGGATTCACATCTATTTATTGCTTAGGCTAAAAGAGTTTTTGAACTAAACCAAAAGCAATAGTACTGTAAATACACTTGACTATTGTTGGCCTTCTTTTCAAATAATTAGTTGGAGGCCCGAAAAAAGCCAAACTCAACACGTAGCAAGGAAGATAATGAGGCATGAAGATGAAAATAAATAAATAAATAATAAGTAGAGCACCAAAGCGCAACCTCTACTTGCGCTTTGGACGAAGAAAATTAACACTGTAAACATTATGTGCTCTTTTATATATTTAGGATGAGTTTGGTGATAATAGTTAAATTAATATAAGTTTCACGTGCAAATCACGCATTACTGGGATATTTGATAAATATATAGTATTCACATTATGTTTGAATACGGTATATTGAATGTATTTTATATTTAGATAAAAAGTATTTGTTTTGTATTTAAATGTAATATGTATTTGGGTGAAAAGTATTTGAATTATATTTTAGAGTTGAAAAGGTAATATAATTGATAAAAGTAGATAGAAAAAGTGAGATAAAGAAGGATATAATGTGAATAGAAAAAATTTATTTTCAAAATATTTTAAAATAGTAAATGTATTTGAAGTAATTTGAATATAATGTGTGTTTAGGTAAAAAGCATTTGAATTGTTTTTTTGAGTTAAAAAGTTGATGTAATTGATAAAAGTATATAGAAAAAATGAAATAAAGAATGATATGATGTAAATGTAAAAAAAAATTATTTTCAAAATATTTTAAAATAGTAAATGTATTTGAAGTACTGTTAAAAAATATTGTATTTGAACGTAAAACTTTTACATTTAAATGAAAATTGCATTACGTTTAAATACAATGCGAATACAAAACTATAAACAAATGTCCCATATGTAATCGTATCTTTTTTTTGTGGATTTTTCTTTTTTTTCCCCCTTTCTTTTTTAGCCTTCTCTATAAAAATAAATTTTTTAAGATAATAATTGCTTTATTGATTATTGTTAAGTTAGGAGTACAGTACAACTTTCTATTTTGTATTGGCAATTTATTTAGTTGTTATATTAATTTTTTAACATTTGATTTATCATTGAAATGGTTTTGTGTTTACAACACGTACTATAAGTTTTTATTTTAGACACTAAGGTGGTGTTTGGAGAATGTTTTTCATTTTAATTTTACTCAAATACAATACAATTTTACACCAAACACAAATTTTACAACAGTACTACGAAAACAATTACTATTCAAAACATTTTTAAAATAATCACATCAACTTTTCAACTCTACTATTTATATCTACTTTTACCAATCACATCAACTTTTCAACTCTAAAATACTTTTCATCCAAACACACATTTCATTCAAATACAAAACAAATACTTTTCAACCAAATACAACATTCAAAAAACAAATTTCACTCAAATACAATCAAAATGCAATGCGTTTACCACATGCCCCCTAATTGATTAACTCGTTAAAAATTTCATCTGGTGGATAAATAGTAGTTTTTATTAGTAGTGAAATAAGAAGTCTTATAATAGAAACACTTGTATAATTAGTTGATAAACAATTTTAAAAATAAAACATGAAAACTTCGCCCCATCATCAGAAACCAAGAAACCAGAAAACAATAACGGCCTGAGTAAGACCGAATAAGCTGTGAAATTTCTTGCTTAAGAGAGAAAATTCTAATAATCTAAACGGGCACAAAACCATAACAAGCTTAGCTCTCCTTATCTCTCTTGCTTTCTTTTCATCATCTTCTCTCTCACACTCTTTTTCTTCTTTCTCCCCACTGTGGAAACTTATCTGGAAAGACTACCGTGTACCGTAAAATGGGCTGGTCCTTTCGTTAATCTTTCTAGATATATATTATAATGCCAAATCTTGAATTCTTATTAGAATAAAAACTTATAGAAAAAATAATTATAAATAAAAATTTGCGACGTGTAAATCAAATATGCTATCGAAGAGCTCATTTTGTAAGAACAATGTTTAAGTTGCCAAATTGTCACATTACAATTTTCCCAATGGTTCAATGAATAAGTTTACAAATAATCTAAAATTTATGGATTTCAAGTTAACTTATCATGGTAAAAAAAAAATAATAATAATAATTAATTAATTGGGTTCAAACCTATTAGACAAACGGGTTCTAATCTAATAATACCTCCCCAATTGTTGGACTTCCTGAGAGCCGTTCCATGACAAAACATTCGATTGTACCAAAGTAAGTCGTCTACCTAATACATCGTTCAAATGCAAAGTATTACATTTTGATCCAACTACATATATGAATATGTGTGTGTATGTATATGTAAACCTTTTGTTCGAGAACATCGAAGCATTAATGTCTTAGAATAAAAATGTCGACCAATTCAAAGTCGGAAAAAAAATTTGATACTAGATTATGGGAGAATAGACAACGAAAATAAAAAATAAAAATAAAAACACACAAATTTATGTGAAAAATCTTAAACAGAAAAAAAAAACATGGATAGAGAAAAAGAAATTCACTAATTCAAAAATTAATACAAGAGGTAAGAATTATATGTGTGACTCAAAATCATAAAATCTGAAATCCTAAATTAAATTAAATATATCGTGCGAAAATAAAACAGGTCCATATCAGCCAGATTCCTTCACGACCATCACAAAGTCCCAAAAAATTATCATATTGAGGGCCAGTTTGGAGAGGTTCCAAGGGGCGTTTGGTAAATACATTGCGTTTTAATTACATTTGAATACAATTCTTTTTTTAGTGTTATATTTGGTTGAAAAGTATTTGTTTTGTATTTGAATAAAATGTATTTTTGGATGAAAAGTATTTTAGAGGTGAAAAGTTGATGTGATTAGTAAGAGTAGAGATAAATAGTTATGATTAAAAAAATTGATGCGATTGTTTTAAAAAACTTTTGAATAGTAATTGTTTTTATAATACTATTGAAAATGATTGTATTTAAATGTAAAACTTTACGTTTTGTGTAAAATTGATTTTTGTAGCACCAAAAAACGTTTATTAAACGTTCTCTAAATATGTATTTTAAATATTAGAGAAAATCGAGTTTTGAAAAATGTTTTTGAAGGAAAAAAACTATTTGAAGTGAAAATAAATAAAATCTTAAAATTGTATTAAAAAATTAATATAAATCTTATTTTGTTTTTTTTAAAATTTTATGTAATTTAAAAAAATCATTTTATGAACTTTTAAATTAAAAAATTATCTTAAAAATTATAAACTTTTAAAATTTGAGGTAGTATAATTTTAGAAACATGAATAGAA
Source organism: Antiaris toxicaria (assembly GCA_035233585.1). Taxonomy (NCBI): domain Eukaryota; kingdom Viridiplantae; phylum Streptophyta; class Magnoliopsida; order Rosales; family Moraceae; genus Antiaris; species Antiaris toxicaria. The sequence continues at coordinate 10,907,082 of CP141163.1, forward strand.
AAAATTAGCTGTGAGAAAGAACCAAAAATATGTCCAAATTATATCTCCAAATCATCCCCCCAAACACCTCATAAGTTGCAGATCAGATTAAAACAAAATTCTAGTCACACGTTCTAACACAATGCATGTGATTATTGTATGTACCGACGTACGGAGATGTCAATAAATACTTTTGGCTTTTACCACAAATGTTCCATTACTCAATAACATTGGGTTTTGGCCTGCAATTATCGCGACATTACACTATATATACAAATATATATATTTATGCACTTTAGCTTTCCCGCGACAAAGTCTTATATATCTCACTGAAAACTGGTAGCTAGGTCAGAACCAAAAAAGCCTGAAGAGAGTGATGGCCGCCGAGACGTTCTTGAGCCCTGTCATTGAGAAATTGCTTCAGCTTCTCACCGACGAGGCGGCGAAAACGTTAGAGGGATCGGTCCAAAGCGACGTCAACCTTCTAAAAGAAGAGCTGGGGATCATTCAGCCTTTGCTTAAAGATGCAGACACAAAGTACTTGGAGGCAGGAGACGTCATGAGCGAGGCGACGAAAGCATGGGTGAGACAAGTAATGGAAAAGGCGGATCGCATAGACGATGTCGTTGATGAATATCTTCGCTGTGAGGGCGAAGATCGTGATGATAAGAATGGAAAACACCGCTACAACATAGCTTCTGAGATCCGAGGTATTAAAGACTCGTTATGCGAAATCAAAAGATCAAATAGCAGGGCACCAAATGTGGCGCGGCACGATGTTGTGGGTATTGGAGCCAACAACAAAAGGCTTATTAGATGGTTGACCGAGGGAGAATCTACGCGGTCGGTGATTTCTTTGGTCGGTCATGGTGGAATTGGTAAGACTACTCTCGCTTGGAAGGTGTACAATGACGAGGAGGTGAAAGGTCACTTTGATTGTCGTGCTTGGATCACCGTATCGCAATCATGCGATGTGAAGACGATTCTGATGATCATGACAAGTCAAATATGTCTAGAGGGGGAAAGAATTGAGGATGAATCTTCCGCAGATGAGTTGACAAATCATTTGAGGCAACATCTAGAGGGAAAGAAGTACGTGATTGTCTTTGATGATGTTTGCGAAGAAAATTTTTCGCAAGTCATAAAAAATGTTTTGCCTGAAAACGGTAAAAGCAGTAGGATAATTATCACAACGCGCAATGCCACAGTCGCCGCTTCCTGTAACGAAAACTCGTGTGATTATATCCAAGAGCTAAAAGCATGGTCTCCGAAAATGGCGTTGGAATTATTTTGCAGGAAGGCATTTGGAAATGGCGAGTTTGAGGAGCATTGTTCTGAAGCGTTCAAGCAATTGTGTTGCGAGATTATCAAAAAATGCGAAGGTCTTCCATGCATTGTCTCAACCATTGCTCGTCTCTTGTCGACCAAAGAGAGGGTTGTCGAATGGACGAGAGTGCTCGATTTTCTTAGTTCGGAGAACGTGAAAACAAAGGTTTCGAAAGCGCTCTCTTTGATGGGTTACTTTGATTTACCTTACCACCTTAAAACGTGCTTGTTGTACTTCGTCATCTTCCCCCAAGGCCATCGAATTTACGACACGACGGTGTACGGACTATGGATTGCTGACGGTCTTGTTAAAGCAAGAGAAGGCAAGACATTGGAGGAAGTTGCTGAAGAATACTTGAATGAACTAATCCAGAGAAACTTGGTTGCTTTTCAAGTGATCCCTGGAGAGAGTAAATTATGCAAAATCGACGATTTGTTGCGTGAGATCATCTCAACGAGGGCTGATGAACTGTTTTTTTGTCAAATTTGGGATCAAAACAGGCCAAGATTTGTCGGAAAAAGTAGTCGCCTAGCAATCTTCGGCAGCCCGCCACAAAATGTTCTAGAAGCTATTGATCAGAACACCGAGCTTCGGTCGGTCTTCCTTTTCAATTCGAATAGTAAGAAACTGACCAAATCTTTTGTTGCACATTTGTTAGAAAAATGCAAGCTTCTAAAGGTGGTGATGTTTGAGAATACTCTTCTCTATGAGCTTCCAGATGAAGTGGGAAGTTTATTCCACTTGAATTACTTAAGTCTGAAGTATACGCCTCTCAAGAAGCTACCGAGATCCATCGGTAAGCTACGCAATCTACGGTCATTGGATGTGAGACACACCTTAGTAGAAGAGCTACCAATCGAGATCAACAAGCTTCGAAATCTGCAGCACCTTCTGGCCTACTATATGGCTTTTGACAGGCTTGGAGGCTTTCGCGGACTAAAGCTACACGAAGGATTCGGTTGCTTGGAAAACTTACAGACACTCACATTGGTAGAAGCACATCCTAACAACATAGCTGTTTTGGCAAAAGAGCTAGAGAAGTTAAGTCAGCTGAGGTGGTTAGATGTTTGCCAACTCACCGCGGAAATTGCTAGGGATCTTGGTGCTTCTATTGGAAAGATGAACCGCCTCGAACGGCTATGCTTAGCTTCAATCAGCAGAGAGGAGATTCTAGACATACACGACATGCCGTGTTCACGTCATGATCTCTTGTGGGATGTACTTCTGATCGGACCATTGAAAACGCTGCCGGATTGGATCCCGAGGCTTCAAAGTCTGCGCTCGTTGGTTCTACAACACGCAAGGTTGGTTGATGAACCGATCCAGTTCATCAAAGGCTTGACAAGCTTGGAGAGTCTTTCGGTTATGCATAACGCATACGACGGAGAGCAACTTCATTTCGAAGAAGGTGTCTTTGAGAAACTCAAGAGCCTTAACATAAGCGGATTGAAAGGACTAAAGACGGTGAAGATAGATAGAGGAGCATTGCCCCTTGTTGAAGCGCTTCTTGTTGTTGAGTGCCCTTTGTTGAAGAAGGTTGAGACCATTGAGCACTTGACAAACACCAAACAACTCTTGATTGAGATTCCACAACCGATTTTTCAAGCTGGAGGGTCTGTCAACATTGAAATAAAAGGTAAATCCCTTCCTTTTTTTTTATTTTAATGTACCATGTTCGTAGAATATCAATCTCAAGCATTGAATGATGAAAATAAACGATTTGAGTGTCGAAAATTTTTCAATTAACAGCTGATTATAGCTATCTTTTTAATAGTTTTTGTCGTTTGTTTTCGTCATTTAGTAGTTGAAATTTAGATGCATGCATGGTACGTTCCAAATTTTTGATAAAACTTAAACTCCTACAACATACTGACCATACAAAGCTCACTCGTAATTCCAGAAAAAGTTTCCCAGATTGCTTTTCCAACCTTTGAAGACAACGAATGATGGAATTCCAGTCTGATCAGATAATCGTTTTAGCTCTTCACATTCAAGGTTTGTAATAAGCCTCTTGTTTTCACCAATCCAACAAGAAACTAAGATAACACAATATAAGTTAGCCACAAGCATGTTGCAGACAGAATCTTAGGGTTCGTTTGGTGAACGCATTACATTTGCATTGCGTTTGAATGTAATGTATTGAATGCAATTTGTATTTGGAGAAAAAGCATTAGCATTGCATTTGAATGCAATGTGTGTTTGGGGAAAAAATATTTGAATTGTATTTTAATAATAAATATGTGATATGATGGGTAAAAGTAGAGAGAAAAAAAAGAGGGAGAGAGAATATATGATGTAATTAATAAAAGTAATAGAAAAAGTGAAATAATAAATAGTGATTGTGTTAGATTTAAAATGTGATGTGATTGGTATTTGAATGAAATGTTTTTGTTTTTTGGGGAAAATTACATTGTATTTAAATGTAATGCAATTTAATTTGTGTCCCAAACGCCTACTTATAAACAAATCTGAGTCACAATCAAGGAAAAATAAAATTTACAATACACCATATAGAATTACTCTAATTATATACCAAACAGTTTAATCGACGATTAGAATAATTGTTCCTACTAGTAATTATAAAGTAGGAGGCCATATCATAAAATTTCTTAAGGTTCCTTTTAAGCATGGCCTTTTGATTTTTGATTTTTATTTTTTTTTGTGCTTATATGTAGCCTATAACCATTTGATGGACATTTTTTGCTGACTACAATGCCTTGCAGGGGAAAATGTTGTGCTAAAGAAGTTTCTGGAGAATATTACTGGTCAAACGAGATTTAATACTTTATTTAGTTTAAAAGGTTATTATTATGTTGCTTAATTTGTATTTGTAATTCTGAGCTCTTGGAATCCATTAATTCTTGTGATTGTTAGACCAATGTTGATTAATTAATAAGTTGCAAAGCATGTGGTCATAACATGTTCTATTCTATTGTGGATGGTGTTACCATCAAGATGTTTTTCTTGTCTTATTATCAAAAAGCAGATGTTTATCCTCTACATAAGTAGTGAATCTTCCACTTGGGTTTGGGATTTTAGATGGTTTTGAATTTTGTTAGATGCATTACAATACTAATTACTATAGAAGTCTATTTTTAACCTTTAAATATGATGCACCCGCACGTTTATTTGATTTTTGCATGCTTTATTTTTTATGTGAGTTTTACGTACTATATTTTTTTAATGTTATTTTCATCAAATTTAATATTTAGAAAAGTTAACTAAGCTCCTTAATTCTATATGAGGTCGGCACTTTTTTTTTTTCAATAGATGAATTAGGATAATTTTCACATTTTAATCTTTCAAAAAAAAAAAAAACTTTTGCGAATACAAACTAATATTTTATTAAAACAACTAACAAGTGAATGCATGTGGAAAATAAAGCAAAACAGATTATAATACCAAAAAAGATAGTTAAAACTACACATTTAAAAATCAAAATATATTATAGACATCTAAAAACTTTACTAAAAAAAATTAAATGAGAAATACCTAATAAAGGAAAAAAGTGTTTACGCTTACCATATAAGAACCATGTAAGAAAAAACAAAATAAAATAAAATCACATTACTGCTCCGTTTGTTTGGCATGTTCAAAGTTGGAAAATGAAAAAATTTTCATTCTAAGAAAAATAGACTTTCCTAAATTTTCGTATCTGAACATCTAAAATTTTTCAATTTTAGAAAATGGAAACAAAGCTCTCTAGAAAAAAAAAAAAAAAGTTTCTACCTACCCAAACAATTTTTTACTTTTCATATCTAAAAAATTTCCATTTTTTAAAAACAAACCTCCTATCCAAACAAACTAGTATAAGGTGAAATGTTCTTCGGCAATTAATTAACAGGCGGCAAATCGAAGTTGGCACTAAATAGCCCCATTTAAGCCATACGCTAATTATATTTAAAAAATCAAGATTAAAACTACTCCCAATATATATCACATAATTAACAGAAGCTACTTAAAACTCATAGTTATTATTTATTTATTTATTACGTTGGGTAGATAAGTTTGTTCAGTTGAAGATATTTGGGATCATGAGCAACGATGGTTTTACTGCTTCCCAAAATGTTAATGGACTAAAAGAAGTTGGCTGTTATTCTTTATTTTTATTCTCGAAATGAGAAAAAAAAAAAAAAAAAGATCTAAGGTATTTGGATAAAGCAACCTGAAGTTGTCTGGGTTTTTCTTCCCATTTATTTTTCTTGTCATTTGCTTACTATTTTCTTCATCACTTAAAAACGTAGATGTTATGGTTGCATATCTGATTTAATCTAATATAGTGGTTGTTTAGGGCATATATTTTACCTTTTCCAAAACACTTTTTTTCTAATATTTTATCACTTTCACTATTTACATCTCTAAAATGCTAAATTAAACTCTAAATTTTAAAAGTTTATAACTTTATATATACAAGTTCAAATGAGTTGATTTTTTTTTTAAATTACATAAAATTTCGAAAGGAACAAAACAATATCCACATTGATATTTTCTTTCTAAAAAAATTTTTAAAATTTTATATTTTTTAACTCCAAACAATTTTTTCCTCTAAGCATATTTTCCAAAACAATTTTTTTCTAATAAAAAAATAAGTGTCTCCAACGTCTCCCCAAACACCTTCTATATATAAGAGTCAACATACATTCCCTATCTTACTTACACATAACATCTTCAATGCTTACCATGTGGTTGTTTTTCTCCTTTGTTTGATCTTTACTATTTTTTCTTTTTTCCTTTTTCTTTTTCTAATAATATATATATATATATATAAAAGCCCATATCCACACTCTATTTTACTTATACGTGGCATCTTCTAAGTGTGCCATGTGGCTTGATTTTCCTTTTGTTTTTTCTTGAATATTTTTTCTTTTTTTCTTTTGTTTTTGTTTTTTTTGCCTTTACTAAAATAATTCTTTTCAAACATATCTACTAATTTATTTAGGTGAGAGGTTTATTTAAAAAAAAAATTAAATATGAAAAGTAAAAGGTTGTTTGGAATTTTTTTTAAAAGTGAAATGTTGTTTTGATATGTGGAAATTTTTTTGTTTTTTACAGAGCTTTTTTTTTTCCATTTTTCAAAAAAGAAAAATTTTGGATATTCAGATACGAAAATTTAGAAATGTCTATTTTTCGTAGAATGAAAAATTTTTCATTTTCTAACTTTGAATATACCATACAAACTTAGCGTACATTTAAATATTTTTTTTAAATCCTCACAATTAATATTTTAGTTAATAAATTATTTCACGTGAGTGAAGCATATACTTCAACTAAAATGAACTAAAAATAGCTTCATACATAACATCACAATAAAAAATAACATTAAAGAGTAGAGTTAAAATCATTAACTTTCAGGCTAAAAAACATGGCACAAATCTATATTTCTTGTTGCTTTTGCATCTTTGTCTTTCTTTCTTTCGTTCATTTCAAAATTACGTAGAGTGGAGATATATGCTTTTCTTTAGTATATAAATTTTTCATTATCCAAAATAATAATAATAATAATAATGACAATAAAATTTGCAACTATATAATAAAAGTGGAATCTCTTTCTATATATATATATATATCAAGGGGCCACAAAGTAAAACTGTAATTTTATTAGTGTTATTTCTACTATTTAGGGAAGTGTTAAAATACTATTGTGGCGAATATGTAGCAAAGATGAAAAGTGTAATGAGAGATGCAAAAGAAAGCATTATGGCTCAGTTGGCTTCTGTAGGAAACGCCAGCACAGTCCGTTTGGCATCAGTGTTTGTACGCGCTCTCTAAGACAAGGGTAATAATTGTGTGTAAATTTGTTAGTTATATTAAAAGAGTGAACCAGCCATTTCGTTCAAAACTCCCTCGTCATGTGGCGATTTCTTTACCAACAATGTGATTTTTTTTTTTGTTTTGCTTTGTTTATTTATTCTGCAAACGCAAAATACATGGTATATAACAAATATATATTATGTATATGTTTTTTCAAAAGGTGATCATTCTTTAAGACTACTTGTGAAAGGAAAAACAAATTGGGGAGTAAAAAGAAGTAGATGAACAACTTTGCTAGCCTCTTAACTATTAGCTAATGGTTTGTTTCTCCTCATTCTATGGATTGACGAGATTTTTATATGTTGCTAATATTTTATATTTAATACAAATAATTCGTATTTTTATGGTTTATCATGTCATGACGACGAGAATGACCAGTAAGTAGAAAATTGACATTCGAGCTTTCCACAAGAGGTAGTTAGTTAGCATCTTCCTCCCGAGTTATGTACACCCATAGCTCGGATTGAGTCGGGATTAGATCTCGGCTCGGGTATAAACGACATTTTGTCTATATGCATCATACTATGGACTAGTTTTCAGCTTTCTACAGAACGGTCTATCCAAATAAATGCAATTATGAACGAAATTTTAAGGGTTTGTTTCGAGGCAAAGATTCCAGTCAACCTCTCCCACGTCTCCAGTTGGATAATCGTAATGTTTTTACCAATTTTGAACTTTTAACCATCAGATAATCGTGATCAAGCTAACAAAAACCTGATCTACTGACAAGCACCTTTTAAAACCATTCAAGCATGGTCTTCGGAATACCACTAGACAATTCTGGCTATCTTGTAACGATGATTAATTAACGTATCATGATATTATTAAAGGAACGTAAGAGTTGAATCCCTAGAAGGGTATTTGCTTTCATCTCAAGTGGAGAAAAAGGCAAAGCAAAAGGAAAAGAAATAAAAAAGAAGAATTGACAGAAGGTGATAACTTCATTCCTATAGTATCAAATAATGTGTTCATCAAAACTTCACCCGCACAAGGGGGTTTTAGCTCAAATAAATACAAGTTCTTTCCAAAGTATAAAGAACATTCCTAAAAGACTTGTTGTGTTGTTGGAAAAGATGACATGGGTTTGCCTCGCTTTATAGGTGATCAACTTGTGAGGATAAAAATAGACTGCCTATAAGATTAGTACATCCTATAACAAGGGAAACATGTCGAGCACTGGCCAATCGGGGCCGCCAAGGATTCAATGAAATTATGCAACAATTACCTGTAGTGCCTTCAGACATACTGTACAGCGCTCCCCCAATGGCCGGACTAGTCTAAAGATGAGAAGAGAAAACGACAGTTCACACCAATACTAGATCTCCTTCTTCTTGTTGGACTTCCTGTTGCTCGGCCAACCGCCCTTCCCGATAAGGAAGAAGGATGCGCTTAATTTCTTCGGCGCTAAGTGTCTCATACTCCAGCAATGCGTTCGCCAGTGCGTGTAATGCCTTCTCATGCTATAAAGATTTCGAATAAGATATTAGCAGTGTGTTTGCCAAAAGGAGTTGGAAGGTAGTAACACATGCAATTTTGAATTTTTGTTGAGGGACGAAGATCGTACGAACAAACCTTCTTTAAAAGGAATTTTACACGATCATAGGCTTCTCTTAAGAGCTTCACAACCTGCATTATCAATGAATTAATTAACAACTCAAAATAAATATTAATACATAATCACTAAAACAGAGCCCAAATGCCGAAAACATACTTCAGCGTCAATACGCGATTGCATTTCTGAACTAGGGCGTTCTTTAATATGAATTGGTCCAATAACATCGCTCATACCACAGCTCGATACCTTAAAATTGGAAGATGAAAATGGCAATAGTGATCAATACAAGAGATCTCTTTTCCAGGAAAAGATAGATTTAAAAAACAGCTGAAGCTAAAGACATAAGAATGCCCAAAGAACTTCAGCAACCAGTAAATTATATTTCAGAGATAATTGTTTATCCATTAAATGCAGAGATGAGTTTATGATGGGGATCAAAGAAGAATATTGCAAACCTATTTTAGGTGCAATCAATGGAATAAATTAAGGATAATTTTATTTTGATTTTCCTGATTTTATGCATATAATTTCATTTATCTGCTTTCCATGTTTTGTTATATGATAAGCCTATAAATTGGATGTATTATCACATAAGAAAGGCAGACTATGATTTGAACAAAAACTTCAATTCCTCTTGGTTTCTTCCTCACTTTCTTCCCAAATTTCATTCTTTTTGTTGCTCTAGTTCTACATCATTATAGTTTCTGTTGATTTTACAAGGCCATAAAAGAGAGGAAATACCATGTACTGAGCAAGCTCTGTAGCCGTGTTCAGATCACTACTTGCTCCAGTTGTTATATGGTCCCGACCAAAAATGAGCTCCTCTGCTACTCTTCCTCCCATGCAGACATCGAGACGAGCCAGTAACTGCTTCCTGCTAACGGACGTCTCATCACTCGAAGGGAGCTGGGTCACCATTCCAAGGGCAGCCCCACGAGGCATTATTGTTGCCTTGTGAATCGGATGTGCACCCTCTGTATTCAAAGCAACAATTGCGTGGCCACTTTCATGATATGCCGTGAGCTGTGAAAGAGGCATAGTTATGTTAGTAAATAGTTTTTGATATGAACAATTGCAAAAGCTTCATGAATGAATGTGAACCTTCTTTGAGTCTTCAGATATGAACATTGTTTTCCGCTCTGTGCCCATTACTATTCTGTCCTTAGCAAACTCCAACTGTGCAGCAGTCACCTTGTCAGCACCTTCAACAGCCGCTTTAATGGCAGCAATGTTCACCAAGTTTGCAAGATCTAGTAGAGAAAAAAAAATGAAAGAGGGAGGTTATTGAAGAAAATCTGATTAAAAAAAAAAAAAAAAACCTTTTATGTGTAAAAAGATATTATTGTAACATAATAATAGGTAACAGACCTGCCCCATTAAATCCTGGTGTACCACGGGCAATAGCTTTGACATCTACATCTTCAGCTAATGGTTTATCCTGTAAATAGAGCTCCAATATCTCTTGACGACCCCGAACATCTGGATTTGGAACAACAATCTAAAAGAGTGGCCATGGTTATCAAACTGTTCTATATAACATCACCAGGGACACTTCGCCCATAATTTGATGAAAAAAACCAGATTAAATGATAGCAGATAACAGCAAGATAATTCTTTAGTAGTAGCAAACTGGCGGTAACTACTTAAAGAACCGCACATGCAACCTCATTTAACAAACCTAAAGGGCTAAATGCAGGTGCAAACAGGATACTGGCAGCAAAACCCAACAACCAAAAAGTTTGATCAACAATTATTTACATACCAAGCAGTTTTGAACCAAATTGTTGTATTCTGCAGATTTTTTTAATATGAAACACATCTTTAGTAAAGGAAAGGGGAAAAAAATACCGAGAAGAAAAATAGGACAAGCAATCCCCTAAAAAAGAATAGATAAATGACAGAGACAACCAATAGCAACTAAAAATTATCCCAATCACTAGAAACAAAATGAAACGGATATCTCTGAAATTTATAAATAAATCCAGAAAGAAGCCTAAAACTGAATCCAATACCAAACACCCTGAAAATACAAAAACTACTAGCTGTAGAATTTTCAGTTTCTATTAAAATCAATATATCCTACACTTTCAGAGAGAGTTCATGGCTAAATGAAAAAATATATATATATATACGGTGGTTCACAGAGGAAGAATCAACTTACATGCCTGTCAAATCTACCCGGCCTCGTTAAAGCTGGATCTAGAATATCAGGCAAGTTTGTCGCAGCCATTAAAATTATTCCCTACAAGATGTGATCAAAACATTTAGAAACGCCAGAGAGAGAGAGAGAGAGAGAGAGAGGAAGAGTAGAGCCCAATGAGACTGCAAGATGTTCAAATACCTCATTCTGCTCAAAGCCGTCCATCTCCACAAGCAGTTGATGTAGTGTTTTCTTGGTATGCCCTTCCCATTGCTTTCGTGTGGATCCAACAGCATCTATTTCGTCAATAAAAATGATACAAGGTGCCTACAGAAAAGGAGCAAATGCATGAATTTAAAAAAAACAAAAAAACAAAAAAACAAAAAACAAAAACTAGTCTAGATAACTAACTTTTAATTATTATTATTATTTATTTATTTTGATTAAACAATCACATGAACAGCATCAACAGGGGGCGATCTGCGTAAGATCAACAAACAATTCCCCAAGAAAGAACGTGTGCATACTAGAAACTACTATCCAACATCCAAAACATGCAAGCTATATGACGCTGGTTTTCTGCATAAATTAATCTGAACAAAAATACTCCTCTTCAAGTAGTCTTCATTTTAGTTCTTTTATTTTATGCACACCACCTGTTATAGTCATGTGAGGTACTCTTGTCTAACCCTCATCATATTTTCCCTTTCTCCTTTTACTGAAAGTGTCAGTTGCCTAACAAACCATCTCTAGTCACCTCGACCTCCCAAACTTGTAAGCAAATCAACTCAGTATATTTCCACATTTTTGTCAACTATTTAATGCCCAACTAATGGACACAAGGAGAATGGTTTTGCATTTTATCAAAAAGGTAGAAAAGTTTTTTACACTAAATTTTGCCACCAGTCAGTGTCTAACTAACAAACCTTCTTCTTTGCTGCTTGGAATAAGGATCTTACACGCCGAGCACCAACTCCAACGAACCTGCCATACAAATATCAAAAAATGATCACTATATTGCTTGGGTAGTTTCCAGAAGCATGCCTACTATGGTTCCTTGAAGTTCACATCACACCCCGCACACCATAAACACACCCCCCCCAACCCCCCCACCCCAAACCCCCACACGGCCAAAAAAAAAAAGAAACAAAAAGGCAACTCTTACAACTTTCCTTGGCGTTCATGACACTAGATGAGTAAAAGGATATAAAGATAGAAATTTCAGAGGCAACAAAATACCATAGATTTTAAAGTTTAGAATCATTTAAAAAGTGGCTTCAACTACTAATTAATTTTTCATGCACAATAAGAGTGTCTTGGTACACTGAATTATTATAGTTCAATACATGCTTTAACTATTTTTTAATATTTTTATAGAGAACAACTTAATTTTTGTTATAAATAACTAAAATGGTTTATACAAGCATGATTAAGACTGACCAAGGACAAAATGAATGGTTAATCTTCTAAACAATTCAAAAGAATATCCAAGTTAGCTGTATCTACTATAGGTAATTTCAAAAGAGTATAAAGTTCTACCTGTCCACACAACAAAATAAAACTGGAACGGTTTAGGATATGTCAGAAAGCCAGTTTTCTTATGAAGTAAAATAACAATAATAATAATAATAATAATAATGTATGTATAATTTATTACTCACATTTCCTCAAATTCAGATCCTGCTCTATAGAAGAAAGGCACTCCAGCTTCTCCAGCAATAGCCTGCAAGATACAACGATTCAAATAAAAAGTAGAGTACTTCATAATTAATCACCAGATATCATTATAAGCATTACAGTCTAAACATCAGAAGCAGGAGAGCACTTGAGCTCGTATACAATTCCCTATTTACCTTGGCAAGTAGAGTCTTTCCTGTGCCTGGTGCTCCCGTCAAAAGAATCCCCTGAAAGTATGCACGTGTTAGGTTCTGATGGTACAAAGTATAGAGGAAAAACAAGCAGAAAACAATGGGGTAACGCGGAAAAAACATAAAAAAATAAAAAGGCACCTTTGGCAACTTTCCCCCAAGGCGGGTAAACTTTGCTGGGTTTTTGAGGTACTCTACTACCTCCTCAAGCTCTTGCTTTGCATCGTCACAACCTTTAACATCCTTAAATGTTTTAACATTCTGCAATAGTACAGTATGTTTTGCTGTTACGACATATAAACTCTAAATATAGTGTTCTAATTAGTCGCATTGTCCTAATCTCAAAGTCATAAAACTCAAAACGTAACCCCAATTACTATATTTATCCATAAATTCAACCAATTCTAAATCAAACCTTTTGATCTTCTTTTATTAATCAAAGAAATTCAAAATAGAGTAATTTTGGTAGATACAACACTAAATATCATCAATTCTTTGTTGCTCAGAACATTCTAAATCTCTCCACCTTTTCCGGCATAATTTCTTTATTCAATTCTTTTGGGGTGTAAGAAGAACTTGAGCCAACGCCTGAAGCTCCTATACCACCTAAGCTTCCTATGTACTTCTGAAGTGCAGCAGCACCCATAAACCTGAATGCAATTACAGCATTTTAATGAGAATAACAATTCAAGACCACCAGCTAGAACTAACCAAACAATGTGAGAGAGAGAGAGAGAGAGAGAGAGAGAGAGGTTTCACAAAAGAAATTCCCATACCACACTAATCCAACAGCAACAGTGAATAAAATCGTTGAGATAAGCTCTTGTGCAAAACGTGATTTGTTTGACGCTTTCGGTTCAACCTAACAGATGAAACAGCAAATATTAAGATTAGAAGATAAAAAGGAAACAGAAAGCGAGCAACAGTGCTAACGAGGTAATTAGATATAAGACAAAAATGAAGTAACTTGTAAGCTACATGCTTGGACTGATTAAAGACTCACAATTGCAGTTTATGAAACAATTCGTACCATCATCACATGCAAAGGTTGCTTCTCATTTATTCCAGGATTGAGAAAAGGAACATCCATGTTGCCTGAAGCTCGCTGCTTCAGCTCTTGCAACTGCACATATATAAAGTAACAGTTACTCAAATAACAATACCCGCTTGATAAAGGTAATGAGGTAATATAAGGCAGACAGAAACATTTTGATATTAGATAGACACTAAGACGTCAGAACATTTCTTCTCACCTTTCATACATCTCTTATATAGAAATAATTTGTAAAAAAGAACAAATCATAAATAAATTATAAGACAGGAAAGTCGACCATGGTCAAATATAACGTCAATGGCTTTCTTTTAATAAATTTTTGGTTTGACAAAAAGAATGGTTGTTTACAACATCCACCATAAGATGACGCTTTATTATAATCTTCAAGTGACATAAGCTAATATTCATGATTTTCTCATTCCTATGCTCCAATTATAGGTACTACTGAAGCACCAAGGGCTTTCATTTTCTTTTTCAATTTTTTTTCTTCAAACAATAACGCATATAATAGGACATTACATATTGCAGAAATTATAGATATGAAAGAAATACAACTCGAAATTTAAACACATTACAACAACAAACTATACTATCGGTGTCAAACACATACAATTGACTTCTTTTTAATTTCTATTTGTATAACCCATTAAGATTAACTTCCGCATATTTATGTGAAGTCCCCACTGAGATGGAACAAACGATATTTTGGATGTCACAGAAACCTGGACCCATCAAAAGAACATTTCAACATCGAAAGGAGGCAACCATAAAGGTGTCACCTTATGGTTAAATAAAGCATGAATTACTTTTGAAAAAAAAAATAGAGTTAAAAATCAAATGATATGAAGAAGAAGAAAAGGGATTCATATAGCACGTGAAACAACAATGGGAAATGCTAAGGACAGGGAAAAAGAATAAAAAGAAACTTTAGACTCGAATAACACGTGCAACAGCAATAGGAAATTGCAGAGGACAGAAGAAAAATAAAAAAGAAAACAAAAGTACACTTCATTACCAATGAAGGAAGACTAGAAGGTTTTCCAGTTTCCTCGTCAGGAAGATAATCAGCAATAGTATTAGTAACCACAAGAGCTCGAAGATACTCCACAACTCCTCTACTATCTACAGCATGATCCCTTTGTTCAAACCGCTTGATGACGGACTCGGGACTAGAGAAAACAAAGAAAATTGCTAAACTCCGTTCATGTAATAACTTACAAGTAACAGATGCCACAAGAGACTGAGAACCATAAATAACTTAACACATTAACACGCAAAAAACAGTACATTAAGCATATTAACAATAAACAAAATAAATAAAACATTGGGACTTCTTAAAATCTATGTTCATATTTTACTTGTTTCACATATTTCATAACAACCAAACGAAAACAAAAATGTTATATCCAAACTTGACTCTTATGCTTCTTCTATTCTCCATCATATTAGCCTGATTTAAACTAACACATCAATATAGTTGAACCTAAAACAAGTCCTCATACCATCATACTCGGGAATAAACTTAACCAACATGGAATCTTAGCCTCAAACGTTCACAGCGCGTTCTCTTAAACTACTTAGAGCTTGTTTAGATAGCTTACTATAAGCTGTTTTTGGCTTCATGAGTCCAAAAGCCCCTTTGGCGGCGTTTGACTGTTTTCGATAATTTCTTGAAAAAACTTTGGCCCTCCATAGGAGCTTCCAGTTAAAGCCACAAAATACAGTTCTCAAAAGAATTCTAGTAAAAAGACTTTTGTACCACAGCTTTAAAAAGATTTCATAAACTTTCTTAGAACAATTTTTTGCTTATTAATTATTACAATTATTACTTTCGACTACCTACTCTCAGCAACAACATCACAGTGAATACTATAATATAATCTAACTTTTCCATGGGTTCTTTGGAGCACACTTTCATCACGTTCAACTACCTATTCTCAACAACAACATCACAATGAATCCTACAATATACTCTAACCTTTCCGTGGAATTTTTTAGGATAAAAATAGCTCCAAACATCTACAATGGCATTCCTTTCAACTACTTATTCTCAACAAAAACCTCACAATTATATGGCAATACAATCTAACCTTTGCTTGTTGAGCTCAGCCAGTAAAGCGCCCTGCTTCGCGGCGTCCATCGGACTTGCATCAGCCTCGACTATCAACCGCTCCAGCCGCTTCTCCTGCCGCCAGAACGGCCACCAACTCAGCCAATCCCACATCAGAATCTTCTCAAACCCACTCCTTAACCTGGCCCACACCCCCATCAGGAACACCATCATCGGCATCCGGCTCGTCTCCGCCACCAAAACACCGCCCTCTCCCCCGCCCCCCGCCGCATTTCCCTCCAAACCCGCCTCCGCAAACCCGCTATTCTCCTCCAATTCCCCACCGGAAACCGAACTCTCTGTGCTGAACTCCCCGGCTTTCGGCCCCTCAATCTTCGGAACCGCAGTGGCTTCCGCCGGGGCAGCCAATTCCGGGTCCGAATTCGCGTTCTCCGGCTGCAATGCGCACGAAATTGCCGGGAAAGACCCGGGGTTTCGGAATCCCATAGAGTAAAAACGAGAAGAAATCGGAAGTGGGTTGCGATTGGGATAAGGCCAAGAGCAAGAAAAATGTAAACTTTTCCAAGAAGAAGAAAAAATGGATTGAACAGGAGAGGATGAAGGCTTAAGAAGAAGTGAAGCTTGAAGGGTAGCCATGGTTTTGAGCTCTCTCTTTCTCTCTACACTCCAATCTCTCTCTAGAGGTAGAGAAGTGTAATGAACATGGAAGAGAGAGCAGGGAGTTTCTGAGAGTTGAGAGCCACACAAGGCAAGGACTTTGGAGTTTTAGAGAGAGAGAGAGAGAGAGGGAGAGGAGATTAGAGAGAGAAACCTTATCTATCTCTGGGATTGGATTGAAATTGGCGCCGGCTTTTGCCTTCTCATTGAGGCTTTTTATTTTTATTTTTATTTTTATTTTTTTGGGATTTTCCTTGTTTTTAAGCACCGCTAAAATGAGTTGATTTTGACCCGGTTCCAAACTCAACACCGGTTTTAATAAAAAAAAAAGAACAAAACTCCAAACAAGATATACTTTCCTTCATGGGGATGTATTAGCTCGTTCTTGTTCATTGTTGTGCCATCTTTTCTGCTTTAGGAATGGTGAAGCAACTAATCCTATGTGGCGCAGTACAAATAACCGCCTATTGGAATATATATATATATATGCTAAGTTTTTAATAAATGTAGAACGTTTCTACCAAACATTAAAAAAAATAATGAAAAGCTAATGAGATTTAAAAGAAAATAGAAAAATAAGAAGAAAGATTATTAATTCTTTTTCTTGTATTTATTTGTTGATTAAATGATATAATAAGAAATAATTCAATTCTTTAACAAGGAACTAACATCAAGTGGAGGATCCCCTTCTAATTTATGAGAGTATTTAGTATTGATGTCGTCCAGACTTGATAATTTATCTTTCAAACTTCTAATTTTAATAATTTATTTTATAAAATTTTTAGGTTAGAGTTGTTGATATTTTAAAACTAGTTATTATATATGATTTTAAGGAAAAAGATCAAAATCTAATAAAAAAATACAATTTATTTAAAATTTAAATAGATTTATAAACAAAGTCTAAATTATTGGAAATGTGTGGGCCTTGGTCCCTCTATCTTTAAATGGTCATTTAGAAAATCATAGTAAATAACAGTTTTTAAAAAATAAATGAAGTTAATAGTAAGTTTTTAAGATATTTGTCATAAATAACAAATTTATCATGTAAATATAAATTTATTAGGTAAATAATTTATTACAAAACATACTCAATCATTTACCTAATATCCAAATGATACATTTATCAAGTCAATATAAAGTAAATGAATTATTTATATAATTAATCCATAATTTAAATACTTTTCTTCTAAAAAGATATTGTATTTGAATGTAATATAAATATTTTTTATCCAAACACATACAATGCAAATACAATATATTATTCAAACACCCCCTAAAACTTAAACGTAAATACCTTCATGTACATAAAATGACATATTTTGGTTATCATCATATATTTCAGTCTCTTATGTCAAACAGTCTCGTATAGCATCTATAAGCGTCGTCTAGATTTTAACAATTGTTTGCAATTTGGGACATTTAGCAACACTCTTTAACTTCAATAAGTAATTTGTCAAAATTAAATGTATGCAATTTGAAACATATAATGCAATTCAAATTTTTTTTCATCTAAACAAATATTGTATTTGAATGCAATGTAAGTACTTTTTATCAAAATACATATTATGTTCAAATATAATACGAACATAATACGTTATCTAAATGCCTCCTAAAACTTGAACATAAATACCTTCATATACGTGAAATGACATATTTTGGTCATCATCATATATTCTAGTCTCTTATGTTAAACTAACTCATATAGCATCTATAAGCGTGTTTCTTCTAAATTTTAACAATTGTTTGCAATTTGGGACATTTAGCGACACTTTTTAACTTTAATAGGTAATTTGTCAAAATTAAAAGTTTAAAGATGATTTGTTAATTTGAAAAGTTAAAAGTTATGAATGCATAATATAAGCATTATGTCATGTCAAAAACTATATGTTATACACACTACACAAGTAGCAATGATCATTCTCAAAAATCATGTCATAAACTTTTAATGATATTATTCAAAATATATGATCCGCATATTATTTGATTTTTAATGTGATTTTATTAATTGAGTCAACGGCGGAATGGATATGCCGCTGGAATAGTCATTCCTCAAGCCATATTTTAGGTGACATTTGGGAAAACCATTTCATTTTAATTTTACTCAAATACAATACAATACAATTTTACACCAAACACAAATTTTACAACAGTGCTACGAAAACAATTACTATTTTAAACATTTTTAAAACAATCACATCAATTTTTCAACTTTACTATTTATCTCTACTTTTATCAATCACATCAACTTTTCAACTTTAAAATACTTTTCATCCAAACACACATTTCATTCAAATACAAAACAAATACTTTTCAACCAAATACAATATTCAAAAAATAAATTTCATTCAACTACAATCAAAATACAATGCGTTTACCAAACGCCCTTTTAATTTGTTTTTAAAGTGAGGAATGGTAGAATGACATTTCCACTAATTTAGTGGAATGGCCGTGTGAAGAATATTTCAACCCATTCAAATTTTTGAGTGCCCAACTTATGCTCGTTCATTTTATAAATCACCAAAGTTTAAAAGCTCAACTCATCACTAAAGTTCGTGTGCGATGTATTATTCAAGAACGTGTTAACAATATAATCAATTGTATAACCTGATCAAATAATTGTTATGTTTTTATTTTCTTTTCTAAATTAATGTGTTTTAAAGGTAAATTTTGACATTTGATAAAAAAAAAAGTAAAAAAAAAAATCTCTAATGAAATGCTATTTTTATGTTGAAACTAATATCAAATTTAACATTTGATTTCTATTAATCAATTTCTTAAGGTGTTTTCGTTTTATATGAGTTTCAAAGCTTGATAATGACTAGGAAAATAAACTAATATTAGAAATAAACATTATACATTAAAGTATAAAATACGATAATATTATTTTTTTTATAACAAAAATATAGCATCACCATTGACACATTTTCATTGAACATGGTCAAGTTATTATTATTATTTTTTGGTATTATTGTTAATGTAAATTGCATTTGTCCAAATGTGAAAGGGATTTTTTGAAAAATGTCCAAAAAGCAAAAATTCAAATCATAAGATAAAAATTTTAAATCCCAAACATTTGGTTTAAAAATAGACGATTTGTTTTCATACGAAAATCAACAAAAACACGTGTATCAAAACTATTTTTCCAATTATGTTTCCACTAAACACAAACTCTAAAAATAACTTCTCTCTCTTTTTTTTTTTTTTTTTTCCGTAGAGGTTTTACTCCAGACTCATATATTCAAGGCCCATCTCAAATCTAAAAAGTCTAACAACTGAACTCCTGCATTTTTCTTAAACGGGTCCTAAAGCTGGTGATTGAAATTGGGCTGGCCCAAGGAGGGAGACGGCCCATAACTTAGGAACGAGTAAGCCACACGGCCCATTACCACCTCAAACTGGGAGATGTCTCCACTACAGCAAACTGGAAATTAACAACTTAAAAAAAAAAAAAAAAGGCGAAAAAGGAAAAATCCTTTGGGACAGCGACACCGTACGACGACCCTCAGAATCAACTCCGTGCGACCCACTCCCATCAAACCCTAATTCTCAAATTTCTCAAATCCCCTGATCTTCCCCCAATTCTCTCTCTCTCTCGCAATCACGGAACGAACCAGTCTTATTTACAATTCTCGCTTCCTCTCGATCGTGTTTTTTCTTCGCTCTCTACTCAGCTCAGCTCAGCTCTCGCTGTTCGTGCAGTTTCGGAAATTCCGTCGCTTGATCGGGTCGCGATTTCGTCTCAAAGGGGTAAGTCATTCGGTTGTTTGAATTTCTTCTGCTTCCTCAGGGTTTGAATTTTCTCCTTCTCCGGTTATTTCTGCGTAATTCTTCTAGATTTGTATCGAAACGTGTTATCTGTTTAGTTGCCTGGAAATTTTGGGTAAAAGCTGGAACTTGATTTCTGATAGATTTTGGTTTCTGTGGGTAATAGGGCAGAAACTTGTGTGAATTTCATGAGCAAAGTTTTTTTTTTAATATTTTTATTTGCGAAGATTGTTTGAAAGATACTACTTTTTTGTGAATTTGGTTGTAGTTTACGAATGACCGGCTAGCTTAAGGGGCGTTGCATTATTTTGTTTAGTTTTCTGCCTAAATTTAGTATGTACTTTTGCTGATTTGCTTGGAAAATGATGGTTATGTAAATGATGCAATTAATGTTGATGTTTAGGATGTGATTTGAGGGGTCCAGTGAAGGCCGTCGGATAATGGGAAGCAGCGAGATGGATAAACCAGCAAAAGATAAAGACAAAGATTCGAAGACCACCCCAACTAGTACACAGGTTTATTTGTGTGTTTCTTGTTAAATTTATCATTGGTTTGAGGTACTTATATATGGGCAGTTGCTAAAATTCTACCTTTTTTTTTTTGGTAATGGTTTTGTTTTTGTTTTTCAGGAGCAGTCTTCGACAACCAGTGCCGGTGCTGTAAATCCTGATTGGTCGGGTTTTCAGGTTTAGTAGTTTAGTTTTAGTACTAGATTTGTGGCTTCAATTGCTTGCTGGTTTTCAGTTTTGCCTCAATTGCTATGTTGCTTAATTTTGTTAACAGGCTTATTCTCCTATACCTCCACATGGTTTCTTGGCATCAAGTCCCCAAGCTCACCCGTATATGTGGGGAGTTCAGGTAAATAATAATAGTAATTATTATTTTTTGTAGTTTAAAATTTGAAATGTTATTTTGTTGGTTTTCTAATGCTTTGTTGTAGCAAAAAGTTTTTCTGGTGGTTCAGATAACGTGGTTGTGTTGCTGGATATTCCACTGTAGGAAAGAGTAGTACAGGGCCTCATAAGTTAGTAGTTGATATATATCTAGAGGCGTGCCTTAGTGGCACTATAATTGGTCCAGAGAAGTATGCAATATGCTGTCATATTTATATATATATTTTTTGTTTGACTTGTAATGGGCTGAAGAACGCTAATTATACTATTCTTTATTTTCAAGAAGCAAAAAGCTTGCTACCCCTTAAGTATAAAAATAATATTTATTTCCTCATCAGGTAAACATGTGTTCTTGAAACTTTGGTGGTTCTGACTGCTGAGTTCATGATCTTCTTCTCCTCCTCCTCCTCCTCCTCCTCTCCCTCTCCCTCTCTCTCTCTCTCTCTCTCTCTCACTCTCTCTCTCTCACACACACACACACACACACACATTCAAAATATAATGTGCTCATGTCAAGGAACAAAAGACGTAAAAATTAGTTATTGGAAAAATATATGTAGAACTTGCAAGTCAATGCTTGAATAACAGATTTACTTGAAACATTGAGCTCAAGACGTCAATACTTTTTATTTCTGATTCATTAACTAGTTTAAGGGTAATCCGAATTAGCAGTCTGTTTAAGCAGGAGATTATTTTTAGAAAATGTTTTCATGGTATTTCACAATCATGATTTGTTAAACTCATATGTCACCTCTGTAGTAATATATATTAAACTATAAAGTGTTTACTTAATATTTAGATCAATGTTTCAATGATGCTACCAGAACATTTTGTGTACGTGCTGTTTCTAGCATCGACTTTTCTAAACGGAGCTTAAACTAATCAATTATTAATAATTTGTCGTATTCTAACATTAATATCTAAATGCAGCACATTATGCCTCCATACGGTACCCCTCCACCTCCATATGTAATGTATCCTCATGGTGGTTTATATGCTCACCCGTCTATGCCTCCGGTAAAGATTTTGTTCATTGTTATCTAGTTGTACTTTTAAGTTCTGTTTTTATGGACTTCCCTCCTCTCCTCCCCCCCCCCCCCCCCCCCCCCCCCCCCCCAAGATGCCAGTAACTCTTATTTGCTGCTCTTAAACAGGGGTCTTATCCTTTTAGTCCTTTTGCAATCCCACCACCAAATGGAATTGCTGAGGTTTCTGTGAGTGCAAGCGCTATTATCAATTTGTTTATTGTTCTTGCTTTGTCCATTTGGTTTGAGTAGGTAACACATTGGTGACATGAGCTTGTAAAATTGCTTGTAGGGTAATACGCCTGGCAGCATGGAAGCAGATGGCAGGCCGTCTGAGGTTAAGGAAAAGTTGCCTATTAAAAGATCAAAAGGAAGCTTAAGCAGTTTAAATATGATTACTGGGAAAAATAATGAGGCTGGTAAAACATCCGGGGCCTCCACTAATGGAGCTTACTCTAAAAGGTATGTTGAGTTGTAGAATGCTTTGGAATGTGGTGATAGATGGTGTTATAACTGTCGACTCTGGATCAAGGATTCAAACTCATTTAGGCAAAGGTCTGGGCATAGTACTATGGATGCTTTCGTAGAATAGAAGGGGAAGTTCGGGGTTGGGGTGGAGGAGTGATTGATTCGACTGGCATAGAATAATACATTGGAAGCAGAAGTTACACTTCACCATCAGTATTGTAATTGTTGATTACAAGGCAGCTTATGGTTCTGGGAATTTCTTTGACAATCACGGGCAGCTTATGCTCCTGGGAATTTCTTCTTGCGATAATGTTCATCCGACTAAAAGTCTTTTTTCCTGATGGAATAGTCCCTTCATTGTATCAAAATTGTATATAATGATATGTGGTGCATGTTTTTCACATTTTATGTTGATTTTGCCATTCACGTTACTTTAGCTAATACTTGAAAGAACATGGATGTGCAGTGCTGAAAGTGCAAGTGAAGGCAGCAGTGAAGGAAGTGATGAGAACTCACAGGATGTAAGTGTAATGCCAGCTACAGAAATTTTTTTTTTTTTTTGGGGGGGTCGATCCTCTTGTACTTTCTTCTTGTGTGGGGGTATCAGACAGGCTATATATGTCAAGCCCATGGAAAGATGGGAATTGTTAATTATGCTGCATTATTTGAAATGAGGTTTTGCTTTGTTTAGTATACATTTTATGATTCCTACAAGAAAAGTAGAGGCAAAGTGGAATATAAGCTTGACTGCATGAAGGAATTGATGCCTACTAATTTTTGTTTTTGTTTTTTTGTTTTCCTTAAATTGTCGGAGTGCATTACTTCTACCAATAATAATGATAATGGTTCTTTCTGATTTTGAAGTTTGATAGTAGTTGGTACCTTTTTTTTCCCCCCTAAAATTTTGGAAATTATCTCAGCATGTGATGGAAGTGTCTGTCCAGAGCAGTGAGACATTAAATATGTTATTTGTTGAAAGTGGTTTTGTTTTGTCCCAGACTCCTTGTTATTTTGATTAACTATGCAATTTAGATATCATAGAAAGGTAAGGAGAGATGCAAGATAGTTTGGGGGTGGCGTCACCTATGTATGACATGATTAGTCATTTTCATCATATGTATAAATATGAAACAATGTGAGTAACTATCAGTTTGTGATGGGATTAGAGGTTAAGAAAACTACAAGCTGCAATGTGGCTTGCTTATTATGGATGAGCAGGACAACGTTCTTTCTTGTTTATTTGTTTATATTTTGAAAAATACTTTTCACCGTTGCTACCTCCAATGGAGAGTAGCTCTTAACTGTATCTTAGATCTTCTCTTTTTGTTTTAACCTTTTCCTAGTCTCAATAAGTGTCTTAAATCCTCTTTTGCCAATCAATGTCTTAGTTTGCTAGTAACCAAGACTGTGCGTCCTTTTCTCTCCTCTCTTGCTTAAAAGAATTCTGGAAATGAATTGAGCGCATGTTATTATTCACAGATATTGTTTCTTCATTATGTTTGTAGGATTCTCAACTCAAGTCAGGGGGTGGGCAAGATTCTTTGGAAGGTTTGATTGCATTTTCTCTTACGTTATATCATGCATGCAAAGATAGCTGTTAAACTTGTATTCTCTCTTTTTTGTTTTGATAAGCAACTTCTATTCTGTTATTGCAGCTGATGCATCCCAGAATGGAAATTCTGTGCATGGACCTCAGAATGGAGGACCGAATACACCTCATTCAATGGTTAATCAAACAATGCCCATCATGCCAATGACACCTGCCGGTGCTCCTGGTGCTGTTCCTGGGCCTGCAACGAATTTGAATATTGGTATTGACTATTGGGGGACACCAGCTGCGTCCACCATTCCCGCATTACGTGGGAAGGTTCCTTCTACTCCAGTTGCTGGGGGAATAGTCACTGCTGGCTCTCGTGACAGCGTTCAGCCACAGCTTTGGTTACAGGTTAATTGGTTTTTATTGCTGTTGCTCTTTGTAGATTTGTGCTTTGACTTGAGAATCCAATAATGAGTTAGGACTAAAATTTGGTGTG
This sequence comes from Antiaris toxicaria, assembly GCA_035233585.1. Lineage (NCBI taxonomy): Eukaryota > Viridiplantae > Streptophyta > Magnoliopsida > Rosales > Moraceae > Antiaris > Antiaris toxicaria. Next base: position 10,931,728 of record CP141163.1, read on the forward strand.
CTGCACCACAGGACCAATGTTCTTTTTGACGCTTATGGGGCGTTTGGATACACAATTGCATTTTGTCTCCAATGCAATGAATATAATATGCGTTTGGATGTATTGTATTTGCATTTTATTCAAATACAATGTGTGTTTGAGTTGGTGTGAGAGAGAGAGAGTATGTGATGTGATTGATAAAAAAGTAGATAAAAAAAAAAGGAATGATGAATTGTGATTGTATTGGATTTAAAATTTGAAAGTATATCTATTTGAATGCAATGGTTGATGTATTTGGTGCAAATTCCATTGCATTTGAATACAATGCAAATGCAATGTAGGATCCAAACGACCCCTTAGATTAATATTTTGGTGTTTATAGTATTAATTTGATTGGTGTGTATTTCTTTTCTTCCCTCCACCCTCAAATAATTGGCTCCAATGAATGCTGAATGTATCTCATTCAGGGCTTTTGTGGGGCTTAGCAGAATTAGAATGTAACTGTCACCCTGTTAGTTCTCATTTTTAGATTTCCTTCTCTCTCTTGTTATTAAGCACTTAAATTGTTTTGCCCATTGTTTGTTTGGATTCAGGATGAAAGAGAGCTTAAAAGGCAGAGAAGGAAGCAGTCAAACAGAGAATCTGCTCGTCGCTCTAGATTGCGCAAACAGGTAATTTTGCAGCTTTAATTGTGTGGTTGTTTTGAATCTGAATCTTGAGATGAATTGATTGGTTGTCTGCATGCATGCTTTTGAGTTAGGCGGAATGTGATGAGCTGGCTCAGCGAGCGGAAGCCTTAAAAGAAGAAAATGGCAATCTTAGATCAGAGGTTAGCCGAATCAGGAGTGAGTATGAGCAGCTTCTTTTAGAGAACGCTTCTCTCAAGGTGATGTTCTAATATTGTTTTTGTTTAATGGGTTTTCTTTTTGTTTTTCTTTCCTCTCTCTCTCTCTCTCTCTCAAGGAGTAGACAACTTTCCTTTGTCATTGATTTCATCAACAATAAAAGGAAGTTTTCTTTTATAAATAATAATTAAAAGAAAGGAAGGATAAGAGGAAAAGGAAGCGAACAAGAAGTCATCATAATAAACAACAAAAAAGAACTAAAATTACAAGTAATAATTCCAACTCAACATGATCAAAGGAATATTTTTAAATATGTTAGAATCAACAATTCAAGAAGAATATCTTAAACCTTTCCAACTTGTTGCTTGCATTAAATTGTTAATTGTTTAATTTCCTGAATTGCAGGAGAGGCTCGGGGAAGTTCCTGGACAAGATGATTTGAGATCTGATAGGAACGACCAGCACTTGAACAATGACGCTCAACAAACGGGGCAAACGTAAATGGCACAGAAGGCACTAGATCTTTGGTAACCCTGTTTCCTCCTGCTCACAAGGAGCATAACCTAACCAACTAGCAACAGAAGTTTATTTTGGCATAGCTTTTGTAGTTCGACTTCAATCAAAGTAACCCTTTTTTTTTTTTTTTTTCTGTTAATATAGTTTTAGGACAATGTTTATTTGCATATTATCCTCTTGTTTCTGATTCGGCTTATATCTTTGACAGTCGAAGCACAAGGGTGATATGTTAGTGTGAAATTCATGTTGTACCCTCGTTATAAATGGGTGATATTCACACTTCTGTTTACCTGTATTAAATATGATTGATGAATGCATAACTTTGGGAGTATTTGCTCCATGCTTTTATAAACTTAGGCACGTTGGCAGATGGCTTTTTATGCTTGCAATTCTCATGTCCTTTAGTATCATACACAATGGAACATTTGGAAGTGGAATATGATATTTCTATGAATTTCTGCTCGCCCTTGGCCTACATTTTACTCGAAAACGTTATGCATAGGAATCACTTGTGACATCCATAAATGGTTTTGCTTGGGTTCTTGCTCCCGCCGTGCAACGCTGGAGCCATTCTCATCGAGGAGGTGCTTGTGTTTCTCAGTATGCATTTGTCTAAGGCTACCCATCTTATCTTTTTACTCGTAAGAATCGAATATCAGTTTCCTTGAAATGACACCAGTTTCTCAACAAAACCACCCCTCGAAAGGTTTTTCTTTTCTTGTTTTCTTTCTTAAGTAATTTCTTGGGTCGTTGTATCTAGTGGCTAATTTATTTATTTTTTTCCTTTGCTAACGAATGCTGAAATGAAATTTAAAAAAGCAAATTTATTCCAGCTGTTGTATGGTTATTTAACTACACCAAGGCAATATGCTTGAGCATGCTGAAGATGAGTTCGAGCTCGCGTCAAATCATGCTTAAGCATGCCACTGAGAAATATGCTTATTACCATTTTTCAACCTAGAAACGCACAGGTAAAATACTGAATTTTATTGGTGATACGTTATTAGACGTTCGTCAATAAAAATAAATATTGAGAATAGTCTTTTTTTTTTTTTTTTTTTCCTCCGAGGTCCTGCGCGATTCCTAGAGGAATCACAAAAACCCAAATTCCCACCTAATCCCTAAAAACCCAAATTCAAACTCCTCGGCCACTGTCACCAGATCTTCAGCCGCTGGAAAACCCATGATGAGCACCACCGCCACCGTTGCCGCAACAACTCACCGGGGAATCGGCATCCAGTCGTCTCCCTCCGCTCCATCGACAGCAAGAAATCGCGGCCAAACTAGATCTCGACGTCGCGAGCACTAGGGAGCGCGAGAAATGCGAGGCCTCGCCTTGGATATCGAATCTGCGGGTGGAGAAATCGCGCGCTGCCAGAGAACGTGTTACCAGCGATGTTGCAGGCAACGGGGAAGATCACGAAGCTTGGCAGCCGTTCATACCAGTCCTCGTCGCCGTAAGTAGGGAGAGAGAGAGAGAGAGAGAGAGAGAGAGAGAGAGGACGACGCCGGTGATGTCGCTGGTGTACGGGAAGATAGCGAAACTCGGCCGGACTGTGACCATGTCACGACGGCGGGATGGACTTTGTCGGCTGTCGCTGAGTTTGAGGAGAAGAATAGAAGGTCGGGAGGAGAGAGAGGCAAGGGAGAGACGGAGGAGAGAGAGCACAACGGATCTGACCGGTATTTGAAATTAACCGAGAGTAAAAAAAAAAAATTATTCGTATATAAATTTAATTACGTTATTAGTTTTTAAAGAGTTATGAAGATAAAGTTTGTAGTTAGAATTTTGAAACATCAATTATAGTAAGTATTTTTTAAAAAAATTATTTAAATATAATTAAACGATTAAATTTTTATATATATAATATATAAAATATATTTTAACATATAACATTATAAAATAAATAATTTAAAAATTTATTAAAAAGCTCAAAAAACCTTCCTCTAGTTTAGGGGTGCTTGGGGAAGAGGTTGGGGAAGAGGCTAGAGACATTAGGTTGGAAAAAAGTTGTTTTGAAAAATATGTTTGGGAGAAAAAAACTATTTGGGGTGAAAAAATAAAAAATTTTAAAATTTTTTTTTTTAAAAATATCAATATGGATATTGTTTCGTTCCTCTCAAAATTCTATGTAATTTAAAAAAAAAATCATCTTATTTAGATTTGTATACATAAAGTTTTGAATTTTTAAAGTTTGGAGTTTATTATAACGTTTTGGAGATATAAATAATAAAAAGTGGTGAAATTTGAAAAAAAAATTAGTTTTGAATGTTTGGAAAACACAAACCAAACGACCTCTTAATTAACGATACCCATGCGACCAAAACCTGTAGGCAACCTTGAGAATCTCGACCCCCCTTCCCCTCGAACCCATTAGGCGGTAACCTTGTGAATCCGATGAATCATCCTGATTAAGTCATCCCTAAAGGTTTTTTTTTCTTGAATTTTTTTAATTTATAAATATAAAATAAGATATATTATAATAAATAAATATCATTGAACGATTTAAAAATATATATATATATGATTTTAAGATTTTATTTTCAAATTAATATATATTTGATCTATTTTTTTTAATTCTCTTATAAAGATTGGGCCGAGCTCATTAAGAATCAGGTCCATCAGCCCAATATCCAATCCAAAACCAAAGTCAAGACAAAAGACCACCCCTTCTCTCTTTTCTCTCTTTTCTCTCTTTTCTATTTTTAACTGCAGAATACGAGCCAATCAGGCAATTACAACTATAAACACAAATTATCTCTGAACAAAAGAAAGAAAAGATTTAGGACAAGCACACGAAGGAAATATGAAAATTTAGACGAGAAAATAAATTCTCACGAAACAAACAACTTCTCCAGAGTGCAGAGGCGGCGAGGAAATGCAGGTTTCAGGCGTAGTCAGCGACGTCTCGTTGGTAATCCCCAAGGGCGGCGCTCTCAGGGAATTCCGGCACTTCCATTGCCATTCTCTCTTCGATTCCAAGTCCTTCCTTTCTTCTTCTTCTGGATTTTTCAGAGTCAGCTCTCTCTCTCTCTCTATCTCTCTCTGTTTATGCTTTTGGATTTTCGAGTTCGATTCTCGTTCGCTTTCTTCTCTGTTGCTGAATTTGATGGAAAACGATACGAATTTTTTATTTCTTACTTGTTTTTGTTTTTGTTTTGATTCTGTATGGAGAGAACTGAGAAAACGCGGTTAGTGAAAAAATTTCTATGCTCTGTTTGGTTGCTGAGAAAATTTAGAGTGAAATGGTTGATTCGAATTACTGGCAGGTGGTTTATATTTCGAACCTCTTTTTAGCTTCCAGGGCTAAGTTTTCTCAGGAATGGAAGGATGTCTAAATCTTTGAAATTATGCTTGTGGATTTGATGCTTATAGAAGGTTAAATAGTTACTTGTTGAGATCTATATGTGAACATTGTGGTCAATGAATGCTGAAAATAGAGATTCTGCTCAAGCTTGAAAGAATTATCTGACTACATACTTGCATACATACATATCTATCTATATATATTATATATATAACCAAATATCTAAATTTTGTTAGCTATTGTCCATAGATAGTTTGAGCTGGATTGGAAAATCAGTAATCAATGGTTTGTAGTTGCACCTAGCCTTCTCTGTTCCATTCAACACCTGTGATTTCTTTTCTGTCGTTACAGCCTGCATTCATACTTGAATTCCTTTTGTACTTTTGGTTTATTCAACTGTCTTGTTTTTCATTGCTTTTGGGAATTGAACTCTACTTTTAAGTTATCCAGCTATAATTTGTGCGAGAATATTAGCTGTCATTGAGGATTTGCTGTTGTTGTAATAGTGATGATGAGTTTTTCGGTTCATGGAGTTAAGTTCTTTTGGTATATTCATAGTGATTCTGTCTTTGTATAAAGGTTTACTTAATTGTTTTATTTTGTAAATAGAGCTGCGCATCATTTTATATTCCCAAGCTTGGAAGCAGAGTGTACAAATATCGAGCAAGAGATGTAACTTTAAGAGCATCACAACATTCAAGTGGCGATTTGATGCCATTTGCCCCTCTTCATTTTGAATCCCCCGTTGGTCAGCTTTTGGGCCAGATTTTGCAAACGCACCCACATCTACTCCCGGCGGCAATTGATCAGCAGCTTGAGAACCTCGAAACTGATAGAGATACCCAGGAAAAGGAGGTTTCTTCTTTGACTCAGGATCTACTCTACAAGTGAGTACTCAAGTCTCTCTCTCTTTCTCTCTCTCATATACGGACTATCTCTAGTAGTTGTCATTTTATCAAGTTGGTCAACTAATTACCTGTTATCCTTGTTTACTGTTTCAAGCAGTCACTACTTAAAGCACAGATGAACATGGTATAAATTGGGATTTTAAAAATTATGGCGGGAATAATCAAAATTTCATCTTTGTAGTGTTTTTGAATAAGATATTTAGAAAATTGATATCAAACCTCTAGGTTCAGTGGGGTGATGATGTCAGTCATCAACTCGAGGAATGGTGTATTTGTACCTTTGACATCTGGTCTCTCCTGGTGGCTGCTGGGATCTTATTGAACATACTGAAAGAGCTAGGAGGCGGCCAAGGAGGTTGAATATGAGTAATCACCTTTTCATTTTCTAGGATCATTTAGATGAACGTGTAACGTGAAATGATTAATTAAAAATGGGGAATGAACTTCCAACATGCTTTAATAATTAAGATGGGGATAATGTGATAATCTATTTTTTTGGTTAATTGAAGTATTCAAAGTGAAAGCCATAACATACTCAACCTATACATAGATAAACAATTTTACTTCAACTACAAAACAATAGAAGCTAAAATAAATAAAACTCTAAAAAAAAAAAAAAAGATATATCATTATATCAGATCTGATAAAAAAAAAAAAAAAAATCAAATTTCTAATTATCTAATTTCACCTTCCTCTTCAAATGTCTGCGTTGTATCTGATATTCAAAACTACCAAAGGCTAAGGCTTACAGTGTTGATGTTAATCGCCATAAAGCCGTTAAATCCATATAAGCTCCTTAACAAAATGCAAAGAACTCCATAGTTCTGCAGTCCCTTTCAAGTAGACTAAAGGCTAATTAGTTTATCCATTCACATGCGGTTTGGGCACAGGTAGACTAAAGTGTTACATGGGTACTGAAAAATTATGTTCTTGAAGTGTCCTACAAATCACAGATCAAACAAACATTTATAAAAATGTTTAATATACATTGTTGTGGCCATTAATGAAATTTTTAATCCTAATTGTACTGTCCTGGCACCTCATGAATTCGGAAACCAATCACTTTGGACAATGGGTGGGAGTATGTGGTGTAAAATATAGGGTGCTAAATTCAACTTCCCTTTAAAGTCTTAGCCTGTGTGAGTAAATCTCAACGGCTGTTACATTTTGACATACCTGAAACTCTCAATGTCCTTGCCATCAAAATAGTACCACCATTCTTTTTTGTTGTTCAAGTGCTTCATTTCTCTCGGTTGGTTGATTGGCGGTTATTACTACTACTACTACTACTACTACTACTACTATTATTATTATTATTATTATTATTATTATTTTTCCAAAAGGGTCCTTACTCCTTAGACATGGGTCAAATATTCTCTCTTGTCTATTGGTTTTTTGAGTTGCGTTGTTTCCCATTCTTTTCCGTAAACTTTCATTGGTGTTATATTTAGCTTGACTTACAGTGAGTTGAACCATATACTCAGGAGAATAGCTGAAGTCAAAGAGAAGGACAGGCGGAACACGTTGGAAGAGATAATATATTGCCTTATTGCGTGGAAATTCGTAGAGAATGATATTTCGATGATACCAAAGATTACAGAAACCCCAGATCCTACTGGCCGGGTAGATTTTTGGCCCAACCAAGAGCAGAAACTTGAATCTGTTCATTCTCCTGAAGCATTTGAGATGATACAGAGTCACTTATCTCTTGTACTGGGAGAGCGAGTTGTAGGGCCCCTAGAGACCATTGTTCAGATTAGCAAAATCAAACTCGGAAAGCTATATGCCGCTTCTATCATGTACGGATATTTTCTCAAGCGAGTTGATCAGAGGTTTCAGCTTGAGAGAACCATGAAAACCCTTCCTGAGCGTTTTGGCAAAGGCCAAGACAGGTTTGAAGAGCCGTCACCAGCAAACCGGTTATGGGATCCTGATTCCTTGATCAGGGTACCACCCGATGATGATGGTGGTGAGGGCGATGGAGATGGAAAGTTGTATAGACTGAGATCCTATGTGATGTACTTGGATGCAGATACTCTTCAGAGATATGCTACTATAAGATCCAAAGAAGCTATTTCTTTGATTGAGAAGCAGACACAGGCTCTGTTTGGTAGGCCTGATGTTAAGATTGCGGAAGATGGTTCAATCGATACATCTAACGATGAAGTGATCTCGGTCACCTTCTCCGGGTTAACAATGCTAGTCTTGGAGGCTGTTGCCTTTGGAACATTCCTATGGGATGCAGAAAGCTATGTTGAATCCAAATACCACTTTGTTAAGAGCTAAGTAATGCCATGTTGTAACTACCAAAAAAGTAATACCATGTTGTAAATTTTTTGTGCCCTAGTGCTGTATAAATGTTATTGTCTTAGAAAGTCGAGTAGTTTCTGGTACATACAAGCAGCTAATATCAAATTTTAAAGATACATCCCAATTAGATTGGCATCCATTTACAAAACCATCCCACGCCAATGTGTCCACTCGATCGTAAAGTTAAACTTGATCTAGCATACATAGCATCCTGTTGATCTTTATAATCTATAAATACCACTTCATCATCTTTGAACTCGATTGAATTCTCATTTCGGGGTAAGCTTAGCAGAACTTATTTTCTTGAGTGGAAGCTTGAAACTTAAAATCAAAGAGAAGCGAATCTGCCTTTACAAGCGATCAAAGGGATTCAGACCAAAAGAAATGATAAACAAGCAAAACTAGCTGAATAATGCACTATAGTTCTCTTGGCGAGATGTGTAGCAAACTTTTCCACTGTCATTACAAACCATTAGCGCCTCTAATATCTTTAATAACATGAGATTCTAGAGCTCTGGAAATCGGCATCTGAAGAGCTCGAACAACATTGATCACATCCGACTCTGAGCCGCCATGTGAAAACCACGCCTTGCCACCAATTTCAAACCATCCCCAGCCGCTAAGCAGTCCCCGCAACGTGAGAGGAGAAGCTCCAAACAGAACAACTGAATAGCAGGAAAGTAAAAAAAAGTTAGGGACCTTTCTGTGGACTATTTGACACATTTCCCCTCTTTGAACTTTTCACAATCGATAAATTATCTTCTAAACTTTTGATTTTGACGGATTATTTTCTAATATTAACAAAATATCACTGATTACTCTCAAATCAATTATGATTTTTAAAGTTTAGGTAAAAATATCCTTGTACACATTACATGAACTTGTTTGAAAAAAAAAAATTTTATTATAATTTCATATGGTATCAGAGCACATCGTATCATATCATGTGTATTTCCTTTTAAATTTTAAACCATTCTATTTGGAACAGGAAGCTGCTAGTGGTTGCTTTTATGCTGCATTTTACAATAGTGAGGTAGATTCTCATTGTCGGCGAAATAATATGCCGAGTCAGACTTTCTAGAGATACCGCCATAATATTCAGAAATTTTCCAACCACTACCATATTGCTTATTAAGTCTGCCTTACAAATATTTCTTTGAATGTTATTTTTTAAAGTAAGGAAAAAAAAAAAAAAAAGGGTTTCTTCTGATCCTCTTTTTCAATGAAAAAGACACAATGCCTTTCCTTCATTATCCTATCGGCTGCCTAATTTATTCAGGTCTTTTTTAGTAGAGTGTTGATTTTCTTTGTGATTATATTATTCTCTACAATAAGTTTACCAGTTGCATGCAAGTTAGGGATAGTAATAGATTGGATTACATGGATCACAGATTAAGACTCAATCTATAATTTAATCTGTAATGTTTGAAAAATCCTAATCTATTATTAATTTGTTAGTCTCTTAATCCAGTCTAATAAATCTCAGATTTTACAGATTTAATTAGTAACTTCTGAAAATTAAAAAACAAAAACATACTATAACATTATAATATACTATAATTTATCATAACATAATCAAATTCAAATCTTCTAGAATAAATTAAATTTTAGCGTTACAATCCATTAAAATAAACAATTTTTAATTCAACTCAAAATGAAGTATTCATCTTACAAAAAAAAAAAAAAAGAAGAAGAAGAAGAAGTATTCATCACCATCAATATTTCTTTAAAGTAATTCTAGCAAAAAAAAAAAAAAATAGTAATTCAATATTCTCACATCTATGTATATTAAAAAATATTTAGGGAGAAAATATAAATAAATTTAGTTTAGATTTGTAGATTTTAAGGACAGAAAAATCCTTAATCAGTAATCTAACCAATAATTTTCTTATTGAAAAAATATCAATTTATTATCAATAAGTTAGTCCTCTAATTTAATTCAATCTAATTGGATTAAATAAAGTGGACGGATTCATGAATATTTCTAATGTAAATGATGGCAGAGTTTTCCCTTTTAAATAAATCTAATGATAGATGGGATTGGCCACTTTAGCCCCTAAGTTTACTTTATAATGTTCTACTTTTAACCAAAAGAAAGCAAATACAAAGAAATCATTTTCCTTCTTATCTTTGTGAAAAAACATTAAAAAAAATGAAGGAAGAAGGAGGAGGAAGAAACATTGAGCGTTTAAGCTACTTCGCTCATAATATTATGAATTTTCAAATGTTAAAGTAATGAAATCAAAGGTATACATGATTAATAAACCTAATAAACATTTGACAACTTAGAAGTCACTCATATTTCAGATCCTAGCAAAGATATCTCATTAAATAATTCTGATTAGGGTAATCAAATCATTTAGAGTAAAAATTATTCAATGTGATTAGATAACCAGCCATCTCATCTTCAACAAATTGGATTGGATTGAAAATTCTAATTATTTTGTACTGGATTCAAATTTTGTGTGTTAAAATCTAATGTATAATATTATTTTATTTAAATATATATTTCTATTATGATATTTTTTTTAAAAATTCTTTTTTTTTTCTCAATTTATTAGTCACTATACACCCACACACACTTCTAATAATTTTGTAGTTAGGTTTTTAGTCACTTCTAGTCTCTACATCTTTTATGCCTCTTTACTTCTCTCTAGGGTTTAATTACTTATCCAATATGATTGTTTGAATTGAATCATATCTTTACACAAGAAATTTGCGTAAAAGAAAACCAAAATTGGATTGGATTTTGCATATAATTCGAATCGGCGGGGATAAAACATCTTGAAATCCAATGCACATTGGATTAGATTTGACATTTTGTAAATTATTGTATTGAACTGAATGCTCAACCCTAAATTTCGGACTATTTATATGTAATCAGATTGATAATTCGTTTAATTGACCACGATGAGTGATTAAAATGATTTTTTTTTCAACGTGAAAAGACTAAAAAAAAAAAAGAAAAAAGAAAAATCATATAAAATGTTTAAGGGTCCTCATAGAACATTTAACTATAATTTCGTGAACCTATTCGGCCAACTGTATTTGTTGCGTGAGATTAATGTTTGCGTATATTGACTTCTCTCAGAGGGGGCAACATAATAGATAAAAAGGTTAGGAAAAAGGATTGGACGGCTCTTTTAATTGGCCTTTTCTAGGTTCATCCTTAAACTATAAGAAAATGATATATTACTTTTTGAATAATCACCTTCATAACATGTCCTTGAACAGTTTTTATAGCCTACTATATATCTACCGAGCACCTTTTATATATATGTACATACAAACATATACATACATATATATATATAGTTAAATATATATAATATCCGTTGACGCCACCCAAAAGTTTCAAGCTCGTGACCATCTTTATTAGAAGCCTATCGTGCACCTAGAATATCATTTTTAATAAAAACTAATATTACTTTTCAGAAGTCAGATTTATATCTGTTTTACGTAATTAAAAAAAATGGAGAATTGTCTCAAATATGACGTAATGGCAAAACCTTCTTATTCCGATAAAAACACAAGAAAATAAATGTTTTTATGAATATATTATACCTTTTCTTCATAATTTTAATTCGATTCAATGATTTATAAATCACAAGAAATAAATACAACTTCTGAAGACACGTATAGGTGATTCAGCTGCTCTTCTTTTTCTTAAATCAACTCAAATTGGTGCAAATATAGATGTCAGTACAGCTAACTACATCCAAATAATATATGGTTTAAGTGTACGTTATGTCAATTTAGTTGATATGTATGCCTGTAGATCGTCAGAAGTACTGTATATTTCTTGACATTTTGGTTTCATTAATTAATTAAACGTAAACGTATTATCAGTAATTATATATTATATTACCGTATGTGATTTTTTTTTTTAACCAGCAAACTATCACAAAAGAAAAAGAAAAAAAAAAAGAAGAAGAAGAAAGAAAGAAAGAAAGAAAAAAATGCGAGCATGCTATCAATTCATCATACATAGCAAAGAACGTCTAAGTATCTAAACTCCAAGACGGTAAGTAGTAACTATTAATATGATACAATAAAGGATAAATCCTACAACCTATGACTTATTAGTAGGACTCACTCTTTGTTAGTTATGTTATTCAATATCACTAATGTTTGGAGGTGAAAGTATGAACCTCAGGTCTGATCAGGCTCGATCCATGTGGACGTAAAGGTAAAAACGGGATAGGTTCATTTGAAAGAAATAAAGTTTGGCTCACCATGTAAAGGGATGTGCATGAGTCAAACAGGCGGATCACAAGATCTATTTGGCATAACCTATATTTACAGCTCTACCTGTGCGCCTAAGCATCTTTCTATTGGAATGAGTAGTGCACAAAGAAATGATGATGTAGCCGTAGCCAGCGAGGTGCCAACCTCTTTTTCAGCATGGCTTGGGGGTCCCTATAGCCATCTTAAGCAAATTGTTCTCCCTAAAGAGGTCATGGAGTTCCTTTTTTCTCCAATACCATTCATATGGAATCCCATTGGTTTTGGATATACGATCCCAAACCCTACATGATTACTAACTAGCTAGTTTCAAATCATTCCAGCCTAGTACACGTCTTACCTTTTCTCAAGTAAGGAAAGCATAAACCTAAAGATATAGATATATATGTATATATACATATATGTGTGTGTGTGTGTGTGTGTATTGAATTGGACAAGTACTTTTTTTGGCCTGCTTTTCGTTTCGGTCAGTTTGTTTGTTGTCATCCAATATTTGTGCGTGTGCAAGCCCTTATCATTGGCATTGAGAGAGATTTAACCTACGAATATTATTCCTTTAGACTTGTTCGGTTGCTTATGAATTTAAGACTCTTTGAGAAGATGTGCCGGAAAATGAGTCTGCATGTGACTATCTATATATAGTAACGTGTATTTACCAATTAGTGGACATGGCTTTGAAATGGAGCTCTCTTTCTAATTTTTTTTTTCCCCTGAATTGAAGACTCTTTAAGATGATATACTGGAAATAATAATACATCATGCTATTACTATTACGTGAGTCGATTAAAAAAATTTGAGATCGCATATGGAATCCCTAACATTATATATATTTTTTGATATAACATATTGGTCAAAGCCATAGTATTTTTAATATTTCACAGGTGGGGTGAATAAGAATACAAGAAGATCAATAGACTTTTTTTTTTTGTGTGCACAATATTACTATATAACTCCCTTTATCCCTACTTCAAAGGTTATATATCATATTAAAAAATATATAATGATAATAAAGTATAAATTAGCAATAAAAGCGGGGGAAGCATTTGTACAATAATGCTCATACGTTACCCCTCATTCTAGTGTTAAATATTTGACACGTGCATTAAAATCGTAACACTTATGAATTTAATTAATTTTGTAGTGAAATTGTATTACACGTTTTTCCTTTTAACAGTAAATATATTACGCGTTTTTCCTCTTTTATCACAAGCATATAATGATAGTACTTTCAGCACTCCAAAAAAAACAAAAAAGCGAAAGCAAGAAAAAGTAGAGAACAAAATCTCCCAATAAAAAAAAAAGGAAAATATAAGACTAGAAAGTGTAATAAAACATAAATTGAGGGAAAACATAGACAACAGTTTAATAATCCATCCACTGAAAAGAAATAATTGGTTGTTCTAGCCATCAATCTAATACCAATTTTAATTTTAATTTTTGAACAACTCCTATCATAGTGAATTGTCATTTTTTACTTTTTTTATTTTACTGATAGATACAATATTTAAATTTTATTCTTATTTCTAACTAGGTTGTAATAATAAATAATAATTTTGCATTATTTTTACTTTTAGGGCATGTTTTCCAAATCATAAAGAATATAATAACAAAGATAATGAGATTGAAAAAAAAAAGTGAAAAATAAAAATAGAAACAGGGTCAGTAATTCCCCATTTTAACGTTTATATACTTATTTGGAAGTGAATAGAAAACAATCACATTTTTTTTATAGTATTTACTAGATTTAAGAAAACAGTTTTACTAACATATTTATTAAAATTTTCTTACAATTAAATATCATTCAACTTATTTTATGTGAATTTATTAAGAGTATACAAGTAAATTTAATATTCATTCTCTTTAACAAATTTATTTTTTTAGTTTTTTTTTTGCTGAATTTTTTTAATTAAGTAGAGGCTTGGGAGAGTACATATTACGACATCAAAATTAAAAAAATATATATATATATATCTTGCAACCATCTAGTTTAAACTTGTGACGAGCATCAGTTTTACCTTACTTTCAATTAAAAAAAAAAAACATCAGTTTTACCTTATCACATAAGTTTTTACCCTAAACCTAACCGATTAAGCTCTTTTTAAGCAAAAATTTAGATAAAACCAGACATTACTACGCCTAAATTAAAAAAAAAAAAAAAGACAAAACTACTTTTTAATTTCAGTATTATTATCGGAAAGAACAAGAGGTCACAAACTCACAAGATAACAGAGAGTCCTTTTTTTTTTTTTGTTATAACTTTCAGACCGTTTCAAATTTTACAAAACGACCTCTGAGGATCTAAAATTAATTACAAGACGCCAATTACAAGACCCCGATTGACTCACTAGAATTTAACCTAATTATCCCAATCTTATTTAACTCCATCTTAAGTCTAATCCACCTAACTCAAGTTTTCATTGGATTCAAATTTAATAACCTGATTTAAATCTAATGTATTCAATCAAGCTTTTTTATATTATTAAAATATATTTTAATTATATATTAATTAATTTTGATTATAATTTATGAGATATGTATTTATATTTATATTATTGATCTTTTACTGTTATATTTATTTTGTTATAATTTTTAAGAAATTAAAATAGAGTTGATCTTATCAATTTTATATAAAAATTATGTTATGAATTTGTTTTTTTTTTTTTTACACATTACTTATCTAAAAATGCATTATTAGTTTTTTTTAATTATATGCTCAATTTGATCAACTACTTAATCCAACCTAACTTTAATTGGGTTGGTCGATTTTAAACTTTGAACTGATTAGGTGGTTAAAACTTTTTTCAATCTATCTAAACTTATTTAGATGGGTTGAAAAATCTCAAAAACCCACTCAATCTATCCGATATTTACCTCTACTTCACTCTCCTTCACTTTTTTTTTTATGGACAAAAATACCCACCTACTAGTGTTAGTTTTACCAAACTCCAAGTTTAGTATTTGAAAAATTGGACAAATATTTGATTTGTTTCACTAACCGCCCACTGTTAATATTTGTTTTCCTATGTTTGATTCACTGCTCAAACAAACTTTGATTTGGTCAACATTTTTGAAGGGGCAGGTTGCTATGGCGCTTCCAAACTTGACCCCTTAGCTATAATATTATTCAATGAATATAATGGCTCAGTGTATATTTTTCCGTTTAAGTAGCTTTGTTCTGTTCATTATGATAATTAAAAAGCTCACATTTGACAACGCTTTCTAATAGTGTGAAATTTTTTGAAACACCATAATTATTTGTGACATCTAACTTTGTATTTATTACATGACGTTCTTTTAATAAGTGTATTTGAAAACCACCTGTCGTTTAATCTACAATTTGTAGTAATAAAGATCCTCGTAATATGACTAACGAAAAAAGTTGTGTACCACCCCAAATGATGAAAAATACTTATAAACACACATGTTTTAACTTACATTATGTTATACATATAGATAGAATGTGATTAAACAAGATAAATTGATGATGTTATTAAGCATTATTCATTTTTACAGTGGTAAGTCTTCACTTAACTTTTGAAATTTCAATTTTTTTTATCAAAATTATTTTAAAAATTTTCCAATTGTGCACTTATGTTACGAGAAAATCTACTTTTCTCTCGTTCAACTTTTGAAAGCTTAAATTTTTACCTAAAACTTTTTAAAAATTTAAATTGTATCTCTGTCTTATGTGAAAAATTCAACTCGTACCTCCACTTAATAATAGAAATTTATAACCATCTGTTGGAAAAATTTACTTTATCTTTTCATATTCGCGTCTTAATTATTTTTTATTTCACCACTGGATACATAATAGTAAAATTGCATATCAATGAAAAATATACTATTATATAATATTATTAGTTATAAGAAAAAGGTGTTAGTTATAAGGAAAAGACACTAATATAGCCGTCTGTTGGTATTGTATTTAAATGCAACGTAATTTTCTTATAAATATAAAAATATTTCATTCAAATGTTAATCATATCACATTTTAAATTAAATACAATCACTATTTATTATTTCACTTTTTCTATTATTTTTATTAATTATATCATATATTTTATTTATTTTTTTTTTATTTTTATCTATCACATCACATATTTATTATTAAAATATAATTTAAATATTTTTTATTTAAATACATATTATATTTAAATATAATATTAAAATTTTTTTTTAAAATATAAATTATATTTAATATATTATATTTAAATATAATACAAATATAATTATGACGCAGGCCTTAAATTACTTGTTCAGTGGGCCATGGCTAATTCTATCTCTTGAGTAGTACGCATCAGCCAGCATGGTACACTAATCAAGTGGATTGGCTGGGAAAAACTGGCATAAACAAATGAGTTTGGTGCCTTCATCTTTGCTATTTAAGTGTCAACATCAAGTTGTCAAATCTCCCGGCCCTCTTCTGTTTAGGGTCATTTCAGCATT
This sequence comes from Antiaris toxicaria, assembly GCA_035233585.1. Lineage (NCBI taxonomy): Eukaryota > Viridiplantae > Streptophyta > Magnoliopsida > Rosales > Moraceae > Antiaris > Antiaris toxicaria. The sequence goes on from CP141163.1 coordinate 10,948,285, forward strand.
ATCTAACACGCAAGGACCTTGATTCTTCACCGCTTTTGTTTTACTACAACTAACATATATTCCGGAGAGATCACCAATCTTTGTAAAAAGATATTATAAAATGAATGAACATTTTATTATGTTTTTGCCCCTCTTGGAAGTAGAAAAATATTGACTAATTAAATATTCCTTGTTTTGCGTTTGTTGTAACAAATATTTGTATGTATAGCCACCATGAAGAGGTTAAGGTCATCAACAAGATAAATGTAAATTTTAAATGTTTTCTTTATAAATAACTGATCATCATTAGCTAGAAACCACTGGCCTGTCCAGCTATACTTCTTCTTCTTCTTCTTCTTCTTCTTTGAATTAATATCTCTTTTCTTGCATGGTAGGTCATTAATATTCAAGTTAAACTATTTAACTATTTTTGCATGGGAGGCCCTCTTGCACTAAAGTAATCATTAAACAACCCCTATAGGATTCCCTTAAACAAAACAACGGTCACGGGTGGGAATTGAGTAGGTTTTATTTGGAACGGTAGATCCCATTTGGAATAATATTTCCGGATAAAAGTTTGACATTTAATCTAAAACTCTTAAAATTGCATCTCACTTTCTCTTTTTTCTATTTTTAAAAAACTTAAATTTTAAAAATTATAATTTTTTTATTTTAAATTAAAATAAAATTATTATTATGTTATAATACTCATAACGATAAATATAATAAAATTTATTATATGTTTTTTTGAATACAATTTAAATTTTTATATTATTTTTTATATTATGTAACTTTTTCAAAAGACTTTCTCTTAAACATATATTTCAATCCAATCTCAAAAACTTTATCTCCAAAAGTTTCCGGAATGGATCTTTAATATCTTATATTTCTGTTTGTCTAAGGTTGGAGCAATATCGCACACAATAGTTTGTTTTTAACATAGATATTTATGTGCTGGTAGCTCTTAAGGTCTTGAGCTGATAGCTATTGAATCCCACCCTCCCCCTTTCAAAATCCTCGATTGTCATTATTAATCTCAGTAGATTCATTTTATGATTACTGGATCGAGACATAGGACACCATTAATCTTCTTTTATTAAAAAAAAAAAAAAAGTAAAGGAAAAGAACCCATATGACTCATTATAATTCTAGTTGTCATCATATGCTTGACTTTCAGATAGACCTAGCTGACACCCAAGTTGGCTGTACACGAAATTCCCAGATATCACAATATCTTTCTAGCCATTTGCCAATTATCCCCTAATTGATAGACAATAATTAATTAGGAAAAAATTGGCAAAACTATTTAAATATTATTCACTAACAACCAATCCTATTTAACGCCCCAACCTTCTCAAAAACAATATCCCATGCAATTTGCAAGCCAACCCCTTAATTATAGATTAATCTGAATATCCCAAATTCCAAAATGGCAATCTTATATATAATAACCAAATTAACCAAAAGGGCAATCTTGTAATTTTACAATCCGTTCAAATCAACCATCCAAGCAGCCAAATGACCCCTTACACACCAAATGGAGACCATTCTTCTTCAACAACAAAAATAATAATAAATAATTAATATAAATAGAAACCATTTTCTCTCTCTTTCTCTCTCTCTTCCTATCTTTTGCGTTGAAGTCTCGTTGTATATATATTTACTTGCAGAGAAAGCGAGAGAGAAGGGATAGGGCAGGAGAGAGAAAGGGCAAAGAAATTTAAAAAAAGAAGAGAGAGAGGGAGAGAAGCGAGGAAACAAAAAGAAGAGAGAGAGAGAGAGGTGGGGGGAAAAAAATAATGGATGGCATACGTTGTTGTAGAAGGCTTTGTTATAGTACTAGCGGTAGAACGTTAACTACTCTGGCTGCTTTCTTCTTCTTGTTCTTCTTCCCTTTGACGCTCGCTAAGGCGGCGGCGGCTTTCAACCTCGCCGCCATCCCTTTCGACGAAGGCTACCGCCCGCTCTTCGGCAACGGCAATCTCGTCCGCTCCCCGGATGGCAACGCCGTCCGCCTCCTCCTTGACCTTTATACAGGTGACCTGTAAAAAATATTAAATAAATATGGACTTCGATAGAACTTATCTTTAAAAATATTATAAAAAAAAAACATTCTTGATCGTGTATAGAATGAGTTTGTTTTTCTTAATAATTGTGTTTTTAAATATGTTTTTAATGTTTATTGGAATTCGGTAAGAAGTTCCTTATTTATTCATACCGTATATTTTATTGAAAGATTACAGAAAGAATGAATTCAAGATTATTATGTTCATGCGGTTATTATTATTTTTATTTTCTGAAAATATTTTGATTCTTTTTTTTTGTGGTGAAAATTTAGGGTCTGGTTTCGTCTCTTCGAGCCATTATCAACATGGATTCTTCAGTGCAAAAATTAAGTTGCCGTCGGATTACACTGCCGGGATTTGTGTTGCCTTCTACGTAAGTTCTCTCTCTCTCTCTCTCTCTCTCTCTCTCTCCCCCTACATATATATATACACACACACATATGCATGAAACTTGTCCCCAATTTTTATTGACTCTGCAATTTCATTCAACAAAAGAATTAACAGAAGTTTTATTTTCTTCATTTGCACCGCATTAATGGAGTGGAAAAACGGTATATATATATATATGTATGTATGTATGTATATTTGTAAGGTGGAAGAAAAAGGTTTTGGATTTTTTTTTTCTTTTCGTTATTGCCCATACCCATATCAAGCACAATGATTACGAATCATAACCGAACGGGGGCTTGGTTTTGTTGGTACCATGAAATGAAAAACAGACATCAAACGGTGACGTATTCGAGAAGACACATGATGAATTGGACTTTGAGTTCTTAGGGAACGTGGAAGGGAAGCCATGGCGGTTCCAGACCAACGTCTACGGCAATGGCAGCACCGCCCGCGGCCGCGAGGAGCGCTACCGCCTCTGGTTCGACCCCACCAAGGAGTTCCACCGGTACAGCATTCTTTGGACAGCCAACAACATCATGTAAGTTCCCTTTTTCTTCCACATGTAAATTACGCAAATTGTTATACATCGATTCTTCCTGGACATTATTACATGTCAATTTACACGGGGACATTTTCTTAAATTATGGTGAGTCAGTATTAATTTCTATCAGTTTTTCATATATTTTAACAATATGGTATTTCTATTGTAGAAAGCTCGTTTGGATTTCTAATTGTTTTGTAAGACAACGTTTGGCAAACATTTTTTAGTACTACGAAAATTAATTTTACATCAAATATAAAATTTTACATTCAAATACAATCATTTTTAACAGTATTACGAAAATAATTATTATTCAAAAGTTTTTTAAAACGATCACATCAATTTTTCAACCCTAATTATTTATCTCTACTTTTATTAATCACATCAATTTTTCAACTCTAAAATATTTTTCATCCACATACACATTTTATTCAAATATAAAATAAATATTTTTTAATCAAATATAATATTTAAAAAAAATTATATTTAAATACAATTAAAACATAATACGTTTACCAAACAGTTCCTAGGTTATTGAATTTTGTGTTTGGATTTGATTGTTCTTGCTCCTTGGTAAAGTTTGGGGGTGTGAATTTTATTCATGTTAACGTGGTACGCTTTTGCACACTTTTCCTGTCCAATATTTGTTTTGACATCACTATTAAAAGACCAAAGAGAGGCATTTTGCGTGTGTGCTGTTACCTCAGGCGCCTAAAGTTGATAACTTGATAAGCATGTCTTTATCAATATTCAAAAAAGAAAAAAAAAACATAATTTTTTTTGCTGTTAATACTTTTTTATATTAATTTTTTCTTTGAATTTTTCATTTTTCTAGAGAAATCACAATTCATGTATGGTTTATTTTGTACTTTTATTTTATAAGTGGATAGAAATTGGTAAATGATAATTTATAGATGAGTAGTGTTTGTCTAGGTTGACCTTCTAAATTAGCTAAAGAAAAGTCTTACTTTTACGCAATCCTAACCTATTGTCTAGCTAATATCTATGGAAAAGTAGAATATAATTTTTTTTTTTAAATATAATAAGGTAGAATATTTGTTTTGTTACAAGAATATGTTTTCTCTAATTTATATTCTACATGCTTTATTTGACCAGAACTAAATACAATATATTTGATTTTCTATACATATATTTTTAATTTTTCCAATATATATATTTGATTTTTTTGACTTTATATATTTGATTTTCTATACACACATATTTTAAATTCATTGATGATACAAACATGACATGATCGTTAGAAAAAAAAAATCAAACATAAAACTAAATACTTTTTTTTAGTGACTCATTTGTTGGGTCAACATTAATATATGATGGGACCATAAAAGCGAGTTAACAAATATACATGAATTAGAAATTAAGTAAATGTCAGTGGGGGAGGTTGGACCACTACTTGGCCAGCAAAAGGGAAGATATAAAAATTTGAGTCCGTGGGCTAGAAATAAAGCATGTGAACTCTTTCTATTGACACCCCTTTTTTTTTTTCTCAATGAAAAAATAAAGCATGTGAACTGCATTCTTTTTATATTAAAAAAAGGACACTTGAAGGAAAAAAATAAAATAAAAAAGGATACAAACTTTAGTTAGGTTTTTAAACTCAAAAGGATAGCTCCTAGATTTCCCTTCTATGTGGCAAATTTAATGCCAAATTTGCCACCGTACTGGCAGTTTATTTCCATATTTATTTTCCATTTATGGTCCTCTATAAAATCCTAATTGATTAATTTCAACTTTTTGGCAGCTGGCAAACTTTTTTTCTACCAACTCATTAATTCCAAATCAAAACTTAAATATTTTTCTTTGCTTTCGTAACCTTTTCAAATTCCTGCACATTACATCTATACTAAAAAGTAAATATTTATAATGTTTTTAAACTATTACATTTATATAAATTTCATGATACTTTATCTATTATTATTTTATGTTGGGAAAAGTTTTTAGATGATATAAATATAAAGATCGTTATATTATATTAATGTAATATAAAAATTTAATGTTAGACTAATATAACATAAATCAGATACTATAATAAAAATAAAAATTTGTATCATGTGGATCAATATAAAAGAAAATTTGTGTTATATTGATCAATAGATAGAAAAGATGACTATTTAAATAATTTTCTCTTTTACATTTAACTAAGAATAATTACAATAACCTCCTATTTTATTGAATTATTGTATTGTATCCTATATTTTTTAGTACAAATTACAATAAATAAGGCATATTTTAAAAATATTTTAACTAATACATTTACGATAAATAATCTATTTATGAAGTGTATTTATAGTAAAATTACCTTATAAATTTTTTTATAAATAAATTATTTACCATAAATATATTATCTATATAATTATATTCAAAATATTTATCATCAATATATTATTTATATAAGTATATTCAAAATATACTATTTACTATAAATATTTTGATGCTTAGCTCTCTCTCTCTCTCTCTCTCTTTTAAGAAATGATAATAAGTTTATAAATCTTGTTAAAACTATCTGTTATATTTTCTAAATAATGTTAAAAATACAATAACTTTAATCTTTTTAATATATATTTTTTTAATTGTTGCAGATTTTACATTGATGAAGTTCCCATTAGAGAGGTAGTAAGAAGTGAAGAAATGGGAGGAGATTTTCCATCAAAGCCAATGTCATTGTATGCCACAATATGGGACGCTAGTAATTGGGCAACCAATGGAGGGAAATACAAAGTTAACTACAAATATGCACCTTTTGTAGCTGAATTCAAGGACCTAGTTCTTGAGGGCTGCCCTTTGAACCCTATTCAGGAAACTCCTGCCTCAGTCGCCTGCGCCGAGAAGGACGCCACCCTCGCGAGGGAGGACTACGCCGTCATCTCGCCGGAGCGCCGCTCCGCCATGCGAAAGTTCCGCCAGCGTTTCATGTACTACTCCTACTGCTATGACACGTTGAGATACCCCGTGCCGCCGCCGGAGTGCGTGATCGTCCCGTCGGAGAAGCGGCGGTTTAAGGACACGGGCAGGTTGAAATTCGGAGGAAGTCACCGCCGCCAGTCGAGGCGGAGGATCAGCCGGAATCCTGTCATTCCTGTGTCCGATGACCAGTCTGATATGTGATTAATTATTTCATTATACATTTTTAGTGATGTAAATTTAGAGTTTATATGGGGGTTAATTAATATATATATATTTTTTGTTTCATTCTTTGTTGATTTTCGTGTGTATATATATGATCATACATATGATTTAAATAAATACATATATTTTGGTGAGATTTTTTTTTTGCTTTTTTGCCCTGACTTTAATGAAATTACTGACTACAACATTCTACGTAATTTTAATAGAAAATATTTTAACAGCACAACAATTTTGAAGTAGTCCTTGGCGTTGTGTTATGACATTAATTTTCAATGCTGGCAACTCTCATAATTGTCGTGATATTACTTTAAGAACTAAAAAAAAAAAAAAATCCTAGACAAGGATAACTTTTTATGCCCAATCATATCCTTCTATTGAAAAATTCTATTCATAAAAGTTGTTGAGAAGTCTCTTCATTAATTAATATCATATATATATATGTACACGTAAGCTATACTGATCTGAAACATCACCATAATGTTGTATTAATATTTTAATTGTCTTCGAGTATTTGTCATTATTCACTTTCAGTCTGTTCATCATTAATTACAAAACTTTTGAAGAGAACCAGAAGTTTCCAACCTTCATAGGAGTTAAATAGATAACGATTATATTGCTTTTGTCCCTGACCCTGACATTACACCATGCATCCTTATTGGCATTTTCACTCAAACGAAGAGCCAATCATGAAATGTTACTTAAATATTTGTCTATATAAATTTTTTTATTTTTTTTCTATAAACCCCTCTTGAGGGGTTCTTTGTATAAGATACAACAGTAATAAAAGAAAAATATACCTTTATTTTTTGTAGAGACTATTTTGCCTATGTATAAATATATATAAAATACATCTTTTAAATTTACATAGATAATTAAGTTATATTTTTCTTTTTATTATTACATCTTATTCATTTACTATTACGTTAAAGATATGTTACGGCGACGAGGCTTCTAATGAAATATATATGTATATCATATATGTATAATATATATATATATAGTTCTAAACCATTTTGAATTCACGATGATGTATCAAATTATGGCGTAATGGATGAATTTATTAATTAGTTGGAATTTAGCTCTAGTGCCCTTTATTGATCATGTACAGATATATATATATATTCTTCTTCTTCTTATTTTAACAAAAATGTAAAGATATTCTTTGAACTTTCGATATAAGGTAGCTATTAATGATCCGCTCATATCACCCGAGAAAATCAAGTTTTTAGACTCTCTTTTTTCCAATCCTTTCTGCCTAGCTATCTTCCAGGATTATTTCCCTCTTCATTTCATCTGTTTTTAGTGCTTTTTTTTTTTTTACATTACAAATTATGTGTCAATTTAGATATTTTATCTTATGATAAGTTTCATATATATATCTCAATCAAATTGTCGTCTCATAACTGTTTCTAAATAAACCCTAAATCCAAATAAGAAAGCTTTTACGTAGATTAAAATCGACAGTAACAATAAATTCATTTTTTTATCAATTAAAGGAACTTACTATATTAGAGATTGGAGGAAGGAGGAGAGACATGGTAATGGCGCCAAAGATATATTTCTTATGGAGTTCAATTTCATCTCCCTTATAAATTACGCGCAAACCAATAAAAAAAATGCACCAATTAAATCCTCCTTTTTATTTAGTCAGGCGCAATAATTCATCCATTTTGTTATCTTAATTGATATTTTGTTATATTAGATTTACATAATATTTTAAAGAAAAACCAAACTAATATAAAATAATTCAAAAATTTTACTTTGTAATTATTGCTCAAGTCATGTAGAAATATATCAATTATGTCAATTTGATTAATCATATTTTGGATTGTCAAATATATATATATATTTTTTTGGGAGTTGAAAGCATCATTAAATAGACACTTATCTACTCCATTTGGCCATTAGAGCATATTTTAATTAGAATCCAGTGTCACATCAGTTGGAGTTCCCACTTCTTTTCCATCTTTTGTTTTTTTTTTTTTTTTTGTTTTTTTGTTTTTTTTCCAGCTTTGAGCAGTTGGACTGAACTTGGACCCATGTTGGCTTTCTTATTAATTGTGACTACAAAGCTTAAACGAGCTGATAAGGATTGGATAATCACGTATAAGAAGCCAATTCCACACCACCTTACATTTCTGTTTCATTGGCCTTATAAATTTAATTACAAAGAGAGTGACATTTCGCAGTCCTATCTTAGAAGGTTTAATGTAATGCGACATTAAATTCATAATGGTTTGCTTGAATCAGGATCTGCATTTTGAAATAAAATTGAGTCAGGCTCCTTTTGTTTCATTAGTGAGAATCAGAATTTCTTATATAAACGAAGAGAATATGGTCATGATAGCACAAATTTAACATTTTGAGCTTATCTTAAAATTGGTTTGAAAATTTGATTGACTAGATCTATAGATGAAGTACTGTTATTGAAGCCATGCTCAATTTGTCATCTTAAATCTTGGTTCCTGAGACTATACAATCTACACATTTAATTCCTGTAATTAGTTGTAATTGTGCTTTTCAAACTTTTTCCTTTTTTAAGTTTTTTTTTTCCAGATATTATACCTCCACTGTGCAATTAAAAAAAAAAACCATAAAGACTGCTCGTGTCAAAAAATGACCAGAGGACAAACAAGTTACTATAAATAAATGTCCCTAAAGTTTTCTTCCTTTTTTCTTTTTTCCCTTTCAATTCGCATGATATTGAGTTTATAAATGATGTTACTTTCATAGATTTTCTTGAATTTGGGATAGTTAGAAAGGATAGTTTCAGGGAACAATTTGTTTAAGAGAATTTGCTCTTTTGGTTGGTCTTTACTCCCTTGAACCATGCACTAGGTCACCATGGAAAGAGAAAATCATGGGAAAGGACAACTATATGTATTGTTATAGAACCAAACCAATGTGGATAAAATGTATAAATAATAAGAGGGCAAAAAAAAAAATGCAAATTACAATTATATGTTGTATATATGATATCACGGGATACTTTAGTATGCCATCAACAACTAAAAATGAATATAGTTAATTATACTTAGCCTGTACCTAAAGCTCAAATGGCTCCTGCATGGTAGGTCCATACGTGCAACCACCTCAGAATTATTGTTTTAAAATTTACATTTCCTTCTTTGATTGAACTACAATTTATTACATTTAATACAAATCTTATTCTCAAAGCGAATTGTTGTATTGGTTGGTTTTTCAGTCAAATATCCCAGATGTCGGTTTTTCTTGTTTATTTTTCTAGGGACTTATTTGAGAAGTTATGTCATTAGCACATAATGAATATTAGACAACACAACATTTGACAACAATTTCTCGAAAATCCATCGTCAAACACACTCCAAAAAAAAAAAAAAAAAAGACCAAAAACCAAAAATACAAAAACAAAAAAACAGAAAAACAAAACAAAACAAAAACCAGCACAAACATTATCCGAAACGGTCATGGAAGGTAGAGCTTGGCGGGAGCAATTTCGACGAGCCTGATCCGTCCATTTGGAGGGCACAAATCCGGAGATCCAATATCCGTAATAAAATAAGACAATACGGCTTTTATGGGATATGCCTCAAGTTTGCTCTCAAACAAAAACCAAAAGAATCTTTCAGCCGGACTTACAAATGAGATCATGTTTAAAAAACCTACTAATAAATGTTACAAAGTATTATCTGACACAAACTTATGCCCTCTTCTCCTATTGGTGGTTATTACTATCTTCTAAAACCTATTAACAAGAATAAATCATATTCACATACAAACATAAGAAGCCAAAACGGCTTCACTCGTAAATATATTATATAATGGCATTTTGGGTGCTTGTATGTATATGAATTTTGTTCAACCAAAGGATGGAGCTAAGCATTCATCAACCATATCCACAAGGTTTGGGTTTTCCAATGCTGCTGCTACCCTTTCCTTGTCGTTCAGTTGCTTATTAACTGCATATATATATACAACCACAGAAATGAAAATCAAAAACAAAACGTTCTCATACATACATACATACATACATATATATATATATATATAGAGAGAGAGAGAGAGAGAGAGAGAGAGAGATTGTACCAGCAGCTTCAGTTGCATGAGATCCAGGTGCAACTCGAATGTCCACCTAATTGAAGAAAATTATAACAAAATTAGCAAAGAACAAAAATAGCTTAGATTTTCAAGTCTGAGTAACAAATACAAAAGAAAGTTAAATGAACATGGTAAGCATGAATCAAGCTTCATCGGAATAATAACATTAAAAACAAACAACAGAGTAGTTAACATTTCAAACTTTTGATCATGTTTCACAGTAACTAGACGACTAACTTAATAGAATGCTATGCAGCACACTCTACGCGAAACTAACCACGTTCCTTTTTACAGTATATGATGAGTTTTCTCTGCCAACCTCGTTTCTTGAGGTAAAGATGACCATTTAACTAATAGGATAGACAGGATAAAATTTCTGAAACATTCCTTCTTCGAAGATCTGGAATCAAAAAGTCAAGTTCAATGCTGTATTAAGAATAAATATCTGGCTAATGTGCTGACATGTGTACATAGTAAAGTACCATCTTTCTTAAATTGGAATTGCCAAAGAAGGGTGTTTTCATTCGTAAATAATATGCTGCATGGACTAGGAGTAGGATACAGATATTCAAACCGGTAGGTAGGACTAGAATAGGCATCTGATTTGTGTATTGCCTGACTCAGAATGCAGATTTTGTTAGATGATACCTGAAGTTTTGCAAGGTGGATCGCTGAATAACAGTGCAACTTTGACGCCCAATGAATTGTGAAAGAAAGGCTTGAAATCACTATACCCCACACTATTCTACAGTTTTCTTTAAATCAAAAGACCACAAGGATTTACAATGCAGCCATAACCAGACAATAACAACAAAATGTTTGATCTATTGCTTTTCCCAAAACCAGAAGTATTTGTCATAGCAATGTCTAATTAAAAAAACAACACTACATATACAGTGATTTACTACAAATCCTCTAGTACCCAATAGGTCATCAATTAAAAGGAAAGCAAAATATCTAAAACTCCACATACAACGAACTTCATGTCACGTTCAGTACTTTCTTTGATACAGATAACAGAATGAACGTTGTCAAGAGTTAATGAGAAAGTAATACCTTGTAGCGAGACGGTAGACTTCTTATGAGTTTCACGCGTATGCAAAGACCAATTATTGTTGCCATGCTACAATGTTCAACTGTTGGGGTAAAGGTGACCCTAAGAGAATGCATTGATTGGAAAAGAGAATCTTAGCCAATATAGCAAGAATAAGAATAAGAATAGGAATGACACTGATGGTAGAAAATTTCTGTACCTAACATAACTATGATGGTCGTCCACTTCAATTGCATCTTCTGTTATTACTTTCAGCTCTTCCAAAGAATAAGGGTGCTCCGGATCTTTAATATCTCTAATATGATTTATGAACTGTTAAGAAAACTAAAACAAAAATATTTCACATAAATTGATGCACATTCAATACATGTTTAACAAACCATTATAAATGCAATGGCAAACGAATGGGTTTGGAAAGGAAAGTAAAGGAATAAGAATGTGGATCATTGATTCTCCTTCTAGCATAAACTTATCTATTAGGATGTGGAATTTAAAACAATCCAATTCTCTTTCTACACTAAGAAATAGGAATCTTGTTAAGATAATTAACAAAAAAAAGATGAAAACAAAAGGCCTTTGTTCATAATCAAACAATCATTGGCTTGACAAGAGTATCAGTAGTTTGTTTTTCATTCCAATTCAATCAAAAACAATACCCATTGGGAGTTAGAATTGACATTCTCTTTACTAGATAGCATGGACCCTACCAAAATAACATTACTGATTTTTGAAATAAACACATTACTAGAGAAAGGGAAACAATACTCCTTTTTTCTTTCTCATTCATTCAAAGTAAACATGCCCCAAAGTCAACCTTTAACATTATGTATTGTCACAAAAATGTATATCCATTGCTTTGAAAAAAAAAAAAAGGAATCAAACTGACAAGAAATTCACATGTGTATTATGTAATGCCCACATATATGATATTTAGACATGCATAAATCTTGTGTAGTTAAAACCATAAAGGATATCGAAAACTTCTTGTTGGTCAATTGGTTGCACAACATACTCATCTACATCACTTGGAGCCCCACGGACTCGGCGCTCTTTCTTCTCATAGACCACCGGATTGGCATTGATTAGACCAGAAACCATTTTTCCTCACTGAAAATAAAAATTAAAAAAAAAAAGGAAATGAGCTCTAAAATCGTTTTTCATTTCAATTCACAAACATGTCAAAACAAAACTATCTTCCCATAACATCCTTCCAATTTAAGACGATCGTCAGTGCCTAGACTGAGGCTAAGTTCTGTGAAATCTTCTTTCCTGTGGTTATTAGACCAGTCTATCGCTAATGGACTTGGTGGATCTATCACCAATGGAACGACAAAATCATTGACTGACATTGATTAGTCACCAGTTAATATCAGTTTATTCAGTGATGAACTCACCCAAGTAGTAATCCATCATCAGCCATTTAAAAAAGAAAATAGCCATTTTCCTAAATTAAGAAAGCTCAGATGACATTATATATAAAAATAGCTTAATAAATCCATTTTCCAATAGAACAAATATTAAAACCTAATCTTTTTATAACAAATTATCAGTCATCAATAGCAAAGGGGAAAAAAAAAAAAAAACACCACAGAACAAAAAAGACATCATTACAAAAAAAAAAAAAAAATTGCTTTGGCATTCTGGCAACAAAAGGTTCATAAGATTGAAAAGAAATTTCTGGTTAAGAAATTCAAGACAGGAGTGCAAATTCAATTCCTTTTCAATCAAGCTTTTCTATGATTCTAAACATTCCTTCAACGCTTAAAAGAAGGCAAAAATTTTTTTTTAATTAAATTAAATTCTCAGCCATTCAAAGAGAAATAAATTAACAGAACCATATGTAAAAATAAACTAATTTCAAATAAAAAATTTAACTTTCAAAAGAAAAAAGGAACAGAACCATGACTTGAAGATGTTTTGATACCTGCTTAACAGTTAAGCTTCAGCGAAGGTCGACAGGACAGGTGTGACTGGGCGATTTATCGACGGCGACGGCGATGGCGACGGTAAAGCTGAGTGGAGAAGAAATATTTTCAGAGAAGGAAGAAAAAATGGAGAAGAAAACTTTCCATTAAAAAAAAAATTAGAGGACTTACGAGGGAGAGAGATTGTGAAGCACAGAAAATTGGGAAGCGGTGGGAACAGAATCGATAAATGTAAAAGATAGGGAGGGAAATATGATTCTCAGCAGAAGGGAATAGAAATAAATAAAAGTTTTTTACGGGGTCTATAAAATAAATATCAGCACATTTTTTTCAAAATCGGATGGAATTTTATGGATTTATATTTGTATTAAGTTTAAGTCCCGTCTGGGACAGGGTCTTCAGACAAAAAATTTTATCTTTTTTTCAAAATTTTATCACTTTTTACTATTTATATTTTTAAAACGTTACAGTACATTTAAAATTTTAAAAATTCATAATTTTGTGTATACAAGTCTAAATGAGATGATTTTTTTTAATTGCATAGAATTTCGAGAATAACAAAACAAGATCCATATATATTTTTTTTCTAAAAAATTTTTTAAAATTTTTAAATTTTTCATCCCAAACAGTTTTTTCTCTCAAACACATTCTCCAAAACCAACTTTTTTCCAAACCCCAAAACCACATCTCAAAAACCTCCCCCAAACTCCCCCTAAATATAATATAATTTTTATTTAAACATAAAATTTTTACGGAAAATTTGATTTCCGATAGGAGGGAATAAAAATAAATAAAAGTATTTTACAGGGGTCTATAAAATAAATATCAATTTTTTTAAAAATAAAATGAATATTTATAATTTTATATTCATATTACATTTAAATATAATATAATTTTTATTTAAATACAAAAATTTTATATTTAAATATAATATTTTTCAATAATTCTTCAAATATATTTGTTATTTTTAAATATTTTAAAAATAAATTTTTTTCTTAATTAACATCATATTTTCTCTATATCTCTTTTTTTTATTTATTTTTATCAATCACATTAATTTTTCAATTTTAAAATATAATTCAAATATTTTTCATCTAAACACACATTATATTCAAATACAAAATAAATACTTTTCATCTAAATATAAAATACATGTATTATATTTAAACGCAATACAAACCTAATATATTTATCAACCGTCTCGTATCTTTTTTCTTTTTTTTTTAATTTACAGTTTTACCCTCATGAGGTCGCGGAAGAGGCCCAGCCGCAATAGAGCCTGGCGTCATCCTCTCAGGTCACATCTCTCCGAAGTCCAACAACTACAGCGAGGGGTTGCCTTTTGAAAAAACCTATATCTAGGGTTTCTAATTTGGGGCCTTTTTAACCTAGTTTAGGGATTAGGATTTTTGATTGGGAATTTTTCCAGAATTGGGGAAAATAGATGTACACTTATTTTAACGTTCCTAAAGCCCAAATAAATGAAAAACTTTCAGAAAAAAAAAAAACTTAAAATGTATTTAGAAAGAAATTGATGATAATTAAAGAATATATATGGTAAATAGCATTTTTACACTTTCAAAAATAATAGCATTTTTACCTGATATAACTAATATATTTACTAGCAAATATCTTGTTTATTTATTAAATAGATTTATTTATGAGATTAATATGCATTTACTTCTATATAAAAATGTATACGTAAACAACGTATATCTTTTATATATGTTATTTAAATTACGAATAAACCTTTATTTACATTTTCTAAATAAAAAATTTTTATAAAAAATTCAGTGTTATTAAGGTAAATCCATTATTTACGAGTAAATGTGTTAATTACATTATTTTTTAAGCATAAGTTACACGGTTAATCTAATTCAAATTCATTATTTATACGATAAATCAACAAATCGTGCTTAGAACTTTTAGTGTACCTAGTAATTTAACACTTTTTTTCCGCTGGAAAAGTAATTCAATATTTTCTATATAAATCCAATAATTACGATAAAATCCTTCATTTGCATTATTTTTAAATTTTTAGTATGTCTAGGAAATCCAGTATTTCTCTATCTAGTCAACTCATTTCATTTATACAACTAAAAATCAACTAAGCCTAGATAAACGCTCAACTGCAAACGGACATGCAAAACAACAATGTAGAGAAATGTCAGTGTAAGTTTGTCGCATAGCTGCGAAAATATTGGACTCAATTAATTGTTTGATCGTGGTAAGAAACTCAAACTCACAGGAACCCTTTTCAAGGGAAATTCAACAGGCTACAACAACAAATGGTACATGGCAAAACAAGGAGAAAATTTCTCACATAGATGTATTTCTTTTTCCATAGTCAAATCCCCCCTAGAAACCTGAATTTTTTTTGCCTCTCCGGGAAAGAATTCCAGGGCGATTGTCTTTACTTGTTCTTCTTCCCACCCGCCAGGATTCGTTGGATCTGAAGCCCTCGGCTGAAAGCTTGGTTGAAAAGCAACCTGGTCTGGAACTCGGACACAAACGGGAACCATGCCAGTATAGCCACTGGTGCAAAGAGAATTAGCCCCATCATGTATTCATACCCTCTTCCTAGAGCTTTGACAGATCCCCAGAACCCAAGGCCCTTCACTAATGGCCTACACGATTGCGATATCTGTGCGTACAACATTAAATTCCGACGTGAATTTCTCAATCGGGGAAGAGATAGCAAATCACAAAAAAATTCATTCATATACATTCAAAGCAAAACAGCAGAGGTTTCTATCATTTGTGCAGTACCTGCAGTAGTGCCCATCCTGTGGGCATAAAGGCCAGTAGGCTGGCAAATATGTCTCCAACTGTAAGGTTAAGAATGGTAAAGAGAATACCGAGAGTGACAATGGATCCAATGAATAAGAACAGTTTGAGAAGTCTGAACATTAGCTGAAAATCTGCACTGAACTTCTTTCTACCCATGGACACTATCTGCATTCAGAGGTTAAAAAGTAAGAGAAATTAAGCCATGGTAAGATCACCCTCATCTAGAATAAATTTTCGGGGTTTCAATTCAAACCTTTAAAATGATCATCACAGCGACAATGACCAGCCAAGAGAGACCATAAACCTGGATTTAGGTTGGGGGGGGGAGGAAAAAAAGAAAAGAAAAGAATTAGGGGAAGACTTTGTTAATTAGGTAATTGAAATCTGAAGCCAAATGCAATTCCTGTTATTCGGAGAAAGATTTAATTAACATCTAAGCACCAGGTATAGAAACTGAAACAAATATGGAAATGAACAAGAAATGTTAAGGACGCTCATGTGCTTACCATGACGCTCTTTTCATTCCGGGCCACATTTAAATGGTATACAATTCCGTACTGATAAAGGAAGAAGCGCAGGGAAAGAACAATCTCCCAGAACCGTCCAAAAACGCCAGTGTGCTGCAGGTGCTCCTGTTCCTCATCCCACCAGGACTCCCAGCTCTTGTTTGCTGGCACACCAATACCACCGCGGCTGTTGATCCACTTGGTCCAGTCATCCCAATCTTCCACTATCTTTTGCCATTCAAATCCCATGGGGTTAAAAAGGAAAGGTGCAAACAAAAAGGAGATGACTAAGAACCACATTGAGAAGGTAAGAAAGGCATAGCTTGCAGAATCAGGTGCTGCTGAACCATAAATCTTATAAGCTATAAGCAACATCATAAGCTCTAGCCCTTTCACAAAATGGCTTCTTGAGTACATCCTGTAGTTCTCAGCAAACTTCTCATGCTTAACCACAAAACCACGCCCTGTGGCTCTGTATTTTGCACCGCCATGAAGGATAGTTCGTCCATAGTAATGAACCTTTGTTCCAAGAGAGAAAGTGAAGAAGACAGCAGCGAGCTGCAGCTGCATAATTATCATGTCACCTAATGCAGTTCGGAACCCTCTCTCCAGTCCAATTTCCATGATCATGGGCAAGGCCATTAAAAGGCCTAATTGGACAACGGATTGTGAAGCCATGGCTGCCTTCAAAGCATTGTCTCCTTTGGCCCTTGCAAATTTCACTATTGCCTTCTCCAGCCCACTCAATGACAGATAAAGTTTTCCATATAAGTAGACATAGACCGTAATGACAACCAACTGCAGAGAGAGAGAATGCTGATGAGCAAAAGGAAACACAAATGATGCAAATAACCAAGAAAACTTTTCATTAAGGACTAAAATCCTTATCAAAATGTTTTTATCTTATATTTCTTTTGTCACATTGTATTACCACTGGTATGTTTCCAAATGGTACTTAATTCCTTTCCAAAATATTATTTAGGTAAGTGGGGAGGCATTTTTCATTTTATGGTTATACAACAGTGACATTTTTATATTAATCCAAACGTAAAAAACTATTTGATTTGTCCATGTACTTGGTACACCATGATAAAATAATGAACCCCCTCCATCATATATGTTATTTTCAAGTGGAGAGGACAATACAATAAAGACAAGGATGCTCCTCAGCCTGTCTATAATTTTTTTTGTCTAAATAAATATTTATTTAGTAATTCAAAATTTGTTTGGCTCACGTTATGCAGTAAATAAGAATTACCATCGCGCTGATATAAAATCCAACTGTTGTAAAATAAAATGACAGCATGCGGAAGAAGTCGAAACGGTGCCCTAATCTGTAGATATCCCTGCTTAGTGTTTGCTCTCCATTACCACAAGCTACTTTTGCTTCAAAGAGAGAAATTTGGTTGAGTCCAACATCTCTACCCTTTCCAACCTGAATATACTCGTGGTGAGTAATATTCCCTCGCCTCAATGTTGAGTTGAAACCTGCGAAGAGTTGTTATATTTAGCCGCAAACAAAATTTCCATTGTCCACGACAGAAAATACTTATTTTCTTACTAACTATTGTTATTCAGTTGTTCCTAAGCTATGGAAGAAGTCTCACTTTGATCCCTAAACTTAAGATTCACTAGTTTTAGTCCCTAAATGTTAAAAAAGAAAAAAAGAAAAGGTTGAGGGGGTAGCGAGGGGGGCTAGTGGGGGTGGGGGTGTGTTTGTGGCTCCTTTATCTCTCAAATCAAGTTCCTTCAAATATTGCTGTTGTTGTTTTCAAGAGTATACCAGCAAATATGTCCTCGCTCAAATTGATGCCACGAGATGCCTTGCTGATGCCACCGCGGGTAATGTGAAAAATTCTGTCAAATACGTCTGGATGACCATAGTGGAACCGAACCCTGAAACGAACAAATGCAATTTTAACACATGGAACACGACATTAAAACTGCTTTTCAGTTTCATATCAACCTAAAAAATAATACTATAACTTCCAGTCAGAGAGCTAAGGTTTATGATCTATAAAAAATGACAGCCATATAACATATAAAGTGAAAGAAGTGAGCAACATTTAGATTAGGAAGGAAAAGAGAGATTTGTAGAGTTCAATAAGCATGGAAACCAAAGAAGCGTGAAAAAATTACTTGACCGATTGAGTTGCAATTTCCATAGAGAATATAAACACCAAAGTAAATAAAATTGAATGCAAGCCATTCAATTGTTACAGTGAATATCTGTAAATGCTTTTCAATTCAAAAAGAATGACATTGGATTGAAAAGGGAAAAAAAATCAAATAGCTTTTGGGGTACTAGAATTATCTAATATAAATACGCTTAAGAGAGCTTACTTCAAAGGTCTTGCGAGAACTCTTTGACCTATAGTCACGAAGCTTGTTTCTTGATTTGACATAAACCAAGCCAGGGAAGAAACACTATGTGCAAATGTCATAAAACATAAGGGAAAGTCAAAGAGTGTTAGAAATAAGTTAGAAATAATCTAACGTAGCTTGTATTTGTAGAAGAAAAACAAATATTCCTACCTTCCAGTGAATATATGCTCACGAACACCTAAAATTGTAGGTGAACGCACTCCATGATCCTCATTGAATTCTTCCAGAAGGTTACGCATTTTGAAAGCTTCTTCCAAGTAGTTGTCCTACATTTTATTGGCAAAGTAAGCCTCAAAGTTGGCATTAAAACTGAAAACAGTGATCATTACTTCGGTTCTAACGGTAACCTGGTTCATGTCAATTGTCTGAAGTGCTTCTCCTCTAGTAAAAATTATAGCATGGTTCTGATTTTCAGGCTTTCCTTCTCCAATCTTGGCTGCACCAGGTAATTTTATGCGATAGATTTCCTGTAGGCAAGCACCCAAAATCAGTGTTGTTTAGCTGAGTGAAGCAACACAACTGAATTCTTCTTTATATTTACCTGATCAAGATTATCAACAGCTTTGACCAATACTGAGTAGTAAACCTTCTGTACTTTTCCGCCTTCTGTCTCTTCAACTTCATCGATATATGCTACTCGCAGAGAAGGATTACTATACAACAGGAATGAGGTCTTAGATTCTTGTAGAAAATGAACTCAGGAATAACAACTTTAAAAAACAAAAAACATAAAAAAAAAAAAAAAATTTGAAAAAAGAAAAGAAAAGGTATTTGGCTTTAACGGAAGGGGAACATACTTGACCATGAGATTCAGGATGTCAGTTGCACGGCGATCTCCACTTCGCTTCTGATTGCCATAGTTTTGACAGGTAGCAACGTAAGTGAATTTCATGTCAGCAACAGCTTCGAGTTGAGCATAAAGTGATCGCTGGAGTTTCTTATCTTCTTCGGATTGAACTGTTATGGCTTTATAGCCAGCGAGTATCTCTGTTCAAAATTATAAAATTAACAACATTATCAACTGCAAAGATTACTACTTCACTTTAGACTGGGCCGTATATTGTCAGAGAAGAAAAACATCCATTCTTGTGAATGAATGAAGGTCTAGTATCAAAAAATGCATAAAAGCACAATGAGGACTAATGCATGAAGGCGCCAGAATTTTACATGCTCTAGAAGATCTTCAAGTACTTGGTCTTACCATCTTCATTAGCCATGTCAAGAAAAGCC
The DNA here is from genome assembly GCA_035233585.1 of Antiaris toxicaria. Taxonomy (NCBI): domain Eukaryota; kingdom Viridiplantae; phylum Streptophyta; class Magnoliopsida; order Rosales; family Moraceae; genus Antiaris; species Antiaris toxicaria. The sequence goes on from CP141163.1 coordinate 10,968,375, forward strand.
TGAAGCTTTAGAGCCCGTCTATAATACATCATTCCTCTGACTGCAACGCCAAAAGTGGTTAGTACGAAGCACTGATACGCAAAGATTAGTCTTGGAGAGAATAATGCATTTAATACCTGTTCTGCACAGTGTCTGTCCTCTTAGGGAGACCCAGTGACGAAGCTGTAAAATGTTCTCTTCATTTTCCCATATCTCACTGTCTTTCTTACAATTAAGTCGCTCCATGAAGTTGTTCCACTCATCTGGACGTTACAAAATTGTCACTATTTTGACTACAAAACAAGGTCCTTCAAATCAAATAGATGAGGTTAACAAGAAATTAAAGATAGAATTCACTCACCCGGAAAAATCTTCTGCAAGTAATATAAGATTGATACACCATCTTCATTTTCCATCTCAAGGTCAGTTTTAGAGTAGACAGTCTCCTCGCTATAGTATGGAGTCATGACACTGCCAGTGGCAAGAAAAATAGGATTATAATAACTGTGTCACCAGTAACACATTTTTAAGCCATAAACTCCTGGCCAGCTAACAGGATATGGACGGTTGTAGATAAATTATTGCTGTACATTAAAGCAGAGACTTGAAATAGATTCCTATAATCAGATTTATTTGCATGTAAATGAACACCAAGAAAAAAGAAGAAAAGAATAGACAACGTGGGCTTTCAAATGAGAAATCATAGGAAACAATATGATAAATAAAAATCATAAAAGATGACTAGTCATTTTTCTTGGTTCTGAAGTATCTATTTTAAATTTTACATTCAATGCCAGAATACCTTAAAAGACCTTGTAAGTCTTACAAATGAGTTCAGTGATTTCTCAGGAAATATCGACATTTGGAATTTATATATGTTCCATGTGTACAGTTTAAGAAACTTCTATCAAACCTGAACGAAAGCATTTTCCTGACTTTTGGGGCACGTGGCATATCCATGAACAAGGAATTCGTAAAAAATGAAATTCTTCTACGTGCTTCAAGGTTTGTCGGTACATCAATGGCAGATTCCTTCACTGTCAGCAGGAGGTATAGGCGTCTTATCTAAAATAACAGAACGCAAAATACATGTGTCTTAAACAAGTTATACTGGGGCAAGGAAAAGAAAGTTAAACGAGTTGCAATAAACTGCACAAAATTACTCCCATAGTGTTTTAAGTCGTTGCAAATATATTTACCTGTTCTTCCCACTGAGCTGTAACTAGTGGTGGGAATGCTATAGCGGGCCTCGTATCAGTTCCAGCAAAAAGTTGTCGTCCAGAATCCTTGCTACTATGACCAACTTCAACCAATTCCCTAAAAGTTATAAAATAAGAATATGCAAGCAGTGTTAACATATACATGTGAACCATCACAACTATCCCTATAAAAATAATCCAGTCCAGATGGAATGAAACAAAATTTTACCAACCTGATCTCATTCACCATCATATCCCTGGTGACAACTTCCAACATATCTTGCAGCAACAGTACCACAGTATCTTTCTTGGATGGCTCGCCATCTCTCTGCAACCGAAAAGAAGTAGTAATCGATCATTACATTTGAATTTTCATGAGAAGCACATATTGAAAATATAATTATAAATTGGTCTCTTCTATAATTTACCAGGATCTCCACAAGCTCCACAAATTTCTTGCAAAGAGTGGGCAAGGGACCCATTCTGAAATTTGCAAGAAGCATATTTTTTGAAATGTTGCTTTCAACTTCTTTAATAATGATGCCAATTATCCTGTTAAACCATAAATCTGAGTCAGAATTTTTCATGAAGTGCAAGTAGGAAAAAACAATGATGTTTCATTACAACTCAGAGAAAATGGTTATTTGGTTTTCATGTTTAAACATTGCATTGTGGAATATTGAAGTTTATGTTATACAGTTCAAACATTTATGACTTTGTGTAAAAAAGTTGAGTTGCCATGAAAAAAGCATGGAAGAATACTTGAAATATGAGTCAGACCTGAATAACTTGAAACATTTAACCAAAAGCAAAAGCAAAAAATTACAAGAACTACATAGGAATGTTTTGCTTACTTAACAGTGAAAGAAGCCATAGAATAAAACACCTAGCAGGTTTTCAAATTTATATGGACAAAATTACACGCTTCACCTTTAGTTTAATACCTTCGTCTCTAGAAAGTACTTCTATTTTTCATAACTCCATGCTTATAATTTAAAGAATCTAACATATAGTTGATGCTAACCTTTTCTCATTTTCTCCAACCACAAGAGTACTTAAGATTTGCTTAAAAGATTCATAGCATTCAATTACAGCACACTTCATGTATTCATCTGCACATATACGCTTCCAGAGATCAGAGTCCCTGGATCTAAATTGAGCCGCCATATCCAATGCTATTGGGATCTGTAAGGGTAGGAAAAGGTCAAAACAAAATCAAGTAAGAGATGCAAGGTCTTAGAAGTGATTATACTGACCTTGCTAGCAAGTAAAAATGGTGGCCACTGTATGATCTTTAGGCCAGGATCAGAAGAATAAGGAACTAATAATAAATCCGTCTCCCTGTAATATAGGAAAGCCAGTTAGTTTTTTAAAAAATGGGCGAAAAGAAATTAAACCAAAAAATTTATAAAAACAAATGTTGCTTCAAGGGCCTTTCCTATCGCTTATTAGATCTTCCTCACGGAAGCTACATATCACTTCATTCCAAAGTTGAGCAAATTTTGCAGCTTCACTTCTCCTGCTTGCTGTAATCTGCAGGCTTAAATACAAATATAACTATAATAAACCAACATACCTAATTACTAATGTTCCTAGACATTTGCAAAGTAAGAAGAAGTAACCTCTGCAAAACGCTTAGAGAAAGAGAACCCCCTTTTCTGGGACTTATCAGAGGGCACCAGATGTGTGTTGAATGCACCAGGTAAGCACTGGAACCTTGATCTTAGCATCCCCAGAGTTCGAATCTATAAAACAGAAGCACGGACTAATAAGCAACAAAGCTTGTCAAAAGAGTAAGTAGAAATCATCTAAGGGTAGTATGGCACAAAGCCAGGAGACAGCAATTTAGTTAAACTAAGTTCTTGGGGAAAGATACTACCGTTCTTACTATAAAGGTAACCTAAGTTCGGTGTAACAAGCCAGAAGTTTAATCCACAATTGTGATCAAGACAAGTATCCATGCTCACTAGCAAGAAGTGCAGTAAATGCCTTAAATGATTACCTCTCCTAGACGATCAAAGGCGCCAATAATGCCACCACACAAAGTCGAATATATTGCATACCATATTTGAGTGTCCATAAAATATACCTGCATAGAAAATGGGATGTCATGAGACGTTTCACCGAAGACTGCAAGAAGTTTTTATTCTGAATAAAATGAGCAACACATAAACTGTCAGGTCAAAGTACGCGAAGAAAAATATAGGAACGAACCAGGATAACTGGAGCCCACAGTGACAAAATCGCTCCGTAGTTGTTTCGAGCTGTTCAGTGACGAGAGTATATTAAGCACAGAACTAAAATTTAAAAATCGGGAGAAAAGCAAGAACTAGTACCGTCAGGGAAAAATTCATGCCATTCATAGTTAACTCTATGAATGCTCATTATGTCTTTTGTTGGCTTCACCAGAGGTTTTATCTAAGAAAGGAAAAGATGAAAGGTTAAATAAAAACCAACCATCATATCATGTGAACAACAACAAATAACAATCACTAAAAAAGTACGAAACCTGGACAAAATAGCTGAATGCAAACTTGGAACCCAAAAGTATCACCCAGAAAAGTGTGTATCTGAGAATTCAAAAACAAATTAGAACAATAGTGCATACTTCAACCAAAAAGTATAAATTGCAAGTAACAGTTCTTTTTGTACTCACTTTATAAGTGCAAATTGGCTTTCATGCATGCCTCTCCCTATATATATTCTTGGCTGCAGATAGATGCAATAAATTCATTACATACATATATAACCACATTTTTATAGGTTCTGGCAAAAATAATAATAATAATATCAAATAATGGCGACGCCTTTAAGTTATATAAAAACTTATTCTCCAAGGACTTTCATGATTTACTAAAAGCTAACATTCTTATCATAAGTAAAAAGACTCTAAGATTATTCCTAAGTACCCATTAGTTACACCAATAATTAGTTCCTCTCATGACAACTTAAAAATAAATTCAAGAGCAACAATTCACTAATTCGTGTTCCAAAATCCTAGAATAATAGTAGCAATAATCTGCATTATTTGACTTTAAATCAAGGATGCAAGTCATCTAATTTGAACTTTAGGTCTTGTGATTTTTTGGTTAGATCTATGTATATTAATCATACAGCTGGAGACTACAGCAACAGAAAGAAACACGGGAAAGAAAGAAGATGAAATGGAAGAGAAAAATGGCACGAGATCAGGAGAGCAATGTAGGTACCTGTGACCACCACAAGAGGAACCGAATAATATGCCAGTCTGAATTTTCAATCCAACGCCGGAGCATTGGAAGAATGAATAAAGCCGCTACTAGCAAATTTGGAAGCAAATACACCGCAACAGCCAAGATGTACAGAGGGGGAACACCATTTATTTGCTTAAGAAATGGTAGCATATCTCTAATTTGAGCAGGGGCACCCGTGAAGGAATGCACATAGAATATCGGAAGAATTATAGCCCATGCAACACTAACGATTATCTTGAGAAAATTTCTCAGTACATGAGTAAATTTCCACCTATGATATCCCGGAAAATTCAAAAACAGGTCCAGAATACCTAAAATGAAAAGGGCAGAAAATAAATAATTAACAAAAACCATGCAGTATATATTTTCTACTTCCAAAGCTTAAAATTATAGAACTTCTCTAGCAGAAAAATCAACATGAATATCCTCCATACAATAGCATATAGCTTACGAAGTCAGCAAGAAAAACAATGAGTCAAAAAGAATCATCATCTCTGCAGTCCTGCTTTATTTTGGGGATAACTTATTCTGTAAGATCAATTATTTTCAGCGTTTTTCAGGTTCCAGGCGTATTAATGTCTCACATCTTATTTAATCTGAATCAAACAGTGAACTTCAGGTAAAGCTGACAACTTTTTTTCCCCCCCTTTATAAGAAGTGGTGCTGAAAGAAAAAAAAAACCATGTAATAGAAAACTTTTTATAAAGCATCATGGCAGGCATACTAGTAACCATGCAAGTAACTACTAGAGATGTTGAGGTTATAAGTGTAAACATCATACTTTGAAGTAAGCGAAGAAAAGCTGCTGTGATGAATATACTCGATAGGTGGTACAGGACATCCTTTTGAAAAATGTCTATTGGTGAAATCCCTTTCCAGGCAATAATGATCATTGCCTGTAAAATTGCCAATAAAAGGCCATAGATATGAGCACCAAAGAACGTGAGAAAAGAAAAGGCCGGTTATATTTCCATTTTTTTTGCAATTTTGCAATTTCATACCTGTAGAACGAGAATATAAAATGTCCATAGTCGATCAAAACTTCTAAAGATGTGCCAATAGGTTCGGCTTTCAACAAAATATGATTTCCCCGTGCTTCCAGATTTTCTTTGAGGACCCTTTCTTCCCTGATAACGATATCATATGAGAAAGTAAAAATAAAGGGAATTGGGGAAAGTATGATAAAAGCTTAGAAGGTAATAGTACCTGTCTCAAATCACGAGTTGATTTGAAAAAATTACCGTCATCACGCATTGGCCAGCCAAGAGAGAAGCAATCAGATGACCTGAAAACATATAATCAAATGGAAGAGTCAACTTTTCGCCAAAAAAAGTCATATAAACACAACTTTTCCAGAGTTTGATATGAAAAACACCAGACCAGAAATACTCATTCAGGTCATCGTAATTGCACCAAACTGAGTGGGGAGCTTTCCCATTTCTACTCTTTTTCGCCTCCTAGAATATCATACAAAGAGACACCATCATCACATCTAAAACATGTATGAGCTTAAAAACTTGGTGACACTGTCCATGTTTGGACTATATAACATACCTTTTCAATAACACGGTAAATGGGTGTTATAACCTTACGCAGAAATGCCTCATCATCCCCGCCATATGAAGGCTTAATATTTTCACCAGTAACTATGCTGACATTTCCAGCCAATAGGCCATGGAGTTCGTAAGCCATCTAAACATTCATATTGGAATTTGTTACTGATTTGGAAGAAGAATAAACTTACAATACCTAACAGTTAAGTAAAAAGGGAATAGGAAGGCCATCAAATGCTACTCACATTGTGGAAAATATAGCATAAACATTCCGGCAAGAATCGAACATTTGCTGCTTCACCCCAGATGAGAAGATACAAACCCATGTACAGAATTTTCCTCTGTTGTATCTCTTGCTGACCTTGAGGGAGCCTGCAAAGATACAAGAAGCAGGCCAAGCATAAGATCAAAACTCAAACTACAAAATCATAAAGGACTTCCAGAAACAACAAAGTAGACGGAGATAAAACTGCTATATCTCACCTTAAACTATGCTTTCGTCCCAAAAATTTGCACCAAATCTTATAGTTCTTAAAGAGCTTGTTCATTACAATGTCAACAGCTCGATCATCAAGCTGCATAAAAAAGGAAATAAGTTTGGCAGCCCAACAATTGGAAGCACTGGAGTAAATTTCTCCAAGATCGGTGCATGAAATTAGAAAGATAATCCAAAAAGTATAGACAAAAGAATGAATGCATGAAGGCAACACAAGCAATTTTCTCAACGATCTATAAATTTAACACAAAAAGACTTCTGAAAAAAAAAACTATGGTTAAGGGGTAAGATGATGCTAAAGCGGCTGAATGTTATAAAACAGGAAAATAGAGATTGGAATATTAATGCATGCCTTGTTAAGTGGTTCAGCCTTGGGATGGAGCCTGATGTGATTATTGGCAAGCAGTAAAATTAGATGCTCCCTCTGATTTCTGACATTGTCTCTCTACAGCAATCAAAAAAACCAAATTCAATAAGCAGTTCTTAACAAATTTCAAAGAAACGACTAATTCAAACAATGAAATTATACACATGCCTGAAAACCGAACATGGCTCTTAGCCAATCAAGGAGGTCTAGGTCTCCAGCTTTCTGCCTGTGCTGTTCGAATGAACTAGGCCAATTTAAGCCACGAGTGTTCCGCAAGGCAGCCACAGAAGCCTTGACCTGGTAAATGAAAGAAGCGAGAAAAGTTAAGTACCAAGAAACACATTGCTGAGTACATTAAGAAATAGAAGAAGTACCTCATCAAGCTGCATAACGGACTGCGAAGCCCCAGCTGCATCCAGAGGAAGAATGTTGTATGGCGTATAAATTTCCGTCTTTTCTTGGACATCTCTTGCAGCCGCTATAATCTGTTCATAGAAATTTCTTGGATCACACGAGAAAATTCTGTATACCCAGCAAAAATTAAAGTACATCAGGAGGAGTTGGACTAACCTCGGGAGCAACTTCTTCAACCTTCTCGCTCTTGTTAACGGCACAAAGCACCTCGAAAAGCACTCCAGCTATCTGGTAAGCCTTAGCAAGCTGTGCTCTGTTTGAGAACTCAAAGTTAAATACATTACTTCTAACAGAAGGTAAAATGAACATTCATCTCTTCAAAAAAAAGCAGAAAGATGCAGAAAAAACCAAATATTAAAAAAATTAATAAATAAAAGACTAGTAGCAATGTGAATAAACCTGTCTGCCTGCTCTCCCTGGTCAAGAGCTCTAACATAATGTTCATAGTATTGCTGATAGAAGCTCTCGATTTCCCTTGCATCTGTCTTCTTAGCCCGAGAAGCAAGGGTTGACAAATTGTCCTAAATTTGAGAAGTTTGATGTCAGTTGTCTGCAAAAATTGATAGTATTCATAGACGTACACGCTATACATTTGGCAATATTATATTTTAATTATATTTAAATGAAATTTATTTTTTTAATATTGTATTTGATTGAGAAATATTTGTTTTTGTATTTGAATGAAATATATATTTGAATGAAAAATATTTTAGAGTTAAAAAATTAATGTGATCGATAAAAATAAAGATAAATAATAAAGTTAAAAAGTTAATTTGATTGTTTTTAAAATATTTTAAATAGTAATTATTTTCATAACATTATTATAAAATTTATATTAGATCTAAAATTATATTATATTTGAATAAAATTAAAATATAATTTTTTTAGCAATTGACACGTGAACAAAGTACTTGTCACTCAGAGCAATAACTCAGAAGCTTCAAGCATTAAGCTTGATATCCAAATAACTTGATTGAACTTCAGGTAGTTCTAATGAAGGAAATATCCAAAATCTCTAATTGTATCCTTAGCAATTTCAAATGAAGAAAATCGGGCCAACTGAGCAAAAGGGTACAAAATTGAATCCTACCCATAACTTATCTTAACATCACATCATCTTTTTTTTTTTGTCACTAAACAAAAATAACGAGAAACGAGCACTTGTTTGCTATGCGTACCGGACATTCAGATTGTTTTGTAAGCCAACCATCTGCTTGGAGTAAAATAAATAAATAAAAATACTTTAGTTGGGACTCTATTTTTCCCTTTTTTTTTTAATTTAGAAAAAGATATGATATTTCCGTTAAGACCACTATGGTTCATTTTTAAATATACCATACTTTATTAATTTCTTTTTTTTATATGTAAAATATTTACATTTCATATATTTTATACGGTACTTTTCTATATTTCGTATGTATATTTTTTATTTTAACATGATATTAACCAAATCAAATACCTAAAAGCATTGGCCTAAAATTCTGTACACAATTCATTATAATAGAATTTGAATCTTCATCTCAAATTCAAAAATATATATGTATATATATGTATATCTCCTTCTCTTCATGCCATAATAATTCCCCAAGAAAAAAGTTTTTAAAAAAATTAATCCTCACAAAATTCACGAATAGATTGTTGTCTTTGAGTTTTTCTTTAAAAATAAAATAAAATAAGCAAAGATCACTCCTTTTCTTTTCTCTTTTTCTTGAAGGAAAATTAAGGGCCTAAATATCTTTCCCATAGGACTAAACATTTTATATCTTTCCCATACGACTAAACATTAGTGTTATTGGCAGTAGATCCCCTAGACTTCTCATGCTTTAACAAATCGTCACTTTAATTTTCGATTCTGATAGTTGACCCACTAAACTTATCAAATCACTGTAAGGAGGTCTCTTTTTTTTTTTTTGGTAAGTATGTAGCCTCAATTAATGATGATGTCATATTGTTATAATTCAAACCATTTTTTAACAGCTTGTCTCATTAAAATTCAAAAAAAATTAGAATAAAAAAAACTGTCCAAACTCTAACAAAAATTTTGTTGTAAGAATCTTTATTTTTTGCTAAGTGTTGATTTAATTTTTAACATTTTAATTTATGATTATAAACAGTTTTATGTTACTGTAAACATTCATAATTCAGACTAGCAAAAAAATTAATCAAATGTTGCTGAAATAAAATTAGGACGATTGTTTTCCTTTCTTTCTTTTGCTCAAAAACTTAAAGGACCAAAAAGAGTCAATATATTGATTTTTTTTTTTTTTTAAGACAAGCAGACAAAACAAACAAGAAAAGTCAATGCATAGAATATGAATTTTCCAAACCCATAAATAAAACAGTTAGGACCAATAACATTTCGGCTTTTCGCACGCTAAACGTGAACCAGCACACACAACATAACATCTGGGCTCTACTTTCACCACCTTTCAGCAGACAATACAAAAATTTTTACAGTTAAAATAAAAACCCACATACACACAGACATTTTCACAGCACAAACATATATACATATATATTTATCATCCAATATATGTGTGTCTGTGTGTGTGAATATATATATCAATTAAAGAAGACGAAGAAGCAAAGAATAAAACTTACCCTCTCCAATCTTTGATGAAGAGACGTCTTGAATTGCCTCACACCACGCCCACTGGAGGTCGGATCCAACCTGTGCGCCTTCTCAAACGCATACACTCGACCTTGTATAAATTAAAAAAAATATTCATATATAAAAAAAAGATATTATTTCATAAATAATATTCTGTGAAAAGGTTGATTATTAAAAAATAATGGCTTTTTGTGGCCAAAGCTTGATTGGCTTACAGAGATAAGCGACGCGAGAGCGCTCGTGCTCGATCTCCTTGGCGACACGGAGGATTGGGGCGATGGACGCCGCGAGTGACGCCGGGACCACCTCGTTGTCGAACACCTCCGTCGAGAACGTCGTCGCGGCGGCGCTTCTCGACGGCCTCCTCGTCAGCCCCTGTGGCCCCGCCGTCTCCTGGTTCGACATCGCGTGAGGCTTCTTCTTGTTCCCACTCCTCTGTATATGAGATCTTTTCTCACAATATCATCTGAAAAAACAAAAAAAAAGAAAAGAAAAGGAAAGTCGTAAACGTCGATTAATTTGCCCACGGTTTTTCCAGCCAGCCAAACAGGCAGTTAAGCAAAAAATAAAAATCGATCTAAGATTCTTTAAGTTTAAATCCATAAACGATAATTCATTTTTCAAGAACGTAAAAGAACCTGATTGGAGAAAATAACAACACTGATAATAAGGTAATAAATATCGGCAGAAAATGTTTTTGCATGGAAAGAGGAAACCTAATAATAATTTTCTCACCGTTTTTCCAGCTAAACAAACAGACCGCCAACGGAAATTCTAATGCATACATGCAAAGAAATCTTAATAAATCCAAAGAAAATCTCCTTTCTAGAGACATATGAATGGAAAAAACAAAATACAAAAAGAAGAAATGGAAAACTTATGAAGATTAACAAATTCATGGCCTTGCATGGAAGAAAGAACGACGAAATAATCCCGAGAAAATGGCGAGAAAAATCGAAGAACAACAAGAAGAAGTAATTTCAGCTTACGTGCATTACTCAAAACTTGAAAGCAAGCAAGGCCAGGGTCCCTTTGGCCTGAAATCGATGATGATCAGAAGAGATGGAGAGGGAAACAATGTTCTAGAGAGAGAAAGGAAATTGGGAAGGAGAGAGAGAAGAAGAAGAAGAAGAAGAAGAAGAGTCCGTACGAACGCACGTGGATGTTGTGAGGTGTGAAGGGGGAAAATGTAAGAGAGAATATCGGAGACGACATTTTCGGAGGTAGAGAGAGAAAGAGAGGAGAGAGAGAGAGAGTGATTGGAGGTCCGTCTTTCTCTTGTTTGTGTGTGTGTATGTGTGTGTGTGTGTGTATATATATATATATTGTTGCTGCTCTGTATGACGGAGCTTAATGAGTTGGACTTCTCTATTTTGCGTCCCTTCTTTCTTTCGCGCGCTGAGTTTTCTCTGCGTTGTATTGTATTGTCAGAACCATAACAAACCAACGGTTTAAATAGAGAAATTACACAAACTTCCCCTCTGTTTTATTAAATTACAAAATTGTATCTTCTATTTTTTTAAATTCTGAAAATGGCCATGGTATTTTGATAATTCTCATTAGAACCCTCAATTATTTTTAAATGGTTAAACTGTTTTATATAATCTAATATGAATAATAATCTAATAATAATTTCATATGACTCTATCGTAACAATGGAAATATTTACACAAAAAACTTATCCTTCTTGAGTTGATTGACATAAATCGCACGATTGTGATGTTATGATTAACAGGGATTTATTTTTTAAAAATTTTAGAATGGCATAAATAAAACCAAAATTTTGCGTGGATATAATAATGCAACTTCTTTTTTTTTTTTTTTAACTATTCTTCTCTCTCTTTTACCTTTCGTATATTAATTTTACTTTATACAAATATATATATATATCCAATCGTTTTATTACTCCGAAGGAATCTAGCCTATGAATTTTACCAGTCCATATAATGGTGTGATTGATTTTTGATTTATTTGGCATTTTAAGTTTAAAGCATGATACATATAAAGAGGTTTTTTAAAGTGATTTAACACAAAAGAGATATTTTCAACATGTTCTAGAAAAAATAAGGTAGTGGAAAGATAGAAGAAATAGATAAATAACATATTTATAAAACTATTAAAGTAAATAATATATTTACGAATCTATACATTTTTAAGCAAAAGTAAATAAATTATTTGCTATGCTTTAACAGTTTTGAAAATATGTTATTAACCATATGTGCCTCTTTTAAAAGACTAACCCTTTTGTCAATGGGGATTTTCACCAACCAGATATGGATAACTAGTAACAGTCGGGTTTAGTAAATTAAATGCCAAAATCAGATAACTACAAAAAAAAAAAAAAGTATTAAAAGTTACTGCATTTCAAATATAATACTAAATTATTGTGTTAATAATAAATTTTGATATTTAAATAAAAAAATTACTTTCTAATAAGTTTTTATTTGATATTAAATTTATCATATATTAAATTTTATGACAAATTTGTCACAATATATAGTTAATATCAAATACAGCATTTAAGGGATGCTTGGAAAGTGTTTTAAAGGCACGTTTTTTGGATACTTTTTTTATATTTTTTTCCAACTCTCAACCGTTTTTTACTATTTATATCTCAAAAATTCTATATTAAACTCAAACTTTAAAATCTATAACTTTACATTTACGAGTTTAAATGAGATTATTTTTTTTATAAATTGTATAGAATTTCGAGAGGGATGAAACAAGATTCATGTTGATAATTTTTTTTCTCAACAAATTTTTAAAATTTTATACTTTTTCACTCCAAACAGTTTTTTCTCCCAAATGCATTTTTCAAAACTCAGTTTTCTCTAACATCTAAAACACACCTCCAATATCTCTCTCAAACGGGTCCTTAATTCTTATTAGTTGCTGCCTTAATTTTTTTATGTGAATTATTATAATATTTTATTTTTAATTTATTTAAATATTTAAAGTTTACTTTTATAATTTCTAAAGCATAATAATAATGTTAAAAAATAGAAATAGCATTGCTTTAAGATAATATTATGGAATATATAAGATAATCTTATTTTTCACACTTTTACGTAATAGATATATATATATTTTTTATAGTGAAGATGATTTACAAAAGGAGAAAATAAGAGAATAAAAATAATACCAATTCAATCATAAATGTAGCTGAATTATTTTCTCTCTATGATATTAATGGAGATATGATACGCACTCATGGGATGTTTGGTAAATATATTGCATTCGTATTAAATTTGAACACAATGCATTGAATGTATTTTATGTTTGGATGAAAAATATTTGCTTTGCATTTAAATATATGTCTAGATGAAAAGTATTTGAATTGTATTTTGAAAAGTTAATGTGATTGGTAAAAGTAGATAGAAAAAATAAGATGAAGAAAGAATATGATGTGGATAAAAAATATATAATTTCAAGATTTTCTAAAATAGCAAATGTATTTTAGGTATTACTGAAAAGTGTTGAATTTAAACGTAAAACTTTTACTTTTAGATGTGTAATGCGAATGTTAAACTGTAAATAAATGCTCCATCTGTCTCATTGTCCTCGTACCTTTAAGTGTACTCTCTTTCTAGTTGCATTTTGGAGCCAAAAGAACCCCATATACTACTGAAGGCCTTATTTAGTACGTGAAATCTTAGTAAAAAAATTGCTAATGCCACCTAAGAATACCACTAAATAATTGAGTGGTTTACATACCTTCCTAGGGGTGAACCAAAAGCCCAATAGCTAAACAAACCTACCTAATTTAAATTATTATAATTTGAATCTGACTAACCCAATCAATAGATTAACTCAACCTACCCAACCAAACTATTAAATAGGTGGATTTGAATTGAGTTTTTCTAAGCCCAATTTAATATGAATTCACCAAATCTATTTATATAAATAAATAAATATTTTCATACCTTACAATATATAATACTTGTTTTACATTTTATATTAATTACTTGACTATCTTGTTATATTTCATATTATATGAGTTTTTATTATTATTTGTTTGTTAGTTTACAACTTTTATATTTGAACGTGTTTTGTATATGTTTTATTTTTACTTTAATTTATAACTTATAAAATAATTTTGAAACTTTATAATACTAATATTATTATGAAAGTTAACATTTTTTTATATATTTCTTATTTTGAGTAGATTGATTAACTATGTTTATTTTTCTTATTTTTTATTTTTTTGTTATGTTCAACTCGATCAATCAACCTAATCCACTCAAAATTTAATTAGGTTGGTTGATTTTAAATTTTAAATTAGATAAGTAGATTAAATTTAAAATCAATTCACCTAAACTTGATTGGATGAATTGAAAATTCTCATAAACTTACTTAATCCACCACCAACACTTTTCCTTAGATTATTCTCACAAAGAAGGATTTATTATGCTCATAATTAACAAAATGTAATTATATTTCTTTCTGAAAATGGATGGAAAATACACTTAGGGACGCACACCAATGTTACATATGTTAGGACCTTATTTCACATATCCGCAGGTAGCACTACGATGGTGATATACATCAATCCCCACATGGCCAATGCTTTATGTATTGCTCTTTTGTGTGCTCATCATCACCTTTGTAGTAGAGCTGTACAAAATAACTGAGCACCGATAACAAACCAATGGTACCAACCAGAAAAAACCGACACCGGTGGTCAGTGCAGCCAAACTGCTCAACTAAACAACTGTCAGTGGGCTCTGTCAGAAGGTGGAAACTAGTCAGTAACCAAACCACTCGAGTTCTTCTCCGACAAACTTTCTTCCTCATCTTCCTTCGTTCTTTTTCTCTGGCATGAAGTCCTTTCCAAACCCCCGCCTGCACATCCTTCGTTGTCTACTTCTTTTCTTCACCCTATTTTAAGTTTAACCTTAATAAACAAGCCCTACCTAATTAAGCCCAAGCCAACCAAAAAGCCCTTAGGTGCCAAACCCAAAATATACACATAAATTTTTTTTGGTTTAAAACTTTAATTGAAACGCTATGTTTCATTAAAAAAATTAAACCTTAATACCCTTTTGTTTTTATTCTTCTTCTTCGAACTCTGTCTAATGTCTATTGCCTCTTTCAAAATTCTCACTTTTTTCTCTCTTGTTTTGGCGGCAACATTGGTGACAGCAAAGCCTTCAATCTCAGAGTCTTTCTCTCACCTCTCGTTTCTCAATCTTTTTCGCTTTCTCCAACTGACAGAATCGAAAACCAACCAAAATTCTGATAGGTAGTTTCTATGGAGATACCAATGTCTTGGTTTCGGTTTCGGCCTCTCCAGAAATCGATATCTTGGCACGGTCGGTTTGGATGCTGGAAAACCGATTAAAACTGTATAGCCCTACTTTGTAGACGCTTTGTGATGCAATCAATTATTAAGAAAGAAAAGTCAAGTTATAACTATAGGACGGCCAGTGACCCACCTCCTTGGCCGATGGCTAGCCCGATCTTATATGATTATTGGGTTAGGCCTATGTCTTAGGAGTGTTCACATATACGAATTAGGCCTCAATCCGTATTTTAAATCGTGATATTATCCCAATCCGAAACTAATGTATGAATGGATAATTAATTGATATGCCATATATTTTATATGTGAATTGATTTTTATCACAAAATAAAAAGTAATAATGATGTCATAAATTAACTTTATGATTTAAAAAAACTACTATAAATCTTTTTTTAATTTCTTTATCTCTCTTATCCAATCACTTTCTCTCTTTCTCTCTCCACCCAAGCTCCTACTTTCTCCTTCCACCCAAGCTCATGCTTTCTCTCTTCATCAACTTCACCAGAGCATGGTCACAATGCACAACAAAAGTAATCAATGTGGGGAGGGCAAGGGCAAAGAAGCCATGACAGTCTTAAATCGCGATACTCCGATCTAGTACTTGCTGTAGGGTTATGATTTTTGTTGAAAAGGAGCTGCTATGGTCAGCCATCTAGCTCTAAAGTTTGTGGCAAATGGAGCTCACAACAAAGGATCTAGCATCAAGGCCAGAAGTCTTCGACCATTGGATTCCTCTCCGAGCTCTGAAGACGTCATCGTCAAATACTTACATGGTTGCGATTCGGCCAGCATCAAGGTAGAGCGAAAGAAAAGAAAAAAAAATAGAGAGAAAAGAGAGATATGGAACTGATTATGTCTAAATTGTGACAAAATACAACTAGGTGATAAAAACAAACAAAAGAGATTAACAGAATAAAAGTGTTACAGAATTAACCAAACAAACAAATAAAAGAAAGAAGTATTTTTGTGATTTTAGAGTAATTTTATTAAAAGAAAATGAGATTTAAAATAGAAAAAATTCAATAATAAAAAGTGGTAAGATATCAAAAATCATCTATATGCTTCATCACCTATTTAGATTTTGATTTATAAATTGACTCAATTGAAATTTTTACATCAAAAACAATCAATCGAAAAATAAGATTCAAAGAACTTGTAAAATAAAATATATTCAAATAAATAAAATTCTTATATTAAGAACTAAATTTACATCGAGGTGATATTGTAGTCAAATACTACTTTATAAAAATATGCCTACTAATATATTGTATTATACAACAATCACATAAAAAAAAAGCTTGACTAAATTTATATAAAAATTGACAACAAAATATATTGACATAAGGAAGAAATATGATGAAAGAAAATTATTTACTCAAATGTATAAAACTTACAAATTATTAGAGAATTAAAACCCAAAAAATGTCACTATACATATAAGATCATCTCTAGTCTTACCTAAGAATTCTAACTTAACTTACAAAGTATTCTTAAGAAAATCTAAAGAGAAAATATGAGAATAAAAGTAAGATAAAAATGGGGGAGAAAGAGTGTATATGTAATGTCTTCCTTCCACATCCCAAAACTTTAATTTATAAAGTTAATGAAGAATTCCAATAGCAAAGAATCCAATGAAGGTTATGGTTTGATGGAAAATTCCAATAGCAAATAATTCAATGAAGGTTGGTGGTTTGATGGAGAATTCCAATAGCAAAGTATCTAATGAAATGTGACATGTGTCACATGAGGATCGGTTGCGGCCTTCTTTCAATTTTGCTTTAAATTGTGGCCCAGTGTAATTTTCTTACAAATTAAATTAAAACTAAATATTTTTAAACCAAAGCATTTTAAATTAATTTTATGAAAATATTTGATTAAAACTTAATTTATTTGATAATTATGTACAACAAAAGTGTATTTTCATACACTTATCAAGAACATGATAGGACAGACAAATGAGAAAGAAAGAAGAGAGAAAGAGAGGGGCAAGGTTGGTTAGAGGAAAGAGAGTATGGGGAAGAGAGAGAGAGAAATTAAAAAAATTACATTTAATTTAATTTATTGTGAAATTATAATTGATATTTATGATGCTATTTTTGACATTTTTTACAAGCGTCTTATTTGTGTGGTAAAAATAAATCCAAAGTGTAATTTTATGGCATTTATCTAACATTCCCATCTGTGTGACACTCAAATCAATTCATAAATATCGGATTACATAGATTGAATTGACGAATTCAATATATTTGCTTTAAAAACCAAAATAAAATACTTAAACATAAAA
This sequence comes from Antiaris toxicaria, assembly GCA_035233585.1. NCBI lineage: Eukaryota > Viridiplantae > Streptophyta > Magnoliopsida > Rosales > Moraceae > Antiaris > Antiaris toxicaria. The sequence continues at coordinate 10,985,813 of CP141163.1, forward strand.
TAATTCAATAAAATTACAATACAATAACTTCAAGTCTTCAATCATTAGCTTTCATTTGGGCGAATGGTTTAGTTTGAAATAAACCAAGTTAGAACTAAAGTTAGACATTTTGTATGCAAAATTTTAATTTCAACTTATATTAGAAATTATACTAAAATAGTGAAAATAGAGATAAAAGGCTTTTGAAATAAGGCTTACCAAGATAGATTCATGCTAAAATCAAGATTAGATCAAATGCTTATTTTAACTTAAGTAAAGCTATATTCAAATTAGAATTGGCAACCAAACAGACGCTAAATTGTAATATAATAATATAAATTGTACCTTAATAATGTATTATAACAAATAAATATCAACTAAACTTAAAATAAAATGTACGTGTTTATACTCATCAACTTAATCAACACTAATTTTAAGTAATTTAACATCTACATATTCAAGTCAAGGAAGTCACACTTTACATATACATATATAATTTACGTAGAGAAAAATGCATACATATTTATATATATATACAAATAGAATTTAGATTCAAGAATTATACAGATGGAAAAATTCTCAATTTATAACCCATTTCGTAACCTTTGGATTATTAAAATCTTAATCTGTAATCAATTTGTTAGTTTTTAAACGTAATCCAATCCAACAAATTGGATTAGATCGAGTGGATTGAAAGGATTAGTGGATTCAATGAACACCCCAATTAGATTAAACGCCTCCAGATCGGGTCGGGAAGTATAGTGTCTTTTTAAGATTTTTTTTTTAGGGAAATTGTAAGGAATAGCAATTTTTTTTTCTTATACAGTGATATATAGCATGATTTATAACTATTAGAAAGCATTTTTAATTTTACTACATATATGTTTCCATTTTTACCTTTCTATACTCTTTTTTCTTTTCCCTCCTTTTTGTTTCTCTCTCCCTCATACTCTTTCTCTGTTTCTCTCTCTTCCTTTATCCAGATCTGTAAATCAACACTAGAAAAATCCTGATGTGACGTTGTTGTTTGACAGATCACCGTCACGATCTTCATCGCAGCTCCATCGTCAAGTTTTGTAAGGGATTCTAAGGAAGATTTGTGATCAATGGACATTGTGATTCCCTAGGTTTGATTGACATTACTAGCCCTAATTTCTTGGCAAAAGTTTGACACTGCCTCATACAATCACAAAAATTGCTGCTAGGAAGATTGCAAGGCCATTGCCAAAAAGATTGCAAGGCCACCGCGCATTGGAGACTGTGAGTTTGCCTTCTTCGTTATATCGTTGAGAGGATCGTGAGACTGACCTCGCAAGTTTCTCTGAGATTTTAGGGTTTGGTGGCACCGTTAGATCGTCAATCGTTAGATCTCATCGTTGATAATGGCATGGGCTATTAAGGAGGAGAGATTGGATTGGGGTTAAGATTATGGTTTGTTCAATTTGGGATTTCTTTTTTGGCAAAATCAGTAAATCATTGATTTACACTGTGAATAAAATTAACGATTTATGGGTAAATCAATAATTTGCATCGTAAATTAAAGAATACACACACGGTAAATCAAATACTGAAGTAAATTAAGAATTTACACAAATTAATAAATACATATTTTGTAAACCAATAATTTTTTATAATAAATTAAGAATTTATGTAAATCGATAATTACATAAATAAAATATTTACCAAATATTTACATATAAATAAAAATTTTATCAAAACATAAAGAATTTACACATAATTATATTATGTAAATAAAAGATTTATAAATAAATCAAATATTTATATATGTAAATAAAGGATTTTTAACCAAATCAAAAATTTACAATTTTAAACTAATAAATTATTGACTTACTAAAATATGTTATTTATCATAAATTTAAAATTTTTATGCTATTTATTTTTATATAAATTGATTTTTTTACCTATTTTCCTCCTATTCCCCTTTTCTTTTGTTATTTTACATATACAATATAGAGCCAGCCTTGGCCCATCGGGTTATACGTCTAGGCTGGGAAGATATTTGTTTTTGGTAGGAAAGCCTAACCCTACCCACTTTCTATCTAGACCTACATGAATTGGGTTGGATTGCTTATATTTACACATCTAAATATAAGATTTTCACGTAATATCTTTTATTTTGTTAACAGAAAATTCCATTGAATTAGCAAAAGAAACCAATATACAATACTGGCATTATAATTGATGATATTATCATGATTATATGTCCCCTAATTTTTGTTCAACGTATAAAAGATTGCCACCTTAGTAAAAACTATGAATTGTCATGCAATACTTGATAGATTTAGCCAGTCTTGGAAAAATTTAAATTAAAAAAAAAAAAAGTGTAACACACCCCTCCTAGACGGTACCAAGAATATTTGAACCTGAGCTCTCTTTTCCTAACATATCACCTAAACCCTCTCACTTATCACATGACCTCACTCCTACCCACTATACTAGCACAAATCGCTCCTTGATCCACCCTTTAAATATACATAAAAGTATTGTAATACCTTTTTTATATACGATAGAATTACACTCTTATCAATCTACTTTAGGAATTTTTTTTTAACGATGATGAAAGTTTTAAACATAACTTGAAGAATACGTTATCTAAAAAAAAAAATATTAGAGAAGGAATAAAGACAAAAACTATCAAATGCAGGATTCTCCTAATAAAGAAAAATAGGACTACTTCTGTTTTTCTTTCTTTTCTTTGCTTTTCAATAATTACTTTCAATTTGCACATATGTGCGATAGATGTTGAGGAAAAGAATATGAGTGATTGGTCTCTTATTCCTAGACTTTTTTAAAAACCTTTTTTTCTCGAAGAGTCGTTTCTTTAGTTATATTTTAAAATTTATGATAAAAAAAAATATAAAACTTTGCAAAGAACAAACTTGAAATACTGTATATTTAGTTGTTTAATTCCAAAGGGAGTCCAAGATGACTTATTATCAAGTTATTATAATAATACGTACTTTAAAAAAAAAAAAAAAGCACGGTTAGGTAATTTACTCCTACAAGGAGTATGACATTCTAAACCTTAAAGAAATCGAATTATAGGAGTCTCCTCATGCCTCTATTTAAGTGATCTTAATTCTAGAAAGCACGTTATTACCATTTTTTTTGTCTCTCCCACTCTATTTCTAGAACAACAATTCTAAAGAACGTTTCACAAAAGTTTCCTTTTCAACATGCATCCTATAGAAAGTAAGGTCTACATCTCCGGGAAAGAATCTCTTGACCTTGCTGATCCAACTCTTCCGCGCCTTTGGTTTGCCTTTGGATTTCGCGTCATTCACAGAATCCGGTCCGACACCACTCCCGCCAACGAGGTCAAGATTCACGATTCCTTCCACGATTTCTATCGCGAATTCGACAGATTAGTGCTAGCATCCTTCGAGGAGTCGAAGGCCATCGTGGCAAGTATGTTATCTAACGTAAAAATCCCATTCTCCCTTGACGAGGAGAAAGATCTAATTCTCTGGAAGGAGAATGAGGACTTGGTGGAAAATATAGCACCGCTTAACGGCCTTGAAGACGTCGTAATAAAGATTTTGAAGGGGGTTGTACGTGTCGATGCGAGATATAAGAAGGCTGAGATGATTGTCACGATCGATAAACACACGACTGTCCCGCATGAAGAATTTGAAAGGTTGTTTTCCGCATCTTCATTTGGTAGTAACAACAACAAAAACAGCAATGTCAAATATGAGACGATACGTCACGATTATTATGATTATGGTTATGATTACGATTTTGATGATGAATGTCGGGCAATCGAGGACAGTTTGTTGAATAGCCGATTGCCGAGGAAGTATCAGCTAAAGGTCGCTCATAAGCGAAAAGTCTACGCACATGCAACTAGCGACTATAATGGTTATTAGAAAAAGAGAGAGAAACAAGTCTTCATGATCAATTAAGAGTAGTTTTAAAATTTTATGTAACATCACATTTTCTATTGTATATATATAATGATATTTGTTTGTCTCCAATAGCAACTAGAGGAAATTGATTACTCTTTTATAGGCCGAAATTAGATAGCACATATGTACAATTAATACTCATACGTTGACCCATAATTAGAAATTTCCCAACACACACACACATATATATATATTGAAAGTATCCTATATATACTATTTATAAACTGTGTAACTAATTTCCTAAGAAATTCAAGTATTAAAATAAAAAACCAGTAAGCAAGTGTAATAATAATCATATTTACCAGGGGACAATAGTTTAATCAATGGCAGAACCATAAAATAGGGTGATATAAAGGATTGGCTAAATTTAGTATTCCTTACATTTATATCCATCATACGCTTAGAACTGATATTTATGTCATGTCATAATATGTAAACAGCAAATTATAAAGAAAAAAAAAAGTGATAAATTGACAAAAATACCTCATCCTTTTCTTTTTTTCTTTTTTATTTATTGGATTTTTTTTTTTGACATTTCAGCTCCAGTCATTGGTGCTGATCATTGGAGAGATTATGTTAGAATCCAAAATAGATTTTAACATGTTTTTTTTTTTTTTAAATTTCAACAAAAATGACCGGACGACTCCAACTTCAATCACTAACACCAAAGAGATTCTTTTAATTATTTTTTGGATTCTAACAAAAATTTGTTTTTCGGCCGTTGATCTCAACAAAGATGGCATTATAAAAATTGCCCATTAGAGAATTTTAAGAAGTCCCTTCAATTGTGCAACTTTGACCATTTTCCGCATTATATCCATCTACTAAAATAATTGCCATGCCTTTATTTTTAACATTTCTTTTCAAACCCAGATAAAACCCTAGCGATTAAACTTAAGAATATCTCTAATACAACATTAAATTAATATGTTAATAATAAGTTTTGGCATTTGAGTAAAAAAATTGCTCTCTAATGGAATTTAATCTTTAATATTGAATTTGTCATATATTAAATTTTATGACAAATTTACCATAAGGTATATTTAATGTTAAATTTATTTTTAATTTTTATTAGTTGTTATTTTATGTAATTATTACAATAATTTTATTTTTTATTTATTTGAATATTAAAAATTCACTTTTGTAACTTCTAAAATATAATAATAATAACAAAAAATAAAAATCGGATTAGAAATAACATAAATATGACATTAGTTTACAAAAATATAATAAATAAAGTCTAATAGTCTCTTGGTATCCTGTTAATCTCTCTCTCTTTGTCTCCCTTTATCGGAGCTCACAAAGGTCGCACCAGTATTTGTCCCACATCCTGGCTCTCAACGCATTAGGATGTTTAGCATTTTTCCCGTCGTAATAAACTTTTGGTAAATGTATTACATATATATTAAATAAATTTTATATTTAGATAAAAAGTATTTATTTTATATTTAAATATAATGTGTGTTTAGATAAAAAGTATTTAAATTGTATTTTAGGATTGAAAAATTAATGTGATTAATAAAAATAGATAGGAAAGTGAGATAAAAAGAGAATATAATATGAATAGAAAAAAATTATTTTTAAAATATTCTGAAATAGTATTTGAGATACTATTAAAAAGTATTGTATTTAAATGTAAAATTTTTGTATTTAAATGAAAATTATATAATGTTTAAACATAATATAAATGTATAACTAACAAATAACTGTGATGTTTGTTTACAGTTTCAACAGTAAGTAGTTTAATCAATTATTATTTTTTCCTCCCAACGTGCCTGAAAAGGGTAGTAAAAAAGAATAAGACCAAGTAACCTAAATAAGAAAAAATATTAGTAAACGTTATATTACATAGAAAACACACTGAAAAGACAAATTCCATATTTGATTGATATATATATTCATGCAAGAGGTAATTATTATCACCGTTAATTACGATTATTCAAATAACTAATAAGAAACTCGAAGGATTTTACAGGTGTTTTGAAGATAAATTTTAAATATTTTTTAGTATTTTTTTTACTTTACAGTTTTTTTTATTATTTATATATTTAAAACTTTAAATTAAACTTAAATTTTGAAAATCCATAATTTTATATGTGCAAATTAAAATAAGATATTTTTTAATTGTACAGAATTTTTAGAAAAATAAAAATAAAATTTAATTTTGATAATTTTTTAAATAATTTTTAAAATTTTACGTTTTTTTATTTTAAACAAATTTTTTCCTAAATAAATTTTTTAAAACCCATTTTTTTTGAATCTTCAAAACACATTTCTAAAACCTTTTTTAAGGATTCGTTTGGTGAACACATTATATTTACATTGTATTTGAATGTAATTTGTGTTTGAAGGAAAAAATTAACATTGTATTTGAATGCAATGCGTATTTAGGTAAAAAGTATTTGAATTGTATTTTAATAATAAATATGTGATGTGATTGGTAAAAATAGAGAAGAAAAAAAGGAGAGAGAAAGAAAATATATGATGTGATTAATAAAAGTAATAAGAATAGTAAAATAATAAATAGTGATTATATTGGATTAAAAATGTGATGTGATTAGAATTTGAATGAAATACTTTTGTATTCAAATGAAAATTATATTACATTTAAATACAATACAAGTTGAATGCGTTAACCAAACGCATAATAAACATGCCTTAAAAGGCTGTTCAACTGTCACATCCAAAATCCGCAGCAAAAAAAAACTCCTCCTACTTTTCAATTATAAATCATTTATCACACAAAAATACACCTAAAAAAAGGTAACGACTCTAATTTTTTCCTCTTCATTGTGTTTTAACAATATAGTTACATGATTTGAATTTCAAAACTATATAACAAATGAGTTTATAATTCAAACCCACAATTCAAAATAACTTCTTATATTTATTTTTTTAATTCTCAAATCTCTAAATCAAACGATAAAGAATCAAAATTGGGTAAACGATGGAAAAAGAAAATTGATCGAACGATGGGAAAAGAACAAAAACGAATAGAGGAAAGTGGGTTTGTACTTTGTAGAACTGCGCACTTGTATTGAATGATAAAAATTAAAAATAAGATTTCAGCAATTTACAGAAATATTTGGCGCCAAGTTCCATATTATTAGAAATATTTGAATAAAAATTCAAATATATTTATCTAACAATTTATCTAAAAAATTGAAAATCAGTTTCCCGCCGTATTTCAATATATTAATCTAATAATTAAATAAATAAATAAAAATGGAAAAATCCCCTCTCTCTTCATCTTCTCGCCTCCTTCGTTACTTATTACACACACACACTCTCTCTCTCTCTCTCTCTCTCTCTATATATATATATATTTATATCTATATTTATATATATACATATATTTTTCATTTGCTTCAGAGTCAACGAAACCCTATTATACACAATACAGTTTGTTTAAAATCTGGGTTTTTGAAGAAGAAGAAGAATGGGATCCGCGGCTCTTTTGGAATCTTCCGCCATTTCCGATCAAACCGGTAATCTCACCTTTTCTCTCTAAAATTTTTCTGAATGTTTTTTTCCCAATGTTCTCTTTCTTGCTAGAAATGCAAATAGTGTTTTTTTGTTTGTCACTTTGTTGATCACTTGGTGTTTGTTTTCTTCTTTGCATGTGGTCTGTTTTTCTCTCTTTAAAACTGGGTTTTTTGTTTTTGTTCTCTCACTTTCTCTCTCAAAAAATCGATTTTTGCGATCAATTTGAAAATGGGTGTTCTGGAATCAGGAGGAAAGAAGAAGAAAAAGAGCAAGAAATCCGAAGCAAATGAGTCCACCACCACCAAAGGAAGAAAGAGGAGTAATAGTTCCCGGGCCGATGAGCCCGAAAAGCTGCCTAGTGGGTCCCGCAAAACGCCGCGGCGAGCTGCCGCCTGTATCGACTTCAAAGAGAAGGCGGTCCGGTTCGATGACAAGTCCTCCATTGTCGAGATGAAGAAGGATCGGCTCGTTGAGGAAGAGATCCTTGCCCTGCGTCTCACTTGCCCACAAGACACTGATCAACTTGAAACCCGCCCCAACAGAAGGCTCGCTGATTTCATAATTCATAATCAGGAGGGCGTTCCGCGGCCCCTTGAAATGTTAGAAGTTGACGACATGTTCATCACCGGCCTCGTTCTGCCTCTCGACGAAGCCTCCAATAAGGACAAGGAACGAGGCGGCGTGAGGTGCCAGGGTTTCGGCCGGATAGAGGAATGGGACATCTCGGGTTATGAGGATGGATCCCCTGTTGTGTGGCTTTCCACCGATGCTGGTGATTATCACTGCCTGAAACCCGCGCCTGCTTACAAGAAATTCTATGACCTTTTCTTTGAGAAGGCACGAGCCTGTGTGGAAGTTTACAAGGTAGCCTCCAAGTGTTTGGGAGGGGAAATCAATTGCTGCCTTGATGAGTTGCTGGCTGGCGTTGTCCGTTCCATGAGCGCTGCGAACACTAGCAAGAGCTTTGCTGGTGGGGCGTCTGTCAAGGACTTTGTTGTTTCGCAGGGTGAGTTTATATATAACCAGTTGATAGGATTGGATGAAACATCGAAGAAGAGTGATCACGTGTTTGCCGATTTGCCTGTTCTTGTTGCCTTACGAGATGAGTGTAGAAAGCACCAAGCTTTTGTGCAACCACCAAAAGGAGGAGGGGTTTCTTTGGGCGGGGCATTAAAGGTTGGTGGTGATGAGACCAAGATGAGCACATCTGCTTTGGTGGACGAAGATGAGGACGGCAAGTTAGCAAGGCTGTTGCAAGAAGAAGAGTATTGGCAATCAGTGAAGCAGAAAAAGGGTCGAGGTTTGGCCTCCTCCTCGGTTTCGAGCAAGTACTATGTCAAAATCAACGAAGATGAAATTGCAAATGACTATCCACTTCCCGCTTATTACAAGAATTTAGCTGAAGAAACCGATGAGTTCATAGTATTTGACAGTGATGTGGATGTGTGCTATCCTGATGAGCTCCCTCGAAGCATGCTTCACAATTGGTCTCTTTACAATTCAGACTTGAGATTGGTCTCGCTGGAGCTTCTTCCCATGAAGCCTTGTGCAGATATTGATGTTACAATCTACGGATCTGGTGTAATGACAGCAGATGATGGGAGTGGATTCTGCCTTGATGATAATTCTTCAAGTGGCTCGGAAGCACAGAACGTTGATGGGATGCCAATCTATCTGAGTGCCATAAAAGAGTGGATGATTGAATTTGGCTCCTCAATGATCTTCATTTCCATTCGGACTGATATGGCCTGGTACATTTTTTCTTTTCTCATCATGTTTGAGTTCAACGATTAGGATGGTTTATACTAAATGATATGAAATATGGTTAACTTCTAAGTTATTAACTAGTGTGTTTTTTCTTGTCTCCAATACTTTTTCAGGTATAGACTTGGAAAGCCATCAAAGCAATATGCTCTGTGGTACGAGACCGTCCTGAAGACTGCAAAGCTTGGTATAGGTATCATTACCTTGTTGAAGGAGCAAAGCCGAATATCACGGCTTTCATTTGCTGATGTTATTAAGAGGTTATCCGAGTTTAAGAAAGATGACCGTGCTTACATTTCATCTGATCCCGTGACAGTTGAGAGATTTGTAGTGGTTCATGGGCAGATAATACTGCAGTTGTTTGCTGAATTCCCAGATGAAAAGATAAGAAAGAGTGCATTTGTGGTGGGTCTTGAAAAAAGGATGGAGGAGCGACACCACACTAAATGGTTAGTTAAGAAGAAAAAGATGGTGCAGCAGAAAAGCGAACAGAATTTGAATCCGAGAGCGGCTATGGCACCTGTGGCATCTCAGAGGAAGGCTATGCAGGCGACAACAACACGGCTGATCAACAGGATTTGGGGGGAGTACTACTCAAATTACTCTCCTGAAGAATCGAACAATGAAACGAAAGAACAGGAAGAAGCTGAAGAGCAAGAGGAAAACGAGGAGGATGATGCTGAAGAGGACTTGGAAGCCTTGGTGAGAGAAGAAAAGCCTTGCGTTGTTGTGAAAAAGACCAAATCATGCTCTGTTGAGAAGGAAATTATAACGTGGGATGGGGAGCCTGTGGGAAAGATGAGTTCTGGTGAGCCTCTTTACAAACTGGCTATTGTTCGTGGTGATGAAATTGTTGTGGGTGGTGTTGTTTTGTTGGAAGTTGAAGAACCAGATGAACTGCCAGCTATATATTTTGTGGAGTACATGTTTGAGGCTTCAGATGGGAGCAAAATGTTTCACGGAAGAATGATGCAGCGAGGATCTCAGACGGTTCTTGGCAATGCTGCCAACAACAGAGAGGTGTTCTTGACAAATGAATGCTTAGACATGGGATTGGAGGACATTACACAGACTGTTGTTGTGGATATAAGGATAAAGCCGTGGGGACATGAGCATAGGAAGGATGACTTAAACACCGACAAGATTGAAAGGGCAAGAGCTGAAGACAGGAAGAAGAAAGGGTTGCCTATGGAGTACTTCTGTAAAAGCTTGTATTGGCCTGAGAAAGGCGCTTTCTTTAGTCTTTCTCTCGATACTATTGGCCTGGGTTCTGGTGTCTGCAACTCCTGCAGGATAAAGGGAGTCCAGAAAGAAAAGGAAGTTTTCAAAGTAAATTCTTCCAAAACTAGTTTGGTCTACAGTGGAGCGGAGTATTCTGTTTATGATTATGTGTATGTAAGCCCTTGTCATTTTGCTGATGAGAGGATGGAAAATGGAACTTTTAAAGCGGGAAGGAATGTGGGTCTGAGAGCATATGTTGTGTGCCAGATACTAGAGATAATAGTAAAAAAAGAGACCAAAAAATCTGAGGCTAAATCTACTGAGATTAAGGTGAGAAGATTTTACAGGCCAGAGGATATATCAACTCAGAAAGCATATGTTTCTGATATTCGTGAGGTAATACTATCAACATAAATTGCTCATGTTGTGATAAACGGATCTATTGCCTCTAGCAAAGCTTGTTTGTGCCCATTTTGTGTTCTTCTGACAAAACTGTCTTACTAAAGGTTACTATGACTTAAATTTTCAGCTGTACTACAGTGAAGAAACTGAAGTTTTGGCCGTTAGTTGTATAGAAGGAAAATGCGAAGTTAGAAAGAAGAACGATGTTCTGCCAGTGTACAATGCTCCTTACATGTTTGAGCATATTTTCTTTTGTGAATATCTGTATGATCCTCACAAAGGATCGCTGAAGCAGGTACTTTTTTTCTTTACATTTCACATGACGAGTCACAATTATACACACATATTATTTGCTTACATGAAATTTCTTTGGACATCTGGACAGTTGCCTGCTAATATCAAACTACGTTACTCAACTGCAAACTTGGATAACGATGCTGCAGCAGTTAGAAAGAAGAAGGGCAAGGGTAAAGAAGGGGAAGATGATTTAGAAACTGAAAAGAAAAGAGAAGAGTCTCAGCAGAAATGTTTGATCACATTAGACATTTTTGCTGGGTGTGGCGGCTTGTCAGAGGGTTTGCATCAGTCTGGTAAGTCCCTTATTTTTGTTATTGTCGCTTTCATCATATTGTCATTTTCTTGCCATTGCACTTGCTGATCATGATATCATATTCCATAATCATGTAAATAGGTGCTTCAAAAACGAAGTGGGCCATAGAGTATGAAGAACCAGCTGGAGATGCATTTAAGCTCAATCATCCAGAGTCATTGGTCTTCACTAATAATTGCAATGTGATTTTAAGGTAGAAGATGAAATACTTTGAATCTTCTCTCAGTTAATAAGCAATTTGTCAGTTAGTTTTAACTAGTAATGCATTGCAGGGCTGTGATGGAGAAGTGTGGGGATACTGATGATTGTATCTCGACCTCTGAAGCTGCTGATTTAGCTGCAAAGCTTGACGAGAAGGTAATCAGTGATTTGCCATTGCCAGGGCACGTGGATTTCATCAATGGAGGTCCTCCATGTCAGGTATGTACAGATCCTGGCTTTTTCACACAACCGTCATTGTTAATTCTTGATGAATCTCATGTTGATTCTTGACAAACTTGTGGGCTAATAACTAATGAAGGAAGCTATGTTTTTCAGGGATTTTCTGGCATGAACAGGTTCAACCAAAGCACTTGGAGTAAGGTTCAGTGTGAAATGATCTTGGCATTCTTGTCTTTTGCAGATTACTTCCGCCCCAAGTATTTCCTCTTAGAGAATGTGAGGAACTTTGTTTCCTTCAACAAGGGGCAAACATTTCGCTTGACACTGGCGTCTCTTCTTGAGATGGGATACCAGGTACATATTGATTGCATTATTTATCAATGGTACATTTTTTTCCTTGATGTGTGTTCGTTGTGAGAACATGTTCCTTGGGGCTTGTGGGCATGTTTGTGAGGTGGGAATTTATCAGTGCAAACGCTGATTTGTTCAAGTTATGTAGGTGAGGTTTGGTATTTTGGAAGCTGGAGCCTTTGGTGTTTCTCAGTCACGAAAACGAGCATTTATTTGGGCAGCCGCCCCAGAAGAGGTACTTCCAGAATGGCCAGAGCCAATGCACGTTTTTGCAGTCCCAGAATTGAAGATCACGCTATCAGGAAATTCACAATATGCTGCTGCTAGGAGCACTGCAAATGGAGCTCCTTTCCGAGCTATTACCGTTAGAGATACAATTGGCGATCTTCCGGCTGTAGGGAATGGAGCCTCTAAGACCAATTTAGAGGTATTTATGGTTGGGTGTCTCGTGATTTTTCTTTTCAAGGACAAAAGTGTGTGTTTAACATTTGTGGCATTTGTTTTGCACAGTATCAAGATGAACCAGCCTCATGGTTCCAAAAGAAAATTAGAGGGAACATGGTGGTTTTGACTGACCATATATCGAAAGAAATGAACGAGTTGAACCTTATTCGATGCCAGAGGATTCCCAAGCGAGCTGGTGCAGATTGGCATGACCTTCCAGACGAAAAGGTGCGAACAAAACTAGCTAAACGTGGTTGCTTTATTAAGCAACTGCTTGCACTTCTTATCTATGATGTTGATTTCCAAATTCAAAAAAAATTGTAGGTGAAACTGTCGACTGGACAAGTGGTGGATCTCATACCGTGGTGTTTGCCAAACACGGCCAAGCGCCACAATCAGTGGAAGGGCCTGTTTGGAAGGTTGGACTGGGAAGGTAACTTTCCAACTTCTATCACAGATCCTCAACCAATGGGCAAGGTCGGAATGTGCTTTCACCCCGAACAAGACCGGATCCTTACTGTTCGAGAATGTGCCAGATCTCAAGTTAGTGCTTGCTCTGATCGACTAGATAATATGAGTTGATAATGTGGGAAGAAAAGCGTCTGTTTCATTTCAAGTAATATGAGTTGCTTATTGTTGAAACTTGTTGAATGATGCAGGGTTTCCCGGATAGCTACCAATTTTCCGGTAACATTCTTCACAAGCACAGGCAGATTGGGAATGCGGTTCCTCCACCTCTGGCATACGCACTCGGTAGAAAACTCAAAGAAAGTATCGACAGTAAGAGGTCGAGCCAGTCAGTTCGCTAGATCAACGGATCCGAATCACTTGAATTACATCAACTAGAGAGAAAAAGAGGTGTAAGCATAGCATGTAGCATGCAAACTTTATTAGAGATGGTCAATTATTCCCGTTTCATCAAAGTGAGAAAAACATGTTCCTATTGAAATACCTTTCTAGGAAAAGGCATTTTTTATATGATTTTCGGACGGTTCGAGAAATGAAAATACATGTCTGAGACTTGCAACCAGAAAAGAAAATACAAGTAGTCAGTCTTCTATACACCGTAGCATCAACAAGATCGCTATCCATTTCATGAATTTTCTCAAAACGATTAACCAAACCATATTTGCATATTTTCAATGATGTATGTATTCCTTGCAAATGTACATATGTAAAAATTATTTTTTATGGTTATTTTTAGCCACTTGTTTTATGCTTTATTATTGTATACATATTTAGGGGAAAAAAAAAATTGAAAACCCTAGAAAAATTTAATTTGATTATTTTTTTCTAATAAACAAACTAATTTATCTGAGTTGTCAAAATTGATCAAGATTCAAGTATTAAATTGCACAATCACACTGCATAACATTGATGAGGTTTGGTGTGATTATTTATACTATGTTTGTTTGGAAGTTTTATTTTTGAAAAATAGAAAATTTTTTATTTTGAAAAAATAGATCTTCTTTAAGTTTCGTACTTGAATATTTAAAATTTTTTATTTTTGGAAAATAAAAAAAGAATTCTCTTTAAAATTTTTTTTTATTCATTTAAACAATTTTTTACTTTTAGAAAAAAAAATCCAAATAACATTTTATTTTCCAAATTTAAAATTTTTTTATTTTTCAAAAATAAATCTTTCATTTAAACATATCATTAGTTTAATTTTTTGACTGTAGTTACCAAAATTCCTTTATTTGTACTTCTAGTTTTGCGACTATATATATACATATATTTTTTAATAAATAACTACTCAAACTAAATCGTGTTCACCCTTATATTTTATTTATTTGTTTATTTAAAAGTGGTGCAATTATAATTTTTCTTGAAAATGTTACCATAATATAAAGGTTTACATAAATTTGGGTATAAAAATGATTGAACATATAAGTTAAGTGGGGGCACATGTCCTAAATCCGAGTTGGTAGCATGATGTCACAAAGTGAACAATAAATTGCATTTTACTAAGGATTTTATATCGGAATTTAGAGGAAAATAGTCGTCATATGCATAAATTTAAAAAAAGAAACAGTTTTAAAATTGAGAAAAATGGTCATTTTATTAAAATGATCAATCAATTTTTAAATGGCAACCAATATCAATGATCCGGTTATCAATGATTTGTCATGATAAATCACAAATTCATCACCATATTAATCAATAATTTATGTAAATTGTAGAATTATTATTCAAAAACACATTTATGAATTATTGTTAATCACAAGAGTTTTGATTTTCTTTTGCTCTTTCTTTCTTTCCTTTCAGGAAAGTTTCGATTTTCTACTCATAATAATACTCTGAATAAAATTATTTGGCAAAATAACTGAAAATGAATGCAAAAATAAGATCTTTGACTTACTAATGTATTATTGGACAAATGCATAAGCATTAATTGATATAAAAACAAAAATTTAGAGCTACCAAAGAAAATTTCAATCATTAACATTATAAAGTATAGACGATCCCTTTTACCACTTTACCATGTCAAGACAATTTAAATTAAACACTTTATAGTAAATATAATTTAATAGTAATTTCATATTTAATTTTATTAAAATATATAGAATTCGAATCCTCTCATTCTCAATTAAAATAAGAAATAAATAGAGTACTAGTACATAGCATTTTCTATGCTAACTTAGCTATAGCATTTTTACGCTAGACCTAAAAATATTATGTAATGTCAAATTTGTACCCTAAAGTCTAGTTTTGATATTTTGTAAGAAAATCATTGTAATGTAGTTTTGAATGTTAACTTTGATAATTGTTATATTTGTGATAAACAAGCAAGTAAAATAAATGTTAAATTTAACATTTTTTAAGAGACCAAATTGATAAATTAAAAGTTCTGTTTAATTCTTTTAATATTCTTATTTTATATTATTTAAAAATTTAAGATTACTTTAAAAACTTTTAAAGCTTAATAATTATGATAAAAAGAGATATAGTATTTGAAATAACATTGGGTATGGAAATAGTTCAACAGAGATAAGTACATAAAGAACCTATTAATAAGTGTTTAAAAACAAATCCAAAAAATAAAAGTGTATAAAAATACTAAAATAGCAGTACCTATTACTACGACAGAAGTAAAGTTCCAACTAAATTTTTTTTTCCTATAAAATATGACAATTTGGGGAAAAAAAAACACAAAAATTATGATAATTTTATGAGTGTTGGTTTTATTTTATTGCATCAAATGATCAATTCATTATTCATCCTACTCACATGAATACCAATTATCTAAAGCCACTATATGTCAATAAAATGAAAGCTCTAGACGGAAACTCTTCACCCATGAGGATGAAAGAGAACATCAATAAGACGACAACAACAATAACAAAGAGAGAGAGAAACACAAGAGAGAAGTGAGGAGAGAAAAAAGATGTTATGGCCAATGGTCTGGCACGGGCTTATTGGCCTCAAACCTTTGTCCAGAAACTTGCCAATACCCGATCTACTACAGGATAGGGGGAGGGGTGGTTGGTCTCCCAGAATCAGAGCTAAGTTGGGTATGCCGACCATAGTTTTAAGTGTGGCGATCCTGTTGAGTCCATGGTTGTCTCTCATCAGTGTTGTCATGGATCTCACTTTTCCAGTATTAAAGGGCCTCGCCTTGATAGGTCGTGGGTTGGTGTTTTTTAAAGGCTTATTTTTTTGTTTGTTTATTGTGCTTGTTGTTGTGTTTGTAACAAGGGGGGTAGTTTATTAACTCCTCGCTCGTATTTTATTATTAGCATTATTTTTTTTTTGGAAGTTATGGCAGTTGATCTCGTTTAGATTTGGATGGTGGTGTTTTTTCGACAAGACTTGTGGCCAATGTGGTTATTGACTGTTGTGTTTTTGGTCAGAGTGGTCGTTGGCTTCAATTCTGCTAAGAGGTTTTGCTTTTGGTTTAATTGGGGGGTGGTCTCCCCCTTAACTCTTGGCTTGTTTCGTGGGCTCTTGAGCTTGTTAAGTCTAAGGTGTGGCTCGTTCCTTTGTTCAATTCCGTTGTCACTTATTTTAAGAGTTTAGCTTCGTGTTGGATTAGAGGAATCTTTTAATTCTCAAGTAGGTGTTTTGGGTACTTGTGGAACTCATTTTATGACCTAAGCCTTTTATGGGTTTGTTTAATATAGTGTTTTTTCTTCCGGTTAAAGGGTTTTCTATCAAAAAAATTAATAAAATGACAGTTCTAACTAAATTCTCTCAATTTATTTATTTATTTATTTATTTTTGTGTAAAAGTATTCTCCTCGTTTGCCATTATTTGTTATACACATAATATAACCATTATGTTAAATGCATATAATAACAAAAACATAAAGTCAAAATTATAAACTAGAGGTAGACATCAAGCTCGAATCAATCAATCAACTCTAGCATTCAGATATGTACTAAAAAAAAAAAAAAACTAGAAAGAATGAATTGGTTAAGTACATGTGAAATTTCCTTACTAGGGACATCATCTTATACAAGGGCTAAAAACAACAGTAACAAATTTACATCTCCAATAAAACTCAATATAATTCTCAGAAATGCTAAAAATAATAATAATAATAATTGAATCCATCCCAATGAGCACAGGATAAAATGTGGTAAAGAAATTTACTGTGAGAAAATTAAGTAAACCTGCAAGCATCATAAGAACTGGAATGAGCCTCCAATTTCACCAGTGTTTGATATGGATTGCATTTGATATTTTGGTAGTAAACCCTAACGAGGTTGTAAATAAGATCTTTGACTTACTAATGTATTAATGGACAAATGCACGAACATTAAATGGGTATAAAAAAAAAATTCTAAAGCCACTAAAAGAAAATTTCCATCATTAACATTATAGATAACAGAAGATCCCCTTTATTGCTTTCCTATATTAAAGCTATTTTATATTAAACACTTTATGACAGATATAATTTAATGAAAATTCTATTAAAAAATGTAGAATTTGAATATGCTTACTTTTAATTTAAAAAAGTAATTATAAAAAACGTACTAGTACATAGCATTTTCTATGCTACCTAATAATATCTTTAATGCAAAGTAAAATTTGTATCCTAAAGTCCAATTTTTGACATTTTGTAAATCATTGTAACGTAGTTTTGAATGTTAACTTTGACAATTGTTATATTTGTGATAAACCATCAAGTAAAGTAAATGTTAAATTAAACATTTTTTAAGGGACCAAATTGATACATTGACCTTTCTATCTAATTATTTTAATATTCTTGTTTTATATTACTTTAAAATTTAAGAATATTTTTCAAACTTTCAGCTTAATAATTATGATAAAAATAGATGTAGTATTTGAAATAATATTGTGTACGAAGATAGTCCAACATGAATATGTACATAAAAATGCTATTAATAAGTGTATAAAAATACTAAAATAACAGTACCTACTAGGCACAAGTAAGGTTCCAACTAAAATTTTTTTCCTATAAAATATGAAAATTTGAAAAAAAAAAAAAAAAAGAGTATGACGATTCTATGAATGTTGGTTTTATTTTATTGCATCAAATGATCAATTCGTTATTCATCCTACTCCCATGAATTCCAATGGCCATATGTCATAAAATGATAGCTCTAGAAACTCTACACCCATTAGGATGAAGAATATGAATAAGACAAAAATAATAATAACAACAAGAGAAAGAAAAGAGAGAGAGAGAGAGAGGTAAGGAGAGAGAAAAGCTACTACAGTGACGGATAGTTCAGTGCATCAACGGATTATTGGTCTCAAATCTCCGTCTAGAGACTCGCCAATATCCAATCTATTACAAGATGGGGTTTGTGTCAATGGGAGGGGCGGTCTTCCCAAATTGGAACTAGGTTGGGTGTGTTGACCATAGGTTCGGGCATGGCGATCCCGTTGAGTCCTTGGTCGTCTCTCATTAGTGGTGCCGTGGATTTCATTTTTCTGGTGTTGAGGAGCCTCGTCTTGATGGGTCGTGGTTTGCTGTTTTTTCTATGGTTTTTTTTTTTTTTTTGTTTGTTGTGTTTGGAACAAGGGTGGTAGTTTCTCTACCCATTCCTCTTGTTTTATTCTTAGTATTGTTGTTTTTTTGGGAGGTTATGGATGCTACTCCAACTAATATTTAGGTGGTGTTTTTCCCATGAGACATGGGGTCGAGGTGGTTATCGACCATTGTGTTTTTAGTCAGAATGGCTATTGGCTTCAATTCTGCTTTGAGGTTTTGCTTTTGGTTTGACTAGAGGATGGTTTCCCCCATCACTCTTGGCTTGTCTTGTCTGGTGGGCTTTTAAACTAGTTAGGTCTACGGTGCGACCTATTCGTGTAGTTAATACTTGTTATAGGGATTTAATTTCATATTGGGAAAATTTTTTTATTCTTAAGTAGGTCTTTCAGGTCTATATGGAATCCATTTTATGACCCTAGCCTTTTCTTGGCTTGTTTAATATCGTGTTTTTTTCCCCAACTGAAGGGCATTTCTATCAATAGATAGATAAAGTGAAAGCTCTCAAATGTTTTTTTTTTTTTAGTATTTTCCTCATCTGCCATTATCTTTTATACATATAATATTACCACTATGCTAAATGTACATAACAACAAAAATGTAAAAGTCAAAATTATAAACTAGAAGTAGACATCAACCTTGAATCAATCAATCAGCTCTAGTATTCAGATATATACTAAAACAAAAAAATACTAGAAAGAATGAATCGGTAAGTACATGTGAAATTTCCCCACCAGGGACATCATCTTGTACAAGGGCTAAAAACACCAGCAACAAAATTTACATCTCCAATAAAACTCTATAGAATTCTCATAAATGCTAAAAAAAAAAAAAAATTGAATCCAACCCAATGGGCACAGGATAAAATGGTGTGGTAAAAGAAATTTACTGTGAGAAAATTATGTAAACCTGTAAGTATCATGGGAACTGGAACGAGCCCCCAATTTCACCAGTGTTTGATGGAGGGTCAATGGCCACCCAGAGGAGAGAAATGGTGATTGAAACAAGCCCTGACCACACAAACACAATAGTTGGTGTCCTTCCTCTTCTTCCCATGAGCCCTTTTGCAAAAGGGTAGAGATGAGCCAGCACCCAAAAGCTGAAAAACACGCCTCCGGTCAAGCTGCTCCACTCTGGTGTCTCGCTGTATATCGTCCTGCAAACCGCAACTGCTATGCCGATCAAGTTCATCATCATGATTGTGATTGGTGGTACCATAAGAGATGTCCACTTGAAGATGTACAGATCGGGGTAGTCATCATCCGCGTCGTCTCCTGCAGATTTAGACGTCAGGGTGAACGAGATCTCGATGCCTGCAATCACCTTCAGCAGGCCTTGGAGCACGGCTGCAAGATGGGCGCTAGTGCCACCTATCAACCAAAACTGCTCGTTCCTCCACCATTCCTCGACTCCGATTCCCGACCACTTTATCTCGAGTATGGCAAGCGCAATAAGGGACAATGTGATGCCTAAAAGGTAGACGAGGAAGGATACGTTGAGTGACTGAACGATGAACTCGCCAGAGAAGAGGGAGAGCGCGGGAAGGAAGCAGTAGACAATGAGGAAAATGGAAGTGAAAGGATAGAATCCGACGTTTAGGTAGGCAATTCTTTGGAGGAACTTCATCCTAGAACTGGCCAGAAGAGCGTTGTTTCGAG
Source organism: Antiaris toxicaria (assembly GCA_035233585.1). NCBI lineage: Eukaryota > Viridiplantae > Streptophyta > Magnoliopsida > Rosales > Moraceae > Antiaris > Antiaris toxicaria. The sequence continues at coordinate 11,006,000 of CP141163.1, forward strand.
AAAAGAAAATCTCGACCGAGCCAGTGGCCCAACGGAGAACTTGGTGAAGCCTGTCGGTGAGATTGATCGGGGCAGTGCCGCGAAAGGCGTCCCTCTTGGTCACGCAGTAGATGGATTTCCATCCCCTATTGTGCATTCTGTATCCTGTGACCACATCTTCCGTGACCGAGCCATAAATCCACCCGATTCGTTGGCCCCACTCGGTCTTATCTTCATACCAGCAGGAGATGACACTGATCGCCTCTGCAACAGTAGAAGCATCAAGAAGATCGCGAGGAAGAGTGAGAGCACCTGGTGGGCGCCCGTATTTCACCGAAGGGTGATCTGCAAGAGGCCGACCTTGGAACTCCGCCACACGGATAGAATCAACCAATAAGCTCGAGTTACCAAACTTCTTCGGAATAAGTGCGATATTCATCTCATCATCGTCGGAGTATCCCATCTCCGATTTGCTTTCCACCGAGGCAACGTCAGGAGCAGAGGCAACAGAAGCAGCATTCTTGCGACGGGCAAAGAAACAGTCACAGCAACCGCTGTGTTCTTTCGTGCAAGGGGGATCAAATCCGTAAAGGGCAGTGCGGCGAAAGAGACATCCTGTTCCGACATACATTGGACCCTGAAGCCCGTCAAGGGCTCGCATGTTGACATCGAAGAAAACGGTGTTGTGATTGGCGTAACGGTCAGAAGGGTCAATTCCTTCAAACCTCTGTGGAAACTGGACATAACAGACACGGTCCCCTCCCCGGTCCATCATGAAGCACATGCCTTCTCTCATAGCTTGGGAGTTATAGATGTAGTGGTCGCAGTCAAGGTTGAGAATGAATGGCCCGTTAGACATGATAGCAGAAGCTCGAACCAAAGCGTTCATAGCACCAGCTTTCTTGTTGTGATCATAGCCAGGTCGCTTTTCGCGAGAAACATACACGAGCATGGGAAGACGAATGTCGACTTCGGTTAGGTCCATCGAATTCGAATCTGTTGCCGTACCTTTTAAGGGTTCGTCACTTGGCGGTTTCACCATCACCTGCATTTGGGGAAAGAAACTCGATCAGGTTATTCTCGAGTTAATCGACCTTCGAATTATGATTTTTTTTTTTCTTTGAAGGATTAAAATTAGTAAGACTACCTGAATGATGCTAGCATGATCGCCCCGATAGTGCTCTTGTCCAGGAATGGTCCAAGTACCGGGCCAGTGAGTTCCATCTGCCATCCAAGTAGCTTTCGGGATCTTTATAATCTCATCGAGTTCATCATTTCCGTTCTCGCGCCTATGTTTCATAGCTTTGATCTCCTCCCTTGTGTTATAGGCATCAGATCGCCTCCGGATTGAGTCAGGAAGACCATTTATACGAACCTTAAATTCATCGTACTCACGCTTCACCCGCCTGCGATCTCTGACAAAATCTGGGCGAACCTTGTTTTTGTAAGGGTCTCTTTTCATGTTGAAATAAGTTTCCGGATTTCTTGGCTCAATATCATGCTTCCGACAAAACGGCACCCACAATTTAGCAAAGCTAGCAGCCTCGGCCATGGCCTCAAACGTTAGGAGCGCACCTCCATCGTCGGAAACATAACACGAGAGCTTTTCAACGGGGTAGTCAGCCGCTAGTATCGAAAGGATTGTGTTTGCGGTGACAAGGGGCGGCTCTTTCTCTGGATCGGCAGTAGATACGAAAATGTCTATGCCCGGAAGATCAGATTTTCCGCTAGGATTACTTGGGTTTGGCGTCTCAAACTTCTCCCTTAGAACATCTACATCGGCAAAGCGATTAACGGGGCAGAGCTTCGGAAGCTGATCGAGTAGCCAAGAAAAGGCGAACCAAGTTTCGCAAACCACAGACATAAACCACAACCAGATTGCATCGTCATTAGGATTCCTGATTCTCCATTGCAAATACAAGCCAAGAATCACCAATCGGATTAAAATTAAGAGCCTGAAAGATTATAGGAACAAGAAACAAAATCACTGTCAGCAAGACATCGTTTTAAGAAAAAAAATATATAGGAAAAAAATAAAATATAAAAACAGCTCCTACATATCTTGTCTAGAATGAAAAGACCAAACTCTTGTCCAATAATCTCCACAATTTTGAATTAAATAATCTAAGAGCAAACAAAAAAGACCCAACGAAGCAGTACATATTTTTGTGCAACTAGGATAACCAGACGAGCAACAAATGCATGTATCTGAATTCAACATATACCATCATCTACAAAAACGGATTAGCAACAGATAAATAAAATAAATGAAGACACTGATTTTATGTCCAAACACCAGGGCTGCCTGTTCTTCACAATAAGATCTCGGATTCAAGTCATTCCCCGCTGACTAGGATGGGGTCTAGGCGCAATCAAATGACACAGAAACAATAACAATCAACTGCATATATATCTGATTTTTATACCTATAAGGACTGAGAACTGCAGCGGAGATATTCAGTTTCCTCGTGAGAGGCTTCCATTGCTTGTCCAGAAACACCTTAGGATCACCGGCGATCCCGTCCTCGCTCCCGCTCTCGCCGTCCTTGGGCCACATAGCATTGCCATAACCATAACTCCCCTTGGTCTCAAACAACCAGTTGGTGTGATCAAACTCCCCACTCTGACTCCTCACAATCGACTTCGACATCGATTTCGATTTCATCATAGACAACCTCCTCTCCATCTTCGACATCCCCGTCCCGGCCGCCGCCGCCGCCGCAGCCGCAGCCACCATGGCCGGCGGCAGAGGCAGGGGCTGATTGTGGTGGTAATACTCATTCAATTCAGTCTCCTTATAGGGCTCCTTGCACCCGGGGCAAACCCCGTCCCCGGCCTTGATGGCGTCCCGGTAGCAGTCCCGGCATATCTTGAAGTCACACTCACAGGGGACGACGTCGAGCCCGCGCGAGTCAGTGAGGCAGCGAGAGTCACACCCGGGGACGGCACAGGCGGACCCCTTGACGCCCGCCATCTGGGGGTGGTCGATCCCGGCGCCGGCGGACTCGATCACCTTCTCCTTGAGGTGGGCCCGGGTCACGCAGTTGTAGCCGCCGGTGAAGAGCGAGCTGGAGGCGTACTGGTCCTCCACGCGCTGCGAGGTCGACCTCTCCATGGCGATCTCCATCGGCTGGTTGTCCGGCGTCAACGGAATCTGGACCGTGTACGTCGAGAACTCCACGCTTCCCGCTTCGCTGCCATCGAAGTCATTGCTGTTGTTGTGGTGGTGAATCACGTTCGGGGCTCTGTTTGAGAACTTCTTTTTTGACCCAGAAGAAGCCATTGAAGACAGAAACCTGGGATTTTCAGAAAAACGAAATAATTGAGTCTCCTCTGTTCTTCTGCTGCTGATGATAATGAATAAACAAAGAGGTGAGAGAAGGCAGAGAGAGAAAGTTACCAATGCGAGAACGCCAACTCTTTTTACCAAATCTTTATACAAAAATTGTGTGACAATTTCAAACTAGTGAGCTACCAACTATCTCTCTCTCTCTCTCTCTCTCTGTCAATGAGAGAAAACAGAGCAAAGAAAAAATGATACAAAAAATAATGGGATGGGGAGGAAAGACCGAGTCCGGACTCAATCTGGGAGTAATGTTACATATATTTCAAACACTCTTTTAACGACTCTACTGAGAGGACCCAGTTGGGTTTCGTACACCGAGAACCCAAATGCCGGGCTTTCCAATACAAAAGCTTCTTCGAAATCGTCTGACGTTGTTTTGTAATGGGGAAGTGGGTTTGGGGGTGTTTGAGGAGTTTTGTTGCAGACAGAGAGAGAGAAGTACGGGGCTGTTGAGGAGAAGACAATGTGCAGAGAAAGGATAAAAAAAAAATGTTGTGTCCAAAAATTCTCAGAGAGTAGAGAGAGAGTAGAGAGACGGAGAGAGACGGGGAGAGAGAGAGAGAGAGAGAGAGAGAGAGAGAGAGAGGGAAACAAGAAAGTGTGAAAAGAGTGGAGCCTTAGCAGGGGATTTTATATAAAAGGACATTTCGGGAATTCTGAGGGTCCTTTCCAGTTTTACGCGGTGTGTCAGGGAAATTTCCACAACGCTCATTCGCATGTTCGTTTTTCCACTGTCTTTTTTAATTTCTTTTTTTTATATATTTTTAATTTTTTTGAAAAGAATATTTTTAAAAGAATGGGGAATGTTTTTATTACATTACTAATATTTGTAGGATTTTTTTTATTTTGTACTATATTAGTAAAAATTATTATTTTGTACATTAAATCAACTTATAAATAATATGATACATGATTGATAGTTTTGTGTTATAGCTATAAAATTTTAACGCGGATCCCCATAAATTAAATAATTAAAAAATAAATTCAAGTATTATAAAACAATTTCTATCTATAGTACAAAATACAAATTCATATCGCTAAAAGTAATATATTTACTAAACAACAGGACTTATAATCTAATAAAAAAAAATATGATTTTGGCAAACATTATATAAATTGAGTAGTATTACAAGTATTAATTTTAATCTCAATTATTTAAGTATCAACTCATATATTATATTTTTAATAGTAGATTCAATTAATTAATGTGATAGTCCTCTAAACACTTACTAATAAAAGAATAACAACTTATATATCACTTAAGTTAGTATTTAAAAGTTTAGATTAAAATTGATATCTATAGTATTTTTCATTTAAATTATACCTTTATCAATGAAGATGAAAGCTTATATGACATTACTTTATTTGATAGGTGTAATCATAAGTTATACATTTTTTAAGATTATTGGTAAATTATGTTACATTATATTTTCAGTTTACAGCATAGTCATTTGCGTGCTTTCAATTTTAATCATTTTCAGTTTATCTCTTGACTTAACTATCCATGTTAGAATTTCCATTAAAACCAGATTGAGAAAAAGGGCACCAAGTATAGTCATGTAATTTTTTTCCTTTTTTTTTTTTTTTTACAGAAACTCTAATGTAAGAGAATATTTAAGATTAATTATCCTCTTTTTTACTTCTGTTTTTAAAAGAAATTATAATAAGAAAAGGTTAAATGGGATTAAGTTAAAATTTCAAGGGTGAAATGAAAGTATTCAAAAGTTAAAAGGGTAAAAATAAAAATTATTTTTAAATTTAGGAAGAACATATTTGATTAAAAATTTCAATTTCATATACAAAAAAACTTTGTAACATACATGTCATTTTAAAAAGCTTTCAAAAAAAAAACAGCCAGTTGTAAAAGCCTATCTATACTTAATAATAAAAGAGTCAATATTCTATAAACAGTGTTTTTAAACCACTCTTTTAAGATTATCATGTAATAGTTTCGTCATCAATCACATGACGGTTCAACTACTATTCTATGGTGTTTAAATTATTGTTATGTGATTTTTGTTTTTACTTTTATTTGTCCATTCTACTTATGCTATACAATTAGGATATACAAAAGTAGAATGAAAGGCCAATCAATGATGGGTAGATTTTCTATAATTTTCTTTTATAAACGATTTTTCTTGGAAAAAATGATGATGTCTATGTGCTCTTTTTTTTTTTTTTTAAGTGCTTTACGTGTAAGTTGAATAATAATTAACTTTTTTCTTTGTTAGATTTATCATGCTTATCATATTTTGAAGGATTCATGCCAATCATACAATATTTTCTATTTACAATTTAATAATGAGACATTAAAGGCGGAGGGACAGCGGGGGTTATATGCCATTCCTGAACTTTTGAGAAATTCTTTTTTAGTCGTAAATTTTTTGTTATAATTTTCCCTTATCATAAAATATATTATAATTTTATTTCTTATTTGCTCCTTTTTGAAATTTTATCCTTAGTACTAAATTTATATGATTTTTCAAGAAAGTTTTAAATTTCACTCTTTTTTTTTTAATTTTAAGTACTCACATTTAAAATTTAATATCTCAAATAAATTAAAATCAATTATTTTATTATATAAAATTCACAATTTTTTGATTTTTAAATTTTAAAATAAAATTAAACTCTATTACAAGTTTAGTATATTAGGAAGGAAAAAAAAAAACAAATATACAAATAGATAAATGATGACAAAATATTTTAACGATGTAATTTTGATTTAATTTTTTATTTAAATCGCATCCCTCAAAAAAATTTTCTAATTCCGTTACTCTGGTCGGTGAGTGTGAGAAATAATGGATCCCCAACTATTATAATAATAATAGTACTATTATTTTCCATGTTACAGTATTGATATGGATTATACTATTTTTTAAATGACATATTGAACTGGCATTCACCTTCCAAACCTCACCCTACACAATTTTTTCATCATCAATAGATCAAAAAATCTTAAACGAGTTGTTTTAATTTTAGGTACTGTTTGTTTCTAGAATTAAGTTTAAATATAATGTAATTTTCATCTAAATATAAACGTATTATATTCAAATATTAATTACATAACATTTTATATTTAATACAATAACTATTTATTATTTTATTATTTTATTAATAATATCACATATTTTTTTCTCTCTATTTTTATCTATCACATCGCATATTTATCATTTTAATACAATTTAAATTTTTTTATCTAAACACACATTATATTTAAATATAATATAAATATTTTTTTCTAAATATAAATTATATTTAATTTATTATATTTAAACTAAATATAAATATAATAGGTTTAGTAAATATAGTCGGATGAGAAATATATTAACGAAATAATTCCTCCATGATGAACACCATATGTACAATAACCAATAGTAAAAATCATCATTTTTTTTATAGTACGTAAGAGGAATCCAAGATTTGACTTCTATTTAGAATTTAATAATGAGACACAAACGTTTACAAAAATCAGTACTATTATTTCTCACATCTTTATGTGGATTAAGGTTGCACAACCTTTCTTTTTATTTTTTTTTATTTTTCCATAAAAAGTCAAATCAAGCTCGCAATTTCCTCCCAAATCCCATCTTATCCTACCCAAACCTCTTAATGTCGTTACACCAAATGATCTTAAATGAATTGTATTAATTTTGTACCTTTATAATATGTTTAGATAGGAAGATTATTTTTAGAAAATGAAAAATTTTTAGATATGAAAAATAAAAAGTTGTTTGGATTTTTTTTTATAAAAGTGAAAAGTTATTTAAATAGATAAAAAAAATTATTTAGAGTTAATTTTTTTTATTTTTAAAAATAAAAAATTTTGAATATTCAGATATAAAAATTTAAGAAGATTCATTTTCTTAAAATAAAAAATTTTTATTTTTTAAAAATAAAACTCTCGAATAAACATTGCATTAATGATCACTCCGTTTGGACCCTTTATGAACAATAACCAATAGAAAAAATCCATCGTTTTTTACAGGTAAGTAAATTTTAAGGTTTAACTTAAAAAATAATAATAATAATAATAACAATCAGATGGAATATTGGCATTTTTTTATATAGGAATAATAGAAAAGGTAATTATCAGCAATAAAGATTAAAAACCCGTAATATTAAAAAAAAAAAAAAAAAGAGTTTTGATGATAAGATAACTTCTAACGTATACTTCCTTCTGTGGACTTTTTCCGCCAGCCTGTCAGTTGCTGAATGGCTAAGTTTCGTAATAGCGGCTGCACCGGATTACTTCTCACGCGGTTATTGTGGGCGGGTTTTGCGCTAAGTTCCTTTCGTTTTATTTTATTTTATTTTATTTTTCTTCTACAGTTTCTTTTTATTATTCCGTTCCTTGGGAAGTTGGAAACTATTACTTTCCCAATAAAAAACATGTTTTTCGAGGTCGTTGAAATTACTAAGTTGCCCACAGGTTTATATTCTTCTGTCCATCGGACATTGGGATTTCTTTTGTCTGTTTTGAGGCCCTTTTATCTTGTTTTGAATTTATTTATTATTCACTTTTTTCATTTTTTTGGGCCGTTCTCCTACTACGGTGGCCAAATTTGTGTTGGTGCGGCCATTGACGTGGTAATTTGATATGATTGTTCCTTAATTTTTTGATTTTATATTCTTGAAAATACTGATAGGTATGTCACTAAAGGTATTATTCATGTGATCGGCGTTTTTTCACTTATTTATGATAATTATTTTTTTAGAATAAAGATAATGTTTTTGTCCTATAAGTATTGCATTTTTTTCCTTTTTTTTTTGGTTTTGTTTTGTTTTGTAATAATGATGATGGTCTCCCTACACTGTTGTAGTGATTTATGCCTAGTTCATTAAAGTTATTTTTATATATTGTTGGTGATGATCTTTTCACTATAGGTCTCTAGGTTTCAATCTATCGGAATTTTTTTATTAATTACAATGGTATTATCAAAGGAGTTATATGTGTATTTGATAATTAGTGTGCCTTTTTAATTTTTTACCATCGAAATTCATTACACATTTAACCTCCTAGCGCACTCCATTAGATTTTACAGACGGATTTGAAATTGATGTTATGTTCCTTTGTGTTATGAGGTCATTTGAGTTAATATTGGTGTTTGTATTTTCTTGATTTTAATTACAATTACCCTTAAAAAAAAGTCATAGCTCAACTAATTTTCTATATATGTCGATTTGGTTCCTAAAATAAATGAAGAAGAAAAAGAAAGCAAAGATATATAATTATCAAAAGCAAATGTTAGAGTATGGAGGATTCAATAACTAAGTCTATCTAGAAGACTATTGCAAAAAAAAAAAAAAAAGTCTATATAGAAGATGTAAAGAGCTTCTTTATGAGTCAAGCCCTGAATTAAAGAGGCTCTTCTTTATTATCCCAATTTAGGTACGGTGTAACAATTTGTAAGGCAAAAAAATTCAAACTTAGGTGGCTGCCAAAATCCGCCCAAAACCATGCAAAACTCAATTGGGCGATGGGTTTACAGTTTTCATGTTTGATGTTGGTCCCCACCGGCACTTCCCAACGGAACTAGACTGGTGTTTAGAAAGTAAAAAAATATATATATTTATATATACACACACACCTTATAAAAGATGGAAAGTTAAAATGATTGAAAAGATATTAATTTTTCTTTATATTGTCCTGTAGACAGTATGGAAATAAAATAAAAAATTTGTATGATTACTATTTTTTTTAGAGAAATATTTATAATGTTTAACTTTAAAAATAGGGGTAAAAAATAATTTTAATAATCTTACGGTGGATTAAGTTTTTGTTACCTATTTTCAAAATGACTAAAATGAGTGAGTCCCACCACAAAAAAAAAAATTTTCCAACGTATTTTATTTTTCATTTCCTTTTCTTCTTACTAAACAACTCACTACATTATTTTCTATTCAATTATCCCTTTTCACGCTTCCTTCCCTTCTCTTTTTCATCCTATCAAACATAACATTAATCTAATATCTAATATTTTATAAAACGACACTTGTAACTTTTTTCATAAGTTCATGTATAATTTTCTCAACTCTATATTACAAGAAAAAATGACTCTTAAACATCATAAACAAAACCTATATATATATATATACATACATACATTTTATAAAACAAAGTGATGTTGAAGCTAAGCAAGGAGCCAATGAACGTCCATAAACTTATTCATGTCTCCATGTGGCATGAAATCTAAGCGCGTTTAGCAGACAATAACTCTCTGTCTGGCGTTGATTCGTTCTCTCTGAAGAAGTCAATTTGATCATCCCTGCTGGCTAGCTACTACGGTTTCAAAGTCCAATACACGCATCAAAACATCACATTTAATTTGTCAATTTCATGATCTTGATAAAGCCATTATTATTATTTGTTTCCTATCTCCTTTTCTTTCCCTTTCAATTCTAAACGTGAATGGCTATTTTTGAGGATTTTATGGTAAAATATCTTTATTATAATTATGTGTAATTTTTTTAACGTTAGAAGTTATATCAAGGTAAGTATATATCAGTACGCTAATTCAACAGTCTAGGACTTCTTCTTTTGCTTTATTTTCAATACTTTATTAATATGCTCACCTAAATCTCGATCAATAGTCATGATGAGTTTTGTCCACCCACATATATATATATATTATATTTTTGGAAGCAACATAATTTGCTTGTATTAATAATTGAGAATCCACCAATAAATAGTGGGAGATAAAGTCAGGTGCCTCGTCTACAAAAACATTTAAACAACCATACTTGAAGTAAAAATGCACTATTTAATTACCAGTTGAACATATTTAATATGATAAATAAACGATTGTCTGCCCATATTTTTATCTAGTTAGTTGTGATTTAATATAGTGTATTGGTAAGTGTAAACATTCTTTTTTTTTTTTTCTTATTTAGTTTTTTCTATTGGGGTTTATAGTGCATTTTTTCCTTATAATAAGTGTGAACACCCCTTATTTCTTATTAAGTTTTTTCTATTAGGTTTTACTAATAAGGTTTTTAACGAGATCTATTATAGATTCTGATTTTCAAAAATGTGGTTTTGACTATATTTTTTAACGTCAGAATCTGTTTTACTTTGTTTCTCTTATGTATTTATTTTTTAGTTGCTTTGCCTTTTGTGGATAGTTTGTATAATGTCAGTTTGAATCTATTATTATTTTTTCTTATTTTTAATTTTTGGAGATGGATAAATAATATAGATTGCTAAAGAAGTGCCAATTTAATTGGAGTGTCCCGGCGTACTTACTAATTTCTGTCTCTAACAATTTTATGTAGAAAAAATATTTATATTGGCACTTTCTAAGTATTTTTGTATGGTTACCATTGGATACGTAGCTTTTGAAAGAAATATATTAAATTATATATAAATAGTACTTTTTATCGCCATAAGAATTGGAACAATTTTTATTCTACAATAATGGCGTTTTGAAAGAGTTGAAGAGGTATTTCTCATGGAGCTCCAATTTGCCTTCTCAATGCATGTGCACCACCAACAAAAAAGGAGCACGAAGAACTTTATTATTATTATTATTATTTTTTAACATCTTCATTAGAAATTGGTTTAACTAGTTTGTTTATTAAATTAATTGTTTATTATATCAAACTTAATAGTCTGAAAACTACAATTGCAGATATATTATTTTAGTTAAAGAATGCTGCAAGTTTTTAGCTTAGAATTCTCATTGTTTCATTTTGGATTATATTGACCAACATTCAACTAATATCTACGATTTTGATTCTTTGGCTTAAAAAATTGCTAAAATTCCTTTACAAAAGGCTTCTATTTTTTATTTTTTATTTTATTTTGAAGGGATATCAACAAAACAGTTGTCTTGCTAATTTTGAGAAATTACCATTATTTACTCGGCACATTAATTTATATTAAAAAAAAGTATAACTAGTACAATTGTACAAATTGCTCTTGAGCTTGATTAAGCACTAGTTTTAAGTTGCCACGCAAGTTTGAAGTATTACATTCATTCCTCTAAACGTTGAAATAGTTGCAAGTTTTGTTGGTCTAGTTTTGAATGGATTTCGTGTGTTGAAGTATTAGACAGTTTAGGACCAAGCAACAAGAAGGATATATATTTTTTTCATAGGAAAATTGAATGAATAACAATTGAAGTTATTACACCTTATATGTTTTGAGCACTATTCGCTTCAAACACTTTTCAAAGCAATTTTTATTTTTCATTTAATATAGGTTATTAGAATATAGAGAAATTATAATTAGATTGTCAGTTTTGACTACTTCTTAAAAAAAAATATTGAACATTTTATTTTGTTTTGTTTTGTTTTTTTTTTTGAAATCTAGTCCATTAATAATATACCACTAAGGGTCTGCTTGGGAGAGTTACTAAAAGCTGTTTTTGATTTCTTAAGTTTAAAAATTGTTTTTAAAAGTATTTAGATAATTGATCAGAAAAGTTTTTGATTTTTCAAAAGCACTTCTTGATAAAATAAAAAATTTAACTTTTGAAAAAATTTCTTATAAATAAACTTTAAAGTTTATGTCAAAGTTTAAGTTAAATATCATAAACAACTTTAAAGTCATTTTGATTTTAAAAACTCTATTAAAAAATAATTTTCCAAAACCATAACTTTTTACTTATTTTCTTCTAATAACTAAAATTAAAAATAAAAATTTTGCTAAACAGCTCCTAAATCCATCAGTGATTGATATAGGATCCGTTTTGGATACAGTCGTCAGATAGAGTTTTAACTAATTTAATTCTAAAACTCTCAAATGGATTCATAACTTTAATTTTTATTGATAGAGGTCAACCAATAATATCATTTTTAATTTAACAAAAATTAAGATATTTACTAAGAAAACTACTAAAAAGGACACATTTCTATAAAAATGCCATATCCGCCTCACACAATATTTTATTTAAAATGTAAGATTAAAAATATTTTTGTCGAGAATTGACCATAAATTATCATAAAAGAGTTTCTACCGAAAAAAATTATAAAAAGTAAGAGAGAGAGAGAGAGAGAGAGAGGCATCAAACTAGGGGTAGAGGCGTCCATGTGAAGAAGATAAGACAGCTTGAAGCCAAAAACGAAGCCACAACGGCGTCGAATATAGAAAAGCAGAGCAGAAGAGAATATCCAAAATGAATCAAATCCCACACGCACATCCCAAGTGCCGACCGCGCCCGAGTCCGTGTCAGCCAGCTGGTGAACCACTGTTATATACAATAGCATTGCTAATTTCGGAAACAAACGTGCCAAATTCCAAGTCCTCCTTTTAAGGAAAAACAAATCCCAAAAAAAAAAAATAATAAAAACAACAACAACAACAATGTTTTTCATTAACTCTTTAATCAATTGAAAACAATATAGACAAGTTCTACCGTTGAAAATGAGTTGTCTCTAACGCGCCAATGGCGTTGTGTCAAATAGAACTCCGCTGATTAGAGTTCTAAGTCTCATCGAATGTTTGAAAACAATATTATATTTATATTAAATTTAAATGTAGAGTATGTGATATGATTGATAAAAATATATATAAAAAAAAAGAAAGAATATGTAATATGATTAGTAAAAATAAATTAAAAAGAGAATGATTTATAATGATTATATCAGATTTAAAATTTATTAGTGTTTGTGTTTAAATGTAATGTTTTATTAATAAATACATGTTTAATTGTTTTCAAATATAATACGAATATAATGTATAATCTAAACATTCTTTTAAATTTGAAACGTGTGAATTTTTCTTTTAAATTAATTGAGTGTCTAGAAGACGTTGGTGCCAAAAAGATTTTTTTTTTTTTTTTTTCAGGTTTGTAGGAATATTGTCATGTTTTTAAAATTTTTTTGGAGATATTGTCATGCAATATTGTAAACTAACATTATAGATGGATTATCAATAAAATAGATGATTTAATGATTTAGAAACATTAATACGTCAATAAAAATTTAGGAAAATAAGATGAGTGGCCATTTTTCGGCACCCACCCACCTAAAATTTATGGCTGGTGGTAGTAAAAATTAGGCTTCATATTTCCTTACCTCTTGTAATTCATGTTTCACTCTTCCTTCTCCATCGACACCGTCGTTGCTCACACAACTTTTTCATCGTCTGTATTGCTTCTAGCAGATCTTATCATCCAATCAGCTTTGAGCATCCATATGAAGAAAGAGAAGAAGAGTTTTTTTTTTTTTTTTATAATCAATGATTTATTCCGATTTATTGATAACATACTTTGGCCAATCAATTATTTACTCTGGCCTATCAATGATATACTAAGTGTATCAATTATTTACTCTAGTCTATAAATGATATGCTTAGTCAACAAATGACTTACTCCGCTCTATCATTGATTTACTTTGGTTTATCAAGAAGATGATGTTGAGAAAATATCAAATTTTTTAAAATTAATAAAGGTTTTCACTCATGAATGCATGGAGGATCTTGGTGATGAGGGAGGCATAGATTCCTACGAGGTCTCCAAGACGACCAAGTACCATGGGAATCGATCTTCTTTGGCATGGATTTTGACGAGGTCTTTGATCACAACGAGAGATAGTATTTTTTGTTGTTAAGATTTTCGACATGGCGGTTAAAATTACATTAAGGATTAATTAATATTCTTTGCTGTTAGGGTTTTCGACATGATAGTTAAAATTATGCTAAGGATTTATACAATCTTCACTGTTATGATAAGATAACCAAATGTAATTAAGGGTATTAATGTTTTTCCAAGACTATTGGTATTTATCAAGGTAATTTTAGTAAACTAGTGCCATTTTGGTTAAAAATGATCATTAGTCATCATGCCCTCTGGTGCAAAAAAGATTGAGATTGAGTCTTTATACGACAAGAGAGATGGAAAATAGAAAGGAAGGAGAAGTAAATACCTATGTGAGTAAAATAAAAAAGTAAGGAAGAAGATTTTCTTCATATTATTTGATAGAAGAGAAATAAAAGAGTGAAAATATATATTATATAATACATATTACAATTATACATTCATATAAATACGAAGATAATTAGAGATTGAGGTCTAAATATGTATTTTATATACCAATTTAATTTTCCATATATTTTATTTCTAATGTTGGAATGATAAAAAAAAAACAAACAAACAAACAAACGGTGAGTCCTATTAATATACAACTTTCTTACTTTTTTTTTTTTTTGGTTAAATTAGAACTTCATTCAGAAGAGAAAAGCCACAGGCCTACACCAGAAACAACCGAAGCAATCACAATACAAGGAAACAAACAAACAAATAAACTAACTTTCTTCTTAATTCTCTCTCAATCAAACAATCAAAAATTATTTTTTCCTTCCTAAAATCTCTCTTTTAATTGCCTTCCTCCCTGTTTTTTATTCTACTAAACATAAGCTAAAATTAGTGAAAAGACTTAAGCTAGAGGATTTAAACTATCATCAAATTATCATTAAATTATATGTGAAAATTATGAGATTTATGACCTAATACTTTAAATTATTATCATATTACTAAAATATCAAAGGCAAAATGATAGTGTTACTCTTTAAAAAAAAAAAAAAAAAGACGTTAATGTTAATTGTTTAGTACCAAAAAAAAAAAAAAAAGTTTTTTATGGAATCGTCCTAACGTGCCTGCATGTTTTTGAGAGGGCCTACACGGTCTAATTTTTTGGCCTTTTTTTCCATGTGAGCTCCACTCCCAAACGTCTCTGCTCTGCTTTTGGTGCGTTTGGCGTGAGCCGGTGATGGGGCTGATGTCCCGGCGTGATTGCATCCAAATCAATTTTGGTATGATGAGACTTGAAAAAAAAAAAAAAAGGATGAGAGAGAAAGAGATTTGTGCTCTCTCTCTCTCTCTCTATATATATATATGTATATGCATATTAGTTGGGTATTTCGTTTATTCCTAGGCCCATGATTGTGGTGGTGAAAAACTAGCCAATGTCTATCATCATCCTGCGGTTTGGAACTTTGTCGAATGACACCCAATCAATTAGAATATTATGAAAAAACTTATTGGGTGTATTATTGATTTACTAGTTAGATTTTTTTTTTTTTAAGTTAAGATAAGGGATTTGAATTTTTTTATCTTATTATTGGAGTTATAAATAAAATTATTATTAGATTATGATTGTAATTCTATTGAATTAATCAGTTAAATTTATAATTATAAATAGTTTTGTACGTTGAATTGTAGATTGGAAATTCTTATTTTATATTAATATAAAATTAATCTTACACTAAAAGTAACAGTATGAATGGATATAATGAAAGTATAATTCCTGCAATAGATTTTGCCACTTTCGTTTTTTATGTTTCAATAATTCAATCTAAACATACATCACACGGTTTAGATAGATGGAATGTCAATTTTTCGAATTGGTCAGTCTAAACAAGTGCAAGACGTGTTCACACTCGAGTTTGCGTTTGTTTTTTTTTATTTATCATGGCTTTAGTGCATCCAAAACAGTTGGATATATGCAGCACATACCATAGCCTTTGAATTTTTTTTTTTAATATAAAAGTTTCAATCTAAACATCGATCACCGTTTAGATATATGGCTTGTCAATTTTGCGAATTGGTCAATCTAATCAAGTGCAAAACGTGTTCACACTCGAGTTTGTGTTTGTTTTTTGATTTATCAAGGCTTTAGTGCGTCCAAAACAGTTGGATATATGTAGTCCATACCATAGCCTTTGAATGAAACTTTTTCAATTTTTATCAAGTGTCAGTTGAAAATTTTGTATAACAATACAAATATATTTGTATTGTTTTATATATAAGTATCTAAACTTCCTTTGTTTTCTACCAATATGTCATTTTTACTCCATTTCCATATCATGAATATCACAATCATTCATTTTGTTTTTAATTTAATGTCAAATGCCTCATTTTGACAAATATTTGACCAAATCATAAGCTTTTAAAAGAACATTATAGCTACGAGATTGATCAAATTAATCAAACATAAAGTGTTATAAGGTTACAAGAATGATATTTTCACACTTTAGTTTGGCCAAATTTTCTTAAAAGAAGTTTTTAACATGAAATTGTAAATATAATATATTACAGTAGTATTCCTAAATACATAAACGTGACATTTTAATAAAATATATGGGAGGTTAAGTAATTTCTTTTTGATCATTTGAAAAATAAGATGTAAATACATTACAATTTTGAGATGTATTGTTATGTATTTTTAAGTTAGCCTTATCAGAACCAAAAACATTAGCTTATATATACATTAATTGTCATTAGAACAAAACTTTCACATGATTATTACTTTTTTTTTTTTTTTTTTGGAGTTCCAATTTAAGATAGGTACCAAATTATCATCTTATCAAGCATGCACCCATACAATGTACAAAATAGCCAATACCACATAGCATAATATATTTTGTAGCTTTATGTCGAACTAAGACAGAAAATGACTTCAAGATATTTGTTAATTTAAGCTCAAAGTTTTGATGGACGTTTACAAGATAGAGGCCCAAAGATAGAACAAACCTCAAGGTTTAGAAGGAATCATATCTACTTGCAAAACATATAGCGGCCATTACACATATATACATGTGTGTGTGTGTGTGTGTGCGCGTAGAGAGAGAGCATCATTGGCTTAGAGAAGATAAACCAATGCACTTATCACTAGGATGAAGCAGCTCTGGTCAATGAAGCTCAAGAAGTTTGTTCTAAAGGTGACTTTAAATCAAAATTCAGTTCAGAGTATCTATTTTCCCTTAATTCTAACTGTTAAGTTCCAGCTGGTAAACGTACATTCTTCAAATTCTGCACTAGTCTATATAATATTATAATATTCTTTCTTCCTATTTACCAATGTTGTTTACAGTCTCATGTCATTGTAGATAATTTATCTGTGAAAGAAATTAAAGGCCTTAAAAGCACATTCATGGGCAGTCCGATTCATCCCGACGCACAGATTTCCATTCTTGACTGCCATTCTTGTGGCTTCTGAATGCATACATATCAGACCAATGCTGATGGAAATGGATTGACAGATTACATCAAATCTATATCTGCTCCAACACACAGATAAAGACTGGAAAGAGACAAGAATCCCTTGAAAGTACTCAAGGTATAATTCCAGTTCAAGCCAAAAGTAAACTCTACAGACAAAAATACATTTATTGGCCTCATTCGGCTATTGTTCAAAAAATCATCAACGATTTGAGAGAGGTGGTGGTGGTGGTGCATGCAACTCTAGATGCGCATTTTTCCCCCCTTAAGACCACCATATGCGCTTAACACAACGGCTCCCCAGAAATCCCCCAACCTCAAAGGTACCTACCACTAAGGGCAATGTCCTATTTTGGTTCCTTGATATGTTATATCAAGCCTAGGAATCTAATCGAACCGGGTCTGGCCAAACTCTCACAATGGGACCCCTCGGATATGTAGGCATGAATAATTTATCATACTCAACTACAAGTTATGTGCCTGTTGAACACATCTTACATCAACAACGAGATGACGGATGTGTGGAGCATACCATTTCACTCGCTCCAAGTGTTCTACAGAAACTTCCCAATAAAGACCTGCATGTGAACACATTTTAACAGTTTCACGTCTAGATTAAGGAAGAGAAACTGACAAATTGTCTAAAAGGCTTGCACTTGAGTCGAAATTGAAATACCTTCAGATTTAGCAATCTCAGTTATTGAGTTTGATACATGTTCAACCCATGAAGCATCCTCCGAGTCCTTCACATTCCCATGTATGTGTAACATCCCGCCCTCGCTCCTGCGTTCCCAAGAAAATTTCAAAATTAGTGTACAAGTGGAAACTTTCAAGGAAACTACATTATTACTGGTGTTAATTATTCAGGTGTCAAAGGGTGAAAAAGAACAAGAATTTTTAGCAGGATAAGTGAGAAATTTAACTTATTTATTTAAGAAAAAAGAACGACATTAAATATTAGGATGTATCACCTTAATGCCCTAACAGCAGTGATCCAACTACCCTCACTTGTTGGAAGAAGACCAAGACAAACTCGGTCAGCCACTCCCTGTAGTAAACAATCAAGATTTTAGTGACAACATCAATATTTAACAAAACCGGACCCTACTATTTCGACGAATTAATTCAAAAAGTGATTTGAAATTAGGCTAAAGAATTTTGGTAAATTAGTTAAAATCAGAAAAGAATCATTATTATGCAATCATACCCTAGGGGCTGTAGCTCTGTTATCTCCCTCAAGTACGACACATCGATCTGCTACTGAATTTAATTGCAGATTACGTTTAAGTGCCTCAACAGCATGTAGGTTCCATTCACAAGCATAAACTTGTTTTGCCTTGGCCCTGATTCAACCAACTTCATCACTTAAAAAGTAATGCCAATTTACATATTCTAAAAGAAGAAATTGCAGACAACACGACTAGGTAGAACTTGAGCATAGGAAAGGCTCAGGTGGCAGCATGTTTCAATCAGAATGTTCAAGACAACAATCATCATCCATAGTAAAACCCACAAAGGTGACGAGGCCAAACTCCACCCCACTAAAGCTTACTATTTTTCGAGACAGATTGAAATTCAAGAGATCATTTTGAATTTTGAAGTTCATCACATGATTTTAATTTTCTTTGAGAACAAACGACCTAAAAATTGCACACTATGCTTAATCTTTTATGAGGTACTCCTACTCCCAGGAAAATCATAACTGCAAAACAACAAAGTAAAGCCAAAATCTGGCGATAACATACCCGACAAGAAATGGCAGCACAAAGTATCCAATTCCAGCAAAAAGATCCACAAGAACCTCATTTTTGCAGTCCAAACGGGCCATGCGTCGCTTCTCAGAAAGGTTACCCCAAGAGAACATGCACTTTGTAGCGTCAAAAGAATAGATAATTCCATTTTCACAATGATCAACCCAGCCACTCTCTCCAACAAGAATCTCCAAGGTACTATCCCTTGTACCTGTTTGTGCAACTCGTCCCTATAACATACCAGCAAATTCAAGTCAAGATTCTATAAACGTAGCACCTACTAAAGCTTGGTATTTAGATTACATATCTGCCTTACAGGCTGCATTTGAAAGAAATCAACCCTGCAGATAAACATACTCATGTTGTTGCATTTACATGCGGGTGTCTGGCCAACAGTCATGTAAAATAGCTTACCTGACGAGCAACGCGGCGGGCATTAAGCGATTTAGCAATAATAGGCCAAAGTTCCTCCTCAATGGAACTCCATAATGGATTCTTGAAAGATGATATTGGAAGCACAATGATATCCCCAAGTCGTTCCCATCTGTGTGAAAAAATCAATTAAGTATGTGTAGCAGCAGTAGGTAACACTACTTTTCAAATGAAAACAGCATCCAAGACCCACAACAATATTATGTGGCTGCCAGAAACATCCCATTCAGGAACTTGACTTGTCAAATTTCTAACTAAAGATAGCTATATATATATATATATCATAGTTATTATAGCTATAAACAAACCTTGTGGGTAGTTCCTCCAGAAGTTTTATTGGTAGGCCTTTTTCCTTGATTAGAGTGGCTACAGCTTTATTCATTGTGCTAAAGGGAGATTTCGCAGCTTTTCTTACTTGAACAACCTTGTCCACTACCTTAACAGCGCCACATTCCTTCAGAATGTTCATGGCTTTCAAACACGTGGCATCATTGAAAACTGATCCTTCTGCTTTAACTGGTTGAAGTAAGTGGCCATTCTTTCTTTCAAATGTTTCCCCAAAAGAATTAAGTACATTGCAGAAATTCTTATTAACAGGAAAACAAACATGTAATCCATCTTCATGAGAATAAACCTTTCTTGCAAGATCTAACCATTCAAACTTCTTCAATACATCCTTCCCTGTTTTGGCATATTTTCTTTCCATCTGTAGAACCCAATATGAAGAAGCAAGCTGTTGATCTCCATCATTTGATTCATATGATAGATCACTCTCAAAATCTATCCCAGGATCTCCAGATAAAGTTTGCTGATGTTCAGCTTGTGAGTTTTTAAAACCGCCACCATGCTTTTTCTTTTCCCCTTCATATGACTCAGTAATATGCCTTCCACCATTTTCATCAGATCTGATATTATCAACTGAAGAAATGAGGGGAAGCAAGTTAATTTTCATGGACTCACTAAATTTTGTTCCAAATGCATAGCAAGCTGCCCCACCACCAATCATGACAAGGTCATCACCAACAACATTGGCTGCGCTGCGCAGAAACAAATATTTATCGTTGGAATCAAGCTTTAAATGCCTCCACATACGAACATGCAAATCAAACACTGATAACTCCTCACAATGTTGGACTGGACAACCACCAATAACACCAATATAGTTTTTGTAAACAAACATGGAGTGAGAGAACCTTGCATGTGGACTTCTTCCCGCTACCTCTTCCTTTTTCCATTGACATGTTTCTATATCAAAACTGTATAGATCTCCAAGGGCTTTCTCACCATCATATCCTCCAAAGATGAATAACTGAGATCCACATGCCACCATAGAATGAGAATGTCGGGCACATGGTTGCTCCCCACCAACGACTAACTCTTTCCACTGCATATTAGTTGTATCAAGGACATGGAAGGATGAAGAGACACTATCATTGTTTAGTCCACCAAAAACATATATCTTTGCACCTCTAACTGCTGCAACATGTCGATGACTGTGTAAAGTAAAATTGAATTCACATCAAAGACGACTAGATTAATTCTTGTTTAGATGATTTAACTTCAATGCCATAAACAGAGACTTTAGACTTATTCATGAAATATTCAAGTGATGATTAACAAGACATATGAAATGAAAATACCATCTACTGTGAAATAAATGTCATGGTAATTAACGATTTCAAGATTGACATATACCAATGGTAACCTCAAAATAATATCTATGAAAAGCAGGGGAAGAGAGAGAGAGAGAGAGAAAGAGAGACTTGAAGAAAAGTAAAACATTACCTAGGAGGAAAGACATCACCAGAGCACTCTAGCAACTTCCATTCGTTCTCAGTTATATTGAGAGCCCAGACATCACTCAGAATATCCTCAGGACCAGCCCTGCCTCCAATAACAAACATGTTATCTCCAACCAAAGACAACGTATGACTTAAGCGCGGAGATGGGCCACTCTTTGTGACAATTTCTTTTAATGTGCCAGACAATGTATCCAGCAGAAAACAAGTGTTTCTTCTTCCATGTCTTCCCATGCCACCAAACCCACCAAAAACAAGAACTCCATTGCGGTTTGAGCTACCCAATTTACAAGCTGAGTGACCCCAAAGAAAAAGCTTTTCAATGGGTTCACCAACAATGTCCATTTTAATAACGGATAGACTAGAACTGGGAACTTCAACTAACCCTGCCAATGTTTCAAAGACTCAGAGACTTTGCTTTCACGTTAATTTCACGTTAAAAGGAAGGTTTCCTGCAATCAAATATATAGTACATTATAGTACTACTTATACTACCAAATAGCAATTCACTCTCACTTCAACCAGTATGTGTTATCATTTCTAACTAAGTCCCTTCAAAACTGAGTTCTTTAGCTCTATGGTCGTGTTTCCATATTTAAGATAGGGAATTAAAAAGTTTCTAATTTAGAATTCTGGTGTTTACTTGGAATTAGATAAAGTGGGTCTAAATGCCAAATCAGGAATTGAGTTTCTCCATAAGGGGGAAGTTCCAACCTCAAGCCTACAAAATTTAAAAAAAAAAAAAATGAAGAAGGAATAAAGTCATAACCTTCTTTACCAAATTTACCTTTATTTCAATTATATCATTCCCTATATTCAACGGTATATTTGTAACCACACATTATTATTCCAATTCCAGAATAGATTTTAGTTTTCATTATTTAGCAAACACCATTATAGAAATCTAGAACTTAATTCCTTCTATCATTTAATCTATCTCTCTTTTTTTTTTTTTAGTTCCCTATTGTCTAAGACTCGATGGAGATACAATTTAATACAAAATCTAACTCAAAGAGTTAACTATACAGAAGTGAAACAAAACATAAATAAAATTAAAAAAAAAAATCGAATTACCAGATTGGAAATCCTCGTCTTTTCCTTCCAATTCCTCAGAACCAGCACCACAAACTGAGCCATTACTACACTCAACTGCCTCATTCATTGATCCAAAACCATTGTTTTGTAATGCCAGGAAAAACCCCTCAGTTCTCTTCCGATTTGCCTCCATTTTCTCATTCGCTATTGTAACAAGGTACCGTACATACTCTGCAGACACCATGATCTTCTGGTTGCTTCCTAGGGGGAGCTCCAATCTTATCGAACACCGAATTGCAATAATCACTCGCTTGCTAATGCTGGTAATGCCGGATTCTCTGAATCCAGAAGCTATCGCCATAGAAACTAGTGACTGAGCCGAAGCAAGGTCCTTACACTCAACAGCGAGGATGAAGGGTTCGAACCTGAAGACGAGCTCTGACTGTTGATCACACCGATTTGCCTTGGAGGGGAAGAGGAGTTCAAGGACCGAGTCAGGATCAGCCGGTTCGTGGGTGATGAATAGCCATGAACCTCCGAAGGCCTTTTTCTTCGGCTTCGTGGCAGCAGTGGAGGAGGGTTGGGAGAGGATAGAGATACGGCCCGAGCAGGAACTGGTGGTGAAGTATGAAGGGTGGCTGTTGATGGCATTGATGAGGGGTATGATTGGCGTGTCCAACGAGCCCTTCGGTGACTTGTCCATTTCCGACAACCCCAGCGACTCCAACATTGCTTCTTTCCGCTTACCAAACTCCATTATTCGACCTCTAAGTAAAGAACCTCCCAATATCAGAGCTAATAAACTTTTCTTTCAGAACAAAAATTCTGAAACTTCAATCAACAAACAAACAATATGGACAAACAGAGTTCCAACTTGCAACATATATGACAAAAGCCAGCATAACGCCTAAAATCGAGCTTCAAAATTCTCAAATAAACGAAGAAATTCACAAAACAAAAATATGATTTACAGAGTTTGTGAGGAATCTTGAGCATTTTCAAGTTGGCCAAACACTCAATAAAACAACAAATTGCCATAAATCAACAAGAAACGGTGCTTTAAAAAAAATAGAACAAAAAATGTGGTTACGAAAATCGGAGAAAGTAGAGGAGAGAAAGCGTACCAAAAGGAGAAGAAACAGAAGAGAAATGGGAGAAATAGACGGCGGCGGTGGTTGGTGGAGAAGCGAAAAGTGAAGGAGGAGAGGGACGGAGGGAGGGAGAGCTTGCGTGGGAAAATAACAACAATGGTGGGAGGGAAGTGACAACTAGGATTTTTCCATAAGGCCCTGCAGATACAGATATTGAGAAATTATTAATTAGGCCGGTTTTTAGATACTTATTTTTAAAAAATACTGATTTTTTTTCATAAGAAAATGCTCATAGGCCGTAGCCATTATAACGATGGATTAGCAGATTAATAAGATACTCTATATCATCCATCAAATATAATTAATTGTTGATTTATTATAATTTCAAATATAATTTAGTAATAATTCTACATTCAATTTCATAAAAAAAATATAAAATTTAAATCCTTCTTCAATTAAAAAAAAAAAGAGATTGATATGTAAATTATCGATTATCATTGATTAATTATACGTGTGCGTATTGGTCATTTAGTGATTAACCATTAAGTGATAGTTGATTGATCAATTTTCAATCATTTTTAAAAAAAATGACTATTTTGTCAATTTAATAAAACTTACGATATTTATTAAATATATACTTAAAAATATCATTTCGTTCCACATATCTTTACTATTTTTTATTAAAAAAAAACTAACTATAAAAATTCCTCATTAAGTACAGCCCTAGCAAAATTTTATCATTCAATTTTCAAAGCATAATATCTATTCTCTAAGCTGTAAAATGTTAGCGAAAAAATCATTTCAGAATTTTTAACAGAAAATTACATCCGATATATAAATACAAGAGTGTATTTAATAGGAAAGAAAGATGAAAAGAAGGAGATGGATGAATAAATTTATGAAATGATCTTGACATTTATCGTTATATGATTATTTGTATTGATAAATAGGCATCAAATAAATCGATGAAATTGATACGTATATCATATTGATGTCAGTATCTTATGAAGTTGTCTCATGTCTCAATAGAAGGAACTTCTCCTATGAAAGCTTAAGATAGTAAAGGGCAAAGCGTTTCACTACTTGTTTGACAAACTCCTTTCCATTGTCTTGCTTAAGGAAAAAGTCAAGTAAATCTTGAAGCCAGTGAAGAAAAAGTGCCCAAATTTTGGTGGGATACGCGGAAAACATGGATGGCCAAACAGAAGCCACACACGTTTTAACTACTCTTAAGTTTCTGCTTCGTTTTGTGTTAGGTTGGTTTCTTCATGACACTCAATGTGAGCGTCCCTGCAGCTTGTGCCGATGGCAAGCGCCGTGGTTTTCCGAGGCCTACTTCATTGCATATCGAGGTGATAGAGTTTCCTAATGATCTAGATAGCATTGGATTTTTATTTCTAAAGTACTCGAATGTGGTTTTCCGAGGCCTACTTCATTGCATATCGCTTTCACTGACCACATGTGGAAATTCTTTCGAGCTTTTCTTGTGATTTTGTCTTTGCTTCGCAGACGTCATTTTATAGATAGGGGTTTTATAATAGTGTGAGTGCTCCGTGACTGCTTTGCCTTCTTGTTTAGCCCTCCGTTTGGCCTGACCAAGCATGTCATATTGCAAGACATCAAAGAAAGAAAACAATTTCAACACAAAGAAAACCATGCTCACTCCAAAGAGCACGGCTAACTCCTGTCAAAAAAATATAATAAAGAACAGGTTATGCGGCACTTCATGTTCTCCCTCGGTGCCAAGCGCCCATGTTGTGAATAGCAAACAATAAGCTAACTTTTCTGTATTTTAACATCCAGATTCATTACATAATATGAGATAATATGATTAGTTAGATATTATTTACAACATCAAAATTTGATCGAACACCTCTCAAACCATGTCAAATATGATCTTGATGTGAACTAGAAAAACTTCAAGATAAGGATTATATCCCTAAGACTACGGGCACATTTGACAAAATATTTCATTTTAACTTTACTCAAATACAATATAATTTTACACCAAACACAAATTTTACAACAGTGCTACGAAAACAATTACTATTCAAAACATTTTTAAAACAATCACATCAACTTTTCAACTTTACTATTTATCTCTACTTTTACCAATCACATCAACTTTTCAACTCTAAAATACTTTTCATCCAAACACACATTTCATTCAAATACAAAACAAATACTTTTCAACCAAATACAACATTTAAAAAACAAATTTCATTCAAATACAATCAAAATACAATGCGTTTACCAAACGCCCCCTACATGTCACATGTTTAGATAGCCTTCAATTTCTAGTTTAAAAAGAATTGGATAAGCCGAGATTGACAAGCGAAGTGATCAACCCAAATCAAGAGATTTTCTTTCTTATTTTTTTTTAATTTATTCAAGCATTCTTGGTCACTTTTTGAAACTGACTTAAAAATTTAAGTCTTTGCCATACACCACTATGCGGTGCGTTAATTCCTTGGTTGCTCTTTGTTTTGCACGAACGTACATATGAAACCTCAGCTCCTGTTGATTTCCTACTCATCCTCAGCGCCAATGATTATCACAAGTTACGGTAGTTTTTAAGGACTTAGCCGTCCTTTTTCATTAATTACAGAAATTGTTATTTTTACAGTTAAATTAATTATTTAATATATGAATATATTAAAAAATTTACAAAAACAAAACATAAAACTGATATTATTTATAAATTAGACCGTTGGAAAGTTAATATAATAACTATTAATAATAAAATAGGACACTTTCTTAATATGACACTTTGTTAGTAAAAACAACTAAAATATGATGTTACATATATTGACCACATTTCAAGTCGATCCAAATGATCTATCTTTTTCATCTAGAAAGCTAACCTTGAAGCATTCAAAAGCAGTCGAAGGTAATTAGCAACTCTGAATTTGTATCTAATTTTTTGGAAGTAAATGCAATATCTAAAATATCTAAAATCTTCAACAAAGACTCGATATTGTACAACACCTTTAAAACTCTACCTTATATGATTGATCAAACGAATTTGTATCTAATTTTTTTATAAGTAAATGTAATATCCAAAATATCTAAATTTGTATCTAAAATCTTCAACAAAGACTCGATATTGTACAACACCTTTAAACCTCTACCTTATATGATTGATCAAAACTAGCTTCGTCTTTCTTCACATCTCAATCCAAAGAAATGAAATCATAAGAGCTATGTATACACAAATCATACCCAAATATATATATATATATAACTTGACTTGCTATTCCCAAGCATTGTCCCTATGTACATGATAAACAAGATCACAAGTAAAAGAAGAAAAGTTATAAACCGCCAAAAAAAAATTGTTGGTACAAGTAATTTCACACCTAATTCAACATCGAAATACTATGTTCAAATCTTTAAAACACCTAAAATATCTAAGAATTACACATTTATATATGCTGTTCAAATTTCGAACCAAAAAAAATTTAAAAAAAAAAAAAGGAGAGAGGGGAGAAAAATCACCAAGTTTCCGAAGCCGGCTAAGTATTTTTCTTGCCCCGGGTGAAGTTGTGAAAAGAGAATAATTTCCCCAAAGCCTTAAGAAACACCGCGGTGCTGGTTCTCTTAGGCAGTCTCACCAAACAGTCTTTTCTTTTGGACACCTTCACCTTCAAACGCTGCTCAAGATTAGAAGAAGCCCGATCTCCAACAACATCGCCATCATTATCAAAATAACCAGTATTATCAATGATGACAATGTTGTTGGCAACATAATTATCCTGGTCTCTAATCATAACCGGTCGGGTTTTGATTCTGTTGTCCAAGGAAGACACTCTTTGGAGCTCCTTCTTGTTGAAGTCCTCCCACAACAAGTCCATCCTCGTCTCCGAATCGCCGACTTCTATCTCCGAGAAGCTCTTGTGTTTCCGCACAAATACGCCATGATCTTGATCTTCCTCTTGTTCTTGGTCGCCTTGTTTTTCTTCTTCTTGGTCGGGATAAACCAAAGAAGAGATACGCCATAGAGACAAAGAGTTGTTGTTGTTGATGGGGCTTGTACCAGTGAGCTTTGGAAAGCTGAAATCTTCTGCGATGGCCATGGTTTTTTTTTTTTTTTTTTTTTGGAGATATGGTTTTTTTGGATGATGATGGAAGATGGGTTTAATTTGAAATTTGGAAGAAGAATTTGGTTTTGGGATTTTATTTTTTTATCATTTTGGTTTGGAAAAAACAAGTGATATTGTGGTGGATATCGTTTTCATGTTGTGGAAAGTGTGAAAGTAATTTGAAAGTGTCATATTAAGTCTCTCGTGGAATTGACAGGCAAGGAGTGAAGAGGGTGTACATTTAATCGGAGTTGGGATTCATCCACAACTAACGCCGGATTAATTGCTAGGAGGATAACGCCTGCTTGGGGTAGCTCCCATTATTATTGTTGTAATTATTATTATTTGTGTACATTTTTGGAAAAAAAAAATTAAGGGACATTTTTGTTTTTTAATGATGAAAGCTACACCATGGAATTATATGCCTTTTTTTTTTTTTTGGAAGGATATATAAGCTAATTATTTTTCTTTGGAAAATAATTTTTGTGAAATTTCAATAAAGTTCTCATGTTCTTCAAAAGATTGTTTTTCATTATTACTATTTTTATTATCATTTTTAATTTAAAGAAACGATATTTATATTTTACTTCTCGTATCAAAATTAACATAAAATTATCGTTAATTTATACATATAATCTTTTTTGAAAAGGTAATTTAGATGAGTTGAATATTGTTTCTTTCAGGTCATTTATACGTGTGTATATAAAAATTATTAGTTGGAGGTGAAATCGTCTGATAAATAGAGAAATTAGCGAGTGTACCGTTGCTGACATTATGCTTGTCAGTTGTCATGATTAATTGAAAACAACCGTTGTTCTAATTTGTTGAATTTTTTTTCCCCTCATAGATGCTGGAAGGAGATGCTACAATTTGTTTTGGAATTTAAAAGTCAAAAGGAATTTTTTGAAATTCATGCTAAACAAA
Source organism: Antiaris toxicaria (assembly GCA_035233585.1). Classification (NCBI taxonomy): domain Eukaryota; kingdom Viridiplantae; phylum Streptophyta; class Magnoliopsida; order Rosales; family Moraceae; genus Antiaris; species Antiaris toxicaria. Next base: position 11,034,379 of record CP141163.1, read on the forward strand.
CATGTCCAGCACACATATTAACAAACATGTTATATTTTGTAAACTATGAGCTTTTGAACAGTGGTTCAAAGCGAAACGTAGCATTGATTATCCCCAAATGCAAACAAACAGTCTCATATTCTCCTGCCTGATTCCCTTTTAAAAAGAGACATTTTGATCTAACATGATCTCGACATGGTTTCCTATCACATAACAGTTTTTCTTTTTGTTCAGTTGTGCGTTTAAGTGTTTACTATAAAGCCTTATATATCATATTATTAAAAAATTAATCTAATTATTAAAACTACAATTTTACTATAATTGTAATAATAATAATAATAATAATAAAAAAGACAACTCATTTGTTAGTAATCTTTTTTTTTTTATTATTTTCATATATGTTTCACTTTGGTGAATTTCATATGTGTTTCTTTAAGTACAGGGGCGTTTATCTTTCATTAACTTCAAAAACTTTCACCTTGGATTTTTTTTTTTAAAGAAAAATTATCATTCAAATTAAAAATGATACAAATACCAATATCAAAATTGAAACAATTTTTTGGTATAAGAAATACAATCCTTGAATAAGATCGATTTCATCAGTAAAATCTAATAAAACTTAATAAGAAGAATATAAGTCGAGTCTCGATAACAGGAAAATTCATTAAATTTCTCGACAATCTTATAATTGATCATATACAAAGCTCTTTTTAAAAATATATCTATAATAAATGGAATATTCCGGTTAATCGAGAGGCAATCATTGCATCACAAAGGTTGCAACAAACTCTGTCTAGCTTTATTACTAAAAGAACTTACAAACTAATCTATTGGTAAATAACTCGAGCAAAATACAAACACAAATATAAAGTAAAGGTGCAAAAAATGCCTCCTTAATTATAAAACAAAACAAAAATACAAAAATAAAACATGAATACAAAATAACATTAACCGTAAAATTTTCGCCCATGTAAAACAACCACTCTGCCGTGCATCACAACTCAGACAACATTGATTAAGTTCGATTAAAAGTAAGAAATTGTCATTAACCATCAAATCATTGATGTCTCGTAAAATCTCAAATTGTTTATCATTAAATTGTTGATTATTCTCATTAGCCACAACATCGACACCAACAACGTTACACTAGCATGCTCTATCCAAGTATTTGGTAATGATGATGAGAGTCCTACACAAAAAAAACCTCAATATTTAAGAAGTTTGAGAGGGAGAGAGAGAATCCCTAGCCCCGGGCTAACACTAATCCATTTATGTTGGATTTTAAATTTGCTTATCCATTATTATAATTCATGTTAAAAAAAGATTGAAAAAAAGGTTAATACAATCATGTGATCTTTGTATTAGAATTTCTGCTACAAACTAACAAAAATAAATCATATAATCATACTTATCTCTTTTGTTTTTTTTTTTTTTTGTCAGTTTTTGAAAAGAAAAGAAAAACTTTGGCAAAAGTAATTTAAAGTTTGAGGGGCAAAATAAAAGGTTAAAGTTTAATAACAAAATGAAAATGGCCCTATAATTCAAACAACACATGTTTATCCCAAAATAAACAAAAAAAAAAAAAAAAAACACGTATGGGATTGTTGTTTTCCCCTCCTTCTAGATCGAATAGAATTTAGCTTTACCCTTTCTCGTGCAAATTCACTTGACTAACCATTTGAATTCCTCGAATTTGCTCTTGCTCTAAAGCAATTACAAGAATTATCTCAAAAAAAAAAAAAACAATTACGAGAAAAATGCATAGATTATGCAATGTACTTTAGACTAGATTTCATGATTAATGTTGAGTGACTACTAACACACACTACTAAATTAACATTAATTTTAAGTAGCCAACATTCAAATTTTTGAAAATGAACCCACCACATGAAAAAAAAGTATGAACAATAATAGCTCCATTTGAAAGTGGAGGCTCAATAAATGAGGCGGCACATAGTTTGTTGTTAGTTGGCAAGAGTATACATTTGCTATTGAGGCGCAATAAATGCCAAGAATTACATAGGGTGTTTTGTTTTATTTTTAAAAATGATTTTTCATTTTAAAAAACACGTAAAATGAAAATGATCTAAAAATAATGTTTGTTTATTCAGTATTTCTAAAATCATTTCGAAAATATTATTTTCAACTATAATGTTTTTTTGAGTTTTTTAAAACGAAAAAAAGTTGTTTTCACTTTTTTGTTTTCATTTTCTCCATATCTCTCTTCTCTCTCTCTGTCTGTGCAACGTCGGTGACGACAATCATATTCGAATGGCCTCCATCTCCAACGAAGGGCGACGATCATAGACTAGTGACGACGTCGACGACCTCCTTGCGACGACGATTACCAACTCACGATGACGATCACTGACTTGTGACCCAATCTCACAAAGACAACCATCATGACAACCCCCATTTTTGACGAAAGGATGACAACCATGAACTAGCAACGACTACAACAGCCCCTTCACGATGATGACCATAGACTCGTAGCCCAAATCCCGCAAAGACAACAACCAAGAAACCCACTAAGATGGCCTCCATCTCTGGTGGTGATAAAGACCATTAAGTCACATGTTTAGGGTTATCGTTGTAATCATATCTACTCCAAAATGACAACGCCACCGCTGCCGTTCCAGGTTGCCGCCATCGTAGTCACTTAGAGTTTAGACCACCAATGTCTTCTACCTCATGCCCCTCATTGCAAAACCCACCACCAAAGTTTTTTTTTTTAAATTATGATTAATAATTTATTTTTGTTATTTATTAAATTAAGCATAAATATGTTTTCATAAAATATTCATTTATGAAATAAATTTTCAAAAATATAACTAAACAGAATTTTATTTTTATATTTATCAGAATATATATTGAGAAAACATAATCAAATACAGTTTCAAAAATGATATCCATACAATTTTTAAAAAATTCTCATTTTTAATTTTTTTTGAAAACAAAAAATATTTTAAAAATAATACCAAATATCACCATATATTCTCTGACTATTCTTCCTTCCTATCACAAAAATATAAAAAATATTGAACAAATTATCATGTTCCCTTATGTATTTAGGTGTTATTATAAAATATCTTTCAAATTTTAATTTATAATATTTGTTTGAGAATTCTCTAAAAAAAAAAAATTCATGTCAAAAGCATAAATAGCATATATTAAATGTGAAATTACGTACGTTGATATATATATATATACATATATATAAATATTGGACAAAGTTTGGTTAAGATGCAAATGTTTCTGTTCCATTAAAACATGTGCTTGTATTTCTGGTCTGGAAGACTTGGAATTCTATTTGCTTTAAGATCCAACGGTCAACTTTAGATCGATGGAACATCCTTCCGTGTGATTTGATGGAGAATATAACGGGGAAAAAAAGAGACGAATAACTTGACTTCATTTTCTAACTTAAGCAAATAGTGGGAGCAGGGTTAGTTTGCTAAAAACTGTGGATTTTGAAGAAAGTCTAACACATATTTGCAAATTTGCAAATTTGTACCTCACTTTCTTACTAGGATTAAAGTAGTGACTATTTGACTTGGTTAGTAACACATTGTATTTATATTGTATTTATATTATAATATATTAAGTATAATTTATATTTAAAGAAAAAATATTTATATTACATTTAAATATAATATATATTTAGATGAAAAGTATTTAAATTATATTTTAATAATAAATATGTGATGTGATAAATAAAAATAGAAAAAAAATAAAAAAAATGAATATGTAATGTGATTAATAAAAATAATAAATAAATAAAATAATATATAATGATTATATTAAATTTAAAATATGATGTAATTGATATTTGAATGAATATTTTTATATTTAAATAAAAATTATATTATATTTAAATATAATATAAATATAATATTATTACCAAATGCGGTTAGCTTTTTCATTTTCCACGATTTGTATTTGCATCCAAAACAAAATCAGCATTTGGATAAGATTTTGTTATGATCCGCTTTAGAGAATCGTACTTCAAAACTGTACTTCAGAACAAATGTATGTTATGCTTTTTGTTTCAAATTATTACATTAAAAGGATGGTTTTCCTAAAATACCATAAAGAAACTCCATGTGTATATATTGTCAGTATCCATTAAGGAAGAAGACGTAAGAGTATATTTTTAATTATTTTTTTAGTTCTTTCTCTTTTAATTATTTTCACCCTAAGCCAACTGACTGTGTCAGTATTTAAAAGAGGTTGCCATCATTTTTGCTTGTCAAGATCACGTCCTTCAAATCTTATCGGATGATCAATGTAAAAATACTAGATTATCAAGCAAAATAATTGTGCCGCATATAAAATCATTCTTATTTATAATATATTTTTTAGACTTAAAAAGGAGTCTGAGAGGTACGCGGAGACATTAGTTTTGAGTTGGAAAAAAGTTATTTTAAAAAATATATAAAGAAAAAATTGTTTGGGTGAAAAAATTAAAAATTTTAATAAATTTTTAAAAAATATATTAATAAGGATTTTATTTTATTTTGTTTGAAATTTTATGTAATTTTAAAAAAAATATCTTATTTAGATTTGTATATACAAAGTTATAGATTTTTAAAATTTGAAATTTACTGTAATACTTTTAGGGGTCGTTTGGTTTGCATTTTCCAGACATCCAAAACCAATTTTTTTTCAAAATTTCACCACTTTTTACTATTTATATCTTCAAAATACTACAGTAAACTACAAACTTTAAAAGTTCATAACTTTATGTATATAAGTCCAAATGAGATAATTTTTTTTTAAATTACATAGAATTTCGAAAGGAACAAAACAATATCCATATTGATATTTTTTTTCTAAAAAAATTTTTAAAATTTTTTATTTTTTCACTCCAAATAGCTTTTTCTCTCAAACACATTTTTCAAAATAACTTTTTTCTAATTCAAAAATAATGTCTTCAGTCTCCTCCCCAAATACCCTCTTAGAGATGTAAATAATAAAAAATTGTAAAGTGTTAAAAAAATAGTTTTAAATATTTTCAAAACTAAATCCTAAACAGTATCTTATTTATTTTATTAGTTCAAATTTAATTTTTGAATTTAATTTTTATTTTTTTAAAATATTAATAAAAATTATAATTAAATTAAACCCGACACATATATTATTTAATATTTAAGTTCTTTATACATATATATATATATATATATATTCTGGAAGTCGTCAATCGAGTTGAGTCGGTCACTAAATTAGTGGTTACAAAATAGAGATTTCGTCCTATCCAAAAGAAAGAGCCTGTTTCTCAAGAATCTTATATTATAAAAAGCAAAAGGCGAGTTTGGCAGTTATTTTTGGGGGAGGGAAGCGGATGTGGGTCACCTTTGTAACAAACATATGATGTGGCCCAAAAACTGTTGTTGTTACGCTTTTTTGAGGTCACTTTTTGTTTGTCCTAACTGGCTTCTAAACCCCTCAACAAAATATTAGGTTTCAAATTTGGTTTAAACTTTGTCACTTCTCTCTTTTTTCACCTTTTCAATTCCTTCTTCTTCTCCTCCTCCTCTTTCTTCTTCTTCTTCTTCAAATTTCTCTTTGTTCTTTTGCTTCACTTTCCCTTTTCCATTTGTTCTCTTCAAATTTTGAGACTTTGATGGAGGTTCAATATAGTGTCTTTGAGGTATGTTCAAAACTTGTTCATTTCTTTAATTAATTATTTATATATATATATATATTTTAAAGAGGTGACATATTGTTAGGGAACTTTTTTAGCTATAATAAATGACATTATATTTTTAATTAAGAATATAATAAAAACCTAAATATTGCAATATAAATTAGAGATTATCTTATATTATGAATAATTTTATCTTCACTTTCTATAGTAATTCTGTGAATCATAATCATTTTATTCTCATGTTTTATAATAATTTTGTGAATCTATGATTATTAAGAAGATCATTAAGCCTATTCCTACATGGTTCTTGTGCCTATTTAGTGAATAAACCTTTTAGAGAGGATTTAGATCTTTGGTTTTATTTTATTTTATTTTTCTCTACTAGAGGTATAGGGAAATAAAATACATTATTTAATACTAACCGTACATTTAAACAGAACTTTGAAGAAAAAAAATGTGCATAAACAAAAACATTTTTTTTCCCACAAAAGAAGAGATATATAGATATATTTTTATACTTTAAGGTGTCAAATATATGAATACTCACATTTTTGCTTATTGTTCCTAGCTGCAAAAATTGTAACACTAAAAATGAAGGGTTTTCAAGATGGTATGGCTATTCTTAGATAAGATTATTGGGTTTCTTTTATAAGTTTGAGTTAGTTCAAGACTAATAACTAAATTAGTTTAGTAAAAACTAAATCCTTAAAAACGAACCAAAACACCCCTAACACAGCCTAATTGAAGTACCCTTTCTCATGGCTTCTTAACTCTTGCCCATGAGTTAGTTGGCTTTTCAGAATGGCATGCAAGTGTTTTCTGGCCAGCCTTTTTTTTTTTTTTTTTTAACGGCCTTGATTGAGGGCACTGTCTTTAGACGGTATGTTCATATTTCTCTCTCTTCTAACCTCCAAAATTTCATCTCCAACATCAAAAACTGTGTCTCAAAAAATCCTCTCCAAGCGAGCCTTAAATAAGTAAGCTAGAAGACATAATGGGAAATTTTGACGTTTTAAAACTTCTCAAGCATAATTGTTTAGTTTTACTAAGTCACCTTTACTACTTTTTTATTTTCATTGTATTATTCATGATTCATACATCATCATGTGACAATATGCAATTTAAATGTCCTGAGGAAAAATAATCTAGTGATATTTCTTTCAAAAGGTCCTATGAGTCCAAACCGTTGCCAACTCCCTTTCACACCTTCGTCAAGTGAAAAAGACCATTAATTATAAGAAAACAATAATTAAAAAGAATGATTGACATGAAATTCAACATTTTTATAACTTCTTAGTAACGAAGGAATGCTTCTTAAATGGGGGGAATTGCATACTTGATTTTGGTCTAATCATACACTATAGCTTGCTAGATTTTGGTCTAATAAATGTTAATTAGATACAACCAGTAGCGATTAGCGGAGGTCAAAAATTTTTCTCATATACTTCTCAGCAATTATATCCTAGTTAGTTGCTTTTATTAGATCTCAAGTTTGATTCATGATGCACATAATATCTAAACCTTTGATAAGAAAGACTTGTGTTCTAACTTGGGGTCTGCTAACTATTGAAGACTTAAGATCAGGATCTTTGTTACTGTCTCAGTATGATAAATTGACTCTTTGAATAACCATTAAAACAAGCCATGAGAACACCACTAATCCTCATTTTATTCATTTTAGAAAATGCTTCAATTCAATAAATGAAGAAGCATAATACCACTTCAATTCAGGTCCAAAGCGTCAAGAAATAGAAAAGAGTCTTCCACAAATGAAACCATAAAAACAACCATCATGGAAAAACCAGCATTGACCCAAGTCACAGCTGGCTGCAAGCCCTTGACCACATTTGTACAGACGGATACAAACTCTTTCCGAGAGGTTGTGCAGAGACTGACAGGCCCGTCAGAGCCCAACAACGGAGCCCAAGCCCAACAAGATGTGCCTGCAACAGGTGACAACAACAAGATAATGGGCCTCAAAAGGCCCAAACTCCACGAGAGAAGACAGTACATGAGGCCCAAGCTGGAGATAGTCAAGCCCAATTTCCATTTCAGGCCACCTTGCTCGCCCACAGACCAGTCAGGCCCAAGTTTGCTCTCAAGCCCACTAGGAACTCCCTCAACAATAATGTCCAAACTAAACATAGGAGAAGAGAACAATGAGAATGGTGAAGCTGTTTTAAACAGCCAAGAGGAAGAGAAAGCCATTAAAGAGAGGAGGTTTTACTTGCACCCATCGCCTAGGGGTAGACCAGGATACACCGAGCCAGAGTTGCTTACTTTGTTCCCTTTAACATCTCCTGGCTCAACTGATAAAAAACCCCATATGATTTAGACAAAATGAGGAAAACTCTTGTGGAACAGGAACATATCAAAAATGTTCTCCTTACGCCGTCTGTTTGATTCATAGGCTGCATTTGAATATTCACAGAACATGAAGGTTTGTATTAAGATAGAGGATTTGAATTGTGTATTTAATGAAATGTTGTTAGGATAGTTTTTGTTGAATGCAAAATTTGAGTAGTGTAAAAATAGAAAAATAAGTGTCATATAGATTTTTAAAAGTGAAACTTGGATTTGAATCGAGTTAAATTGAGTCTTAATGCATTGAGTTGAATTGAGTTTAATGAAAACATTTAAACATTTTGATTCATTTGACTATTATTTTACGTTTGAGCATTATAATAGCTCTTCCAATTACTCGTCCAAACGAAACAATAGTACTCTTTCATAAAAAAGATATATAAACTTAAAATAACAACTATACTTTGTTCCTTTGGTCCTATTAGTTAAAACTTTTTAACAGCGATCTACGGAAGTAGTCAGGCATCATGTGCCACAAAACGACAACCCCAGTTAGCAAACGACACCACATAGCTCCAAAGACCATAATTCTGTGTTTTGCGTAAAACGATAGGTAATTGCTTTATTTCTGAAACCAAATTGCCCCCCAGAACTTTGTTATGATGAGAAAGCATAAAATTCAGAGTGAAAAGTTCTAATTATAACTATATCTCAAAAGAACTTGTGTAAAATTGAAGTTTCAGAAAAGAAAAAGAATTGAGAAAAGAAAACAAGGTGAATATTCAATTATATTATCAAGAATTATTCAAACAACTACTTCCTCTTGCACTGCTGCACAAAGATTAGAAGGGTGTTAGCAAGTATCACCAATCTATACACGTTCGCTACCACCATTAGCCATCCTGTTTTTTGCTCGTCCCACCGCAACAATCTCCGCTGCAGCTGCAGCAGCATCTCCATTGAAAACATGGAATGATGCAGCAGCATGGCCTTGAACATTTCGGACATGAGCATTTCGGACATGAGCATGTAGGGCAATTAGGTCTCCAGCAGCATTTTCCGCAGCTGGGTGGTCTCAAGCACTCAGGGCATTTGGGCCTCCACGAGCATGTAACACACCTCGGTCTTGAACATTTGGGGAGTCTAGGTCGCCAGCATTTAATCTTGCAGCACCTGCTTGTCGTGGCAGAGGACGCTGTATTAGATCTCTTTTGCAAACCTAGATCTTCTCGTATCTTTTTGAGGCGAATCTCAGTGGTAATGCTCTCCATTTCATGGATGAACCTGCATAGATGGCGGATGTAATCAGGGTAAAGCTCCAAATTACAGTGGCCGCCTCCTTTGATCCACAATGGCTCATACGGATCCTTTGCCATTTTCCATAGTCCATCGCCGTGTAACCAATTCACAACATCGTCTTCTGTACCCTGCCAACAATTTCCAAGCTCATCTTATTATTTGTAAAAAGCAAGCATTCAAATAAATTGTTGACAGAAAATTGTGGTTAAAAAAAAAAAAAAAAACCGCATTCATAATAGCAGTTTTGAAGTTTAAAAAAACCGCATTCATAATAGCAGTTTGGAAGTTTAAAACAAGCTCTATTTATGAAGATCACTTCATGATTTATGCAAATAATGTCTTGTCTATTAATCGAGTGGCTAACTAACTTTTTTAGCAGGGCTAGGGAGCATCGCAAGCCTCCAGCTCCGCAACAGATGGATGGTGGGCCCTATCTATTGTGGAGCTAGGAGCTCGTGGAGCCCCCTCCACTTTTTTTATAATATCTGCATACAGTTTACAAAGCTGTTTCTCTTTTCTTAGTCAACACATCAACATACATTATATTTTCCACCTTTTTTAACATTTCCTTTACAGAAAAAAATCATCAAGCCTTTAGCGGTCCAATCTAGATTTGTTGAAACTGGGTGCATGTTAACAAACAATTATCATTTTATTATCCAGGAGCAATTCTAGGATCATCACTGATTATCTCTGCATTTGAAGCAACAGAACAGAGATAACACATGACAAAAAGTGTGACCAATTGTGTTCCACACATGCAGCAGATCCAATGAAAAACCAACCGATGGTGATTGCATCGCACTTGGAAATTTTTACCATCCACCATCAGGTAGTAAGTGCCTACTTTAGACAAGAAAAATGGTCTCCAGCTTCAATAGCGTCGGGCACAACATCTAATAGGAGTAGGCCCTACATAAAGGGGAGGCCCACATGTACGCCCAACCCCAACGTGATTATGATGCCCAATGCTAATGGAGCTAGTGAAAAGGTTTTGTTCCTTCCTCAAACACAATATCACTTCTCACGCAGGACTTTCTAGATCATGCTGTCTAGATTACTGTTAAAAAAAGAAAAAGAAAAAGAACTCAAATATGTTGCATTAAAAGTTCTGTACATCCTAATATACAACCGACGACACCCCCTCAAATGAGGAGGACACACAGGTGGGATGCCATCGCCCACATGCATGACCCTCTCCTGTGAGGGGGTTTGTGAATTATGCGCCGGGATTAACAGACTTGCAGATATTGCGACCTGCCAACTCTCTAAACCTAGACATGTCGATTCTGTTAAACTCCTCAGGAAGAGATTATGGTTGTTCCACTAGTTGGTTAGCCCATCTGGCCTATGTCAGCAACCAACTGAACAACCATCTACCTCTGTAACAATTCAGCAATTTTTGAGCTCATACAGAGTGTCTCCACATCTTTATATCACTCTTACGATTTACCTACCAATTGATAAAGAGATGTGATGTTCACGAAAAGCAAGTTGGTTAGTTTGGATGCACATGCAGTTCACGTAACATTTGACAGGCTAAAACAGAAATTGCACGTCATCCTAAAGGCACTAAGTGAGTAACTCTCTTCAAGCCCATTGAGTTGAATAGGGTTCGCTCACAATGAGTGAGGCCCACCTAGCAGCATTTGTAAGGTGGGGCCCACTCATTGTGAGTGAACCCGACCAACCCGACAGAGCTGAAGCATGAATAACATTTTTCCCACCCCTAATGAGATAAAGTTGTTATGCATTCTCATTAAACATCACCCCGTCCTTTAAAGTACATAGTCATCAGGTATTCACCCTAGTCATTAAAAACTTTTATATCCAAGAAAACTATAACCATTAAAGCTCAAGTTTCATACTAAACCAATCGTGTGATACTAGGCATACACATGAAAAATATGTACAACTAAAGTGAACGATTTTGCCATCTGATTCCCTGCCATTTCATCTTAGGAATATAAATTTGAAAAACAACAACATAAAGAAATCACATTCTTGGAAAATGGGTGGTCCCCAACAGCCAGAAACAGGCCTTCAACCACAATCTCTCAATCATACGAAGGCTTCTGCAGAACTATCTTCAGAACTATCCTACGGAATTAAGATACAAGGCTATATAGCCACTACTCGCAAATCCCTCATGAGGAACTTTAACTTGCACTAAAACCAAGTGACCAAAGTTCGCAATCAAAATAACAAAACAACCATTGATCACGATAAAAATGCATGGTGATCTGCCCAAAAGGTTTATCCCATCACCCTTCAGCTAGGGAAACACCAATAAGCTATTTTATTGATTAATGTTTAACGTCCCTATTATGCCCCACCAAACAAGGAATTTGGTTTCGAGGCTAGATGCTTCCAACTCCTTTGACTCTGCAGCCATGCCATTTTGCGGCTTTACCACAAGTCAAAGAAGGAAAAAGCAGAAAAAGTGACATATTTGAAGACGTCGATGCTCAAGACAACCAAATATAAACTTTTGATAGATTAACTGCCTTTGGGCTATATGAAGATGGAAAGTGAAAGAATATACATTTTGTACTAGGATTTACATAGCTAGGCAAAACAACCAAAACAAGCAAACCAATTTGAAGGGACGTACAAGATTAGCAGTTGAAGCATAAGCAATACAATATATGCATTTTATGTGGAATTTACGTGGAGCCTTATTGAGGTTATAAACACAACCAGCATGAAAGCAAAACCTGAAATCCGAGTGTATACGTTAAGAAGTACTTACATGTATCACCAAGACGGGGCATTTTACCTTCTTTATTTTGTTGATGTTCTGCAGATATTATAACAAATAATTTCATGAAAAAGCAGAAAAACGTAGAACAGATATTTTTCTAAAAAGCTTGTTTTCTGATCTTTAACTATTCTACAGAGTCGACCAAATGGATATGCACAGTGAAAACTACGCAAAAAAATAATAGAGAAAATCAAGGTTATGCTAAGACCTGGACCTGTATATTAAAAATATGGCTATGGCAGACAGATCAATTACCTTATAAATGTCAAAGCAGAATGTGAACTTCACATGGCAGAGTACACGGAGGCCGGAAAGAATTGCACTATGTAGAACTACACCTCTTAGCCTAGGCAACTTCGCTGCCAAATGTAATGTTGGTCCACTTCCAACAGACTGTCCGTACAAGATTAAATCTTCCTGGCTAACACCATACTGAGTCTGAAGGCACTCGTAGACAGCCTCTATGTCTGCGTATGTGTTCGATTCACTAGGCTGGATTTCATGAAGTTGGTATCAAAATACCGGTACCATTAGAAGGTAAAATGTATAACATTCTAAGTATGTTACAACCACGGTTAACAAATTCAGATAAAAATTATGTACAAATGGAAAGTGGCAGGGAAACCGTAATTGGACAGCTATTCATTCATAGATATCTTTCCACCCACAACTAAATAGTAAACTAACAAAGCTAGCTCCTTTCCTATTCAAGCAAATTAATCCATCAAGCACAGATTCATTCACATAAATAAGTACTAGATAGCAAACTTAGCATCTAAAAATTGTACTCTTACTATTTTAAGGTATATGCACATGTATGTGTATTTGTGTGTGTGTGTGTGTGTGTGTGTGTGTGTGTGTGTGTGTGCGCGCACGCTATCATTGTATTCTTCATTTTGAAAACAATATTGAATTCTAGATTACTCATATGTAGTAATTCAATATTTCTTTAATTTTTTAAGGTGATTTTCAGAGAATGTATCGCCAAATCTCATCCCATGATATCTAATAATCCATCGATTTGTTTAGGAGAAACATGACTCCAAGAAAAAACATCTACACAAAAACACGCCTCAAATGCGATTGCAGCATTGTCTCCTCAACGAAAACTTCTTCAAAGATTAACTCTAAAGACTGGCTCATAATTCTGGTTGAAGCATTGCAGGATACCACTACTAGTTCCTCAAGCAATGTTTGATAGTCCCGAAAACAACTCAGAGACACCCAAATTTACTAATGCAATTACCATTTGTCTACAGAATGATCTCCTTGAGTAATGTGCCAATTTAACCTTAAGCGTATAATGTGTGTGTGTGTGTATAGATGACTGGACTAAATACCTTGCCAGTGGAGGCTCCATATCCAGAATAGTCATATCTGCATCATAAAATCCAGAAGAATTAAAAATAAAATAAAAAAGAAGCATGGTTTGACCAAAGGTTAAGCTCCATTAGAATCTAAAAGAACTTAAACTAAAGATTCGTTTGGTGAACGCATTGCATTTGCATTGCGTTTGAATGCAATGTATTGAATGTAATTTGTATTTGGAGGAAAAGCATTAGCATTGCATTTGAATGCAATGTGTGTTTGGGGGAAAAGTATTTGAATTGTATTTTAATAATAAATATGTGATGTGATGGGTAAAGGTAGAGAGAAAAAAAAAAAAGAGGGAGAGAGAATATATGATGTAATTAATAAAAGTAATAGAAAAAGTGAAATAATAAATAATTTTTGTATTTAGGGGAAAATTGCATTGCATTTAAATGCAATGTCAAAAAAATTTATGTCCCAAATACCTACTAAGTAGTTCCCTTTGGCAGGGGGGAGAGAGAGAGAGAGAGAGAGAGTCCAAGTATTTCTAACAAATGAAGAACATGGAATCTTTGGAAAAAAAGGTTAGATAGGCACAAATCTCAAAAACCCAACTATAGAAATCAAACATTTTAAGCAACTGGTAATTCCAATTAAACTTTAAATCATGTAGAAATCCCAAAAGATGAAGAGGGAAAAAGAAAAAGAAAAAAACAAGGCAATTGTATTGCATGAAATTCTCTTTTTTTTTTTTTTTTAAATGATAACAAAAAGGACAATGATGGTGAAAATGAAAGAGGCCCAGAGGCACTAAACTCCAAGAAAAACTGTAAAGCTGCATATACAGTTCAAACAGAAAAACAAATACAAATTCCTTTTTCTCTCTTTTTTTAATTCTTTGTTTTTTTGAAAGATAATTACCATTTACTTTAAACGAAGGGGAAAAGCGGGAGAGAAAATGGACAAAAGGGACGGTGGAAAAGGACTAATAAAGAACTAACAACGAGGGAAACGAGTAATTCCATTTCCACATTCTTCCTCTTCTTCTTCTTCTTCTCACTTTCACTTTTTTTTTTTTTCATTTCAATAATTATTGGGGAAAAAAAACTATACTAAGAAATACCCAGAGTAAAAGTAAATTTGCTCAGATCTTTACCAAAGCCCAATAAATAAAAATCAATCACAGAGATGGACCAGTTTTGGTTTTGCATGATAAAGACAACCAAAATGAAAGTAATCAACTCTCAAATTCATCACATTAAAAATAAAAAAATAAAATACCAAAATCAGAAGAAGTACAACAAGAGAGAAAAATCCAATCTTTGTCAAACCAGAAACCAAAAAACCACATCCAAAATGAACCCCCTTTCACCATTTTTCACCCAAGAACACTTACACTCCCAAAAGGGGAAAAAAAAAAAAAACCCATCAAAAGAAGTACTAAAAACAAGGTAAAAATCTGATCTTTATCTAAGTTCAGTGATAAAAAACCCACCTTCAAAATGAGCTTTTTTAATCTTTCTTTTAGCATTTCCTTCACCAAAAAAAAAAAAAGCAAAAAGAAAAAAAGAAAAAGAAAACCTCCTACATCCAGAACAAAATTTTTTTCCCCTTTTTTAACCATTTTTTTCACAAAAAAAATCCTAAAAACAATATTTAAAAAAAAAACCCCCCACATTCAAAATGAGTATTTCTCTTCCTTTTTAATTTCTTTTTTAACCATTTTCTTGACACCAAAAAAAACTTCCAAAAAAAAATTTTTACAAAAAAAAAGAGCATTTTTCTTCCTTCTTTTTCTATTATTTACCATTTTTTTAACAAAAAAATTCCCCAAAAAAAATTTAAAAAAAAAAAAAAGAAAAGACTAACCCCATGAGATTAACCCTGAGATTGACCTTGAGCTGGTGGAAGAGATCATACAGCTGTCCGAGGTCGGCGGCGTTGCCGTGGGAGTACAACAACGTCAGCCTCGCGTACGGATTCTTCAAATAGAATCCCACAATCTTGTTCCCTCGTTTCGTCTCGATCATCACCACATCCAACGCGTTCTCGTCCGCCAACGGCACCGAACACGCCGCCGCTGCCGCTGCCGTCGTTTTCGAGAGCGGCGAGACGGAGACCGCCGTGAGCTTGCCGTCGCCGTCCCTCCTCCTGACGGCGTACGTCGCCGGCGTTGGCGGGAAGAAGGCGAACTTCGCGGCTAGGTTCGAGAACATGCACCCCATATAAAAAAATACTTCACTCCCAAACTCATTGACTGTGGAATAAGCTTGAATAATGCATGTCAACAAAATATATATATGTGTGTATAGTATATGTGTGTGTGTATATCTATATGTAAAAATAGTTTTTAGAGAGAGAGAGAGACGGGAAAATGGTGGTGGTTAAGTTTATAGCTAGATTTGTATAAAGTCAGGTAAGGCTTTGAATGGCGTGGAGAAGAATAGTTGCAGAGTTACCAGGGAGGAGAGAGAGAGGTTTCTGTAGTTTGTGTACTGTAGAGAGTGAAGTGTGGAGTGTTGAGGGTGGCAAGTCAGAGAGAGAGAGAGAGAGGGAGAGAGAGAGAGATAGAGAGATACGCGAAGTGTTGGTAGAGGAGTTTTGTTTGTTTTTTGTGCTTAGGAGAAAAATATAATACATAAATAAATAAACAAATAAAAACGAGTTTGAGTTTTCAATTTTTATGTGCGCATGACTTCATTGCTTGTCAGAATGTACACTGTACAGCCAAGCAGTTCTATTACAATTTTTGCATCTCATTTTTTTCCGATTTCACGCATCTCTCTCTCTCTCTATCTCTCTCTCTCTCTCTCCTATTTCTCTCTCTACACAGGTCATTTCAACTACGACAGTTTTTATAATATATTTGTTTTTGTCCGTTTAGGGGAGTTCCATGCATACTCTATTTTGAGAATTGCGATATATATATATATATATACACGAACTCTCTGTTTGCTGCTGACGTCTGTTTTATTCGTGCTTTCTGCCCTTTTAAAAAAAAAAAAAAAAAAGGAAATAGATTAAGTTCAATTTGAATAAAAAATAAATAAAATAAAAATTTTGAACGTTTAACAAATAATATATTTTTGAAAAATCATAATTTATTATAATTTAAAATTTTAAAATTATTCTTTATGTATAAATTTTAATGAATTTATTTGATAAATTATTTTTTAAATTTAATAAATTATTTATTTATTGATTTTGATAAATTTATTTGAGAATTCTTTTTTTACTTGATAAATAATTTATTATTTAATAAATAATTTATTTATTATATAAATAAATAACTGTTGTTTTTGTAAATTAATAATTTACTAGTATAATTAAGTATAAATTATTAATTTATCGATATAAATTCTTAATTTTATAAATCATTGTGTATTAATTTTGATAAATTATTTATTTACTAATTTTATATAATAAAAACCGACAAATACGATTAAAGCTTGGTTAGAAATCAAGAAGCCATGGATCTAGCTTCATGACCTTTGGTGCCAAAGACCTGGAAACTACCCCCTTCACCACCCTTGCAATGTCCATTGGCCAAGACGATTGCTGTTGGCAACGAGAGAAAGAGAGAGAGAGAGATTGCAATCAGACCATTAGAAATTTTAAGGACGAGGATGAAATTGCAATTTATGATTGTAAGGCTAAGATCGCAAGATTCGACGACTATCATCTGTAGTGATGAATAAGAGATTGCAAGCTCACAACTTGAAAAAATTATGATTATGATCTTTGATGTCATCACGGCTGGTCGTGATTTGTAGTCATCGCAATTTTATCGTCATGATTGAGATAAGCTTTGCAACAACCTAGATGATGGGCAAGATCAACAATGGCGAACAAGAATTCTGAAGCTCAAGATTAGCGAAAATGGCAATCGTGAACTTTGATGTTCTTACGAGCGACCAAGATCATGATTCTGACAAGAACGACCTACAAAAAAATTACAAACCTAGAAAGAAAGAAAAAGGAGCAAGAGAAATCTTGCCACCTTTAAATAGAAAAAGGAAGTGATAGAGAACGATAAGTAGAGGGAAGAGAGTAGGACTCAGAGGACAAAACGAGGGAGGTGAAGGAGAGAGAATGAAAAGATAGAAATAAGTAAGGTTTGAGAGAATGAAAAAAAAATAGATCAAAAACCTAAGTTAGAGACAAAATGGGAACATTACCTATGCTAAAAGTAAATTATGTTATAAATTTTCAATGATTCTAAATCATGATGTTTACTTCCAAACTATAAAAAATGCCTATTTATTATAATTCCCCTTTTTTCCATTATTTGTCTTCCTCAAATTGCATTAATAATAGCATTATTACAATTCCCCTTTTTTCAAAATTACAAAAAAAAAAAATTGTTCAAATAAAATGCTATTGTTAGTCCTAAGTTCAAACTATACGTTTGTCTATTATTTAACCTACACGAAATTTGATAAACTAATAAAATCTCTCATTTGAAATTAATAGCACTCTTTTTTCATTGGTAACTCTATTATTAGTGGAGGTGATGATGTGCACCATGCAAATATTTCCTACAAAAGTTAAAAAAAAAAAAATTAAAGATACTGGTATTCAACATCATTATTAATAAAAGGTGAATCCCACTAAAATGGATCCTATGATAAGACTTATCTTTTATTAGTTTGTAATGTTTAACACTATCAGTATCCCTTAATATTACTCAAAAAATAAACAACCACACCACTGTTTGGTAACATTTTAGAAAAAGGTTTTATGTTGTTTATAAAAAATGAAAATGAGATTTTTTTTTTTTTACAATAGTATTATTAGGATTGTTTTAAAGAATGTGTTTTATAGAGGGTATCCCGAGTATAAAAATAAATTGAAATTATAGTGGTGATTAATATTAATTTAAAAAGAAATCTCCCTGTTGTGTATAAAAGGGAAATCATTCTAAAATAATGTTTATTTTAAATAATTAAAAAAACGTAGAATAAAATTATTTTTTCATTTCTGTTTTCATTTTTAAGGTTACTTTATTGAGTAAATATTTTCAAAAACATGCTTAAACACATTTTTATTTCTTCTTACGCTCAAACTAACCTTTCTAGTTACGAAATCAAACATAATTTCAAAAATACTCAACACTATTCTCAAAACAGAATCATTCTATTTCATATTTAAGACAAAACCATTTCTATAATGCTTCCAAATGAATATTTGTTATGTTTTTAAAATTTTATTGAATGTGTTTGTCCAAGAAAATGGAAACGAAAAAATAAAAAAAAACACATTGGAATTCTTGAGAAAACGTTTTGAAAACGATATGAAACGAGTCTTCTTGATCATTGAGCAAATTTTAATAATTTCAAATTTTAATAATTTACTTTAATGGTCAATTTATAGTTCTAGTCAACTAGTTCAAAGGTATGTCCTCTTCACTCCATTTCATTCAAAGAAAAAAAAAATTATAGTAGTCAACTAGCACGTTGCCGTCAAGTCTGGCTAGTGAAAGGTCCAGTCGCAAATTTTTTTTAGTGGTTTAGGCTTCGTATGATAAATCCTTTATGTTTATATTGTATTTAAATATAATATATTAAATATAATATATATTTAGAGTAAGTATTTATATTATATTTAATTTACATTTTAAATATAATGTATGTTTGAATTAAAAATATTTAAATTATTTTTAAATAATAAATATATGATATAATGAGTAAAAGTAGAGAGAAAAAAAATATGTAATGTGATTAATAAAAATAATAAATAATAATTATATTAGATTTAAAATATGATATAATTGTTATTTGAATATAATATTTTTATATTTGAATAAAAATTATATTATATTTAAATACAATATTAAAATTAAACGGAGATTCTGTCAAGGAATGCTACTTTGATTTTGAGAGAAATTATATACGGGAAAAGGGTGTTTGTGTGATTTTCTTTTTAATATTGTCTGTCATTGATATAATTTGATAGCTACCGTGGTTTCTAAGATTCATCAATTTCTTTGTTTGGGGAATTTACATGATTGATTTGTGCTTTGATAGGGGCATAATGATGTTATTTGTAAACCATTATTGACCCGGGGAAGAAACAATAATGTATGTGTTCCAACTTTATGTGGAATAAAAAAATATTCATTGGCATACCAAAAAAGTTTATGAAATCTTGTACCCTAAAGGAGTGAAAAATCCCAATTATTTTCAAAAAGGAGGAAGAAAATAAAAGTTTCCATTAAAAAATTAAAATAAAAACTCAAGTTTTACAATTACACATGGTGGTATGGAAAATTATTGTACAAACAGCGTGAGTCACGTGACTTAGGCACGTGTCCTTTGTGAAGTCTATATTTTTTTTTCCCCCATAAGAATTACAATAAATTTAAACACAAAAACTAGATAAGATTTTGTTAAATTAAATATAACTATATTTGTTAGATAATCTTAAGTATCCACTTTCTTTGTTTCAGTTTAATTTTAATTATCAGAAAGTTTTATTATTTTGCAAGAAATTAACCTTGAATGAAAAGTTGAACGAAATATTTAATCCTATTGAATAATTATACTTCTTTATTACAATAATTTTTATTCGATTAAATAAAATGAGCATCCAAATTTGGGACAAAACTAGCAAAAAAATCCCTAAATAAGGTTTTAGCACAATGCCAAATGTGTCTGAAGAAGAAGAGAGCAAAACTAAGGATGTCCAAAATTAAATGATCATATATTTCAATATAAGCAAACTTGTATTATTAACAATGTAAAATTTTTTGTTTCGACAAAAAAAAAATGTAGTTGCCTCTTCTATATATAACATGGATTTACAATTAATTCTCACAAAAAAAAAAACAAAAGATTTACAAGTTATAGGCCGTGGATCTACTTTTCTTCAACAGAAGAAAAAAATACAATACATTGTTTTAGCCTTCTCAATGTTTTTTAATGTTTAAAATATTCTTTAAAACAATTTTAAAATAAGTTTTCAGAACTATTTTTGTCTTTTTATTCTATATTTTTTGTCTACAAAATGTGCAAACCATTAAATAGATACAGATTTTGTGGTTGCAAGTATAATTTTACGGTAATTTTACACTATATTATATCAAAAGGTAGGGGATTGAGTCCTCCATCCCCAATTTAAAAAAAATTTAAAAAAATTCTCAAATATTTAAAAAATTTCATTTGCAGTTAATTAAACACAGGGATGAATAGAAAGAAATTAGAATTAAGAGTTAAAATTATGGAATCAACTCTTATACTCAACTACCTCAAAAAAAAAAAAAAAAAAGGGAAAAAGAAAACCCTCTTATACTTAGGGGTCGTTTGGACAGCCCCCAATTTTTCATTTTTTTCCAAAACTTTCGTACTTTTTACTATTTACATCTCCAAAATGCTACAGCAAACTCCAAACTTTAAAAATTCATAACTTTTTGTATACAAGTCCAAATGAGATGATTTTTTTTTAAATTACATAGAATTTCGAGATGAACAAAACAAAATTCATATTGATATTTTTTTTCTAAAAAAATTTTTAAAATTTTTAATTTCTTACCCTAAACAGTTTTTTTCTCCCAAACATATTCTCCAAAACTAACTTTTTTCCAAACCCCAAAACTACATCTCCAAAACCTCCCCCAAACTCCCCCTTAGGCCCTCAAGGCCACAACCAACAAAATTGGAACAATTTTATCCTCAAAAGTCGAGAAATAGTAGTAATTTTGTATGCAGCTTAAGATCTAATTATTGTCATAATTTGTAGTACCTTTTTTTTTTAAAAAGAGACACATTTAGGTAAAGCATTTGCTTCCCAAATGCTAAAAGGTAAGTGACAATTATAAGCCAATTTTACACCACTTTTAAAGAACACAACGCAATATTGCACATCAAGTTAATATCAGAATCTCTTCTTGTGCTGGAAAATTAATATCAGAATCTTTTTTTTTTTTTTTTTTTGCGCTTGAAAATTAAAATCAGAATCTTTGGACAGGCATAAGTTCTAGCCAAATATCAAGGATACCAATGCTAGTAGTGTGGGTCACAGATTTTTGTTTTCTTCAATTTTTTTCTTTTTCTTGGTTTTGCCACTTATTGTTATCATTTTTCTTTGAAAGTGGACTTACAATTATGGTTTGTTGTTCTCTATAAGATTCTCCATGTTTATTATAATTTTCGCCGGGCGCAAAACACTCATATGTCATTATCATCACTCATTAATTTATTTTTCTCTTTTGCATAAGGCCTTACTTGAATTTTTTTTTTCAAATATTTAGGATTCGTTTGGTGAACGCATTGCATTTGTATTGTGTTTGAATGCAATGTATTGAATGTAATTTGTATTTGGAGGAAAAGCATTAGCATTGTATTTGAATGCAATGTGTGTTTGGGGGAAAAGTATTTGAATTGTATTTTAATAATAAATATGTGATGTGATGGGTAAAAGTAGAGAGAAAAAAAAGAGGGAGAGAGAATATATGATGTAATTAATAAAAGTAATAGAAAAAGTGAAAGTATTGTATTTGAATGCAATGTGTGTTTGGGGGAAAAGTATTTGAATTGTATTTTAATAATAAATATGTGATGTGATGGGTAAAAGTAGAGAGAAAAAAAAGAGGGAGAGAGAATATATGATGTAATTAATAAAAGTAATAGAAAAAGTGAAATAATAAATAGTGATTGTGTTAGATTTAAAATGTGATGTGATTGGTATTTGAATGAAATGTTTTTGTATTCGGGGGAAAATTACATTGCATTTAAATGCAATGCCAAAAAAATTTGTGTCCCAAACACCTACTTACACTTGCATTGAATTTCTAACAACTTGATCATGACTTGGGGAAAGATGATGATGATAATAATAATAATAATAACTTATCAAATTTATTTTATATACGGCATGTAGTTTATAATTCCTATTTGTTAAAAAATAACAAAAATTTTTAAGTTTAGAACCTATAATCTCCTATTTAAAATCTTTTATTTCTCACTCATTGAATTATCCTAGTAACATCCTATCAAATTAGAAACAACTAGATAAACACAATTAAGTAACAAATAATTCCTTTACTTAAAAGAAAAAAGTGTAACTCTTATTTCATACTATTAAATATGTAATAGAGTTGAAAAATCTATTTCTTTACCTAGTCCCTACATAGTTTGTGAAAATAAATAAATAAATAATGTCAACCGTTATTGTGACTTATTATTGTTAGTTTTTTCTTTCTGTTTTTTTTTTTATTTTTTTATTTTTAACTAAGCAAAGTGAGGACCACATTGTTTAAAATACGGATACTTGCCTCATATGGATGAAAAATTGCCACATTACTGTTGTGAGGGAACATAAGAGAAAATGATAGTTCTTGGCGTTACTCTTACAAATTAGAGTGGTAAAGAGAGGATGTTGAGTTTATTTATTGACAATACAAAGTTTTTAATTATTCGAATTTTTAGGTAATTATTAGATTTTCATTATGTAAATTTACAATTTCACGATAATTTTTATGAAATACAATTCCACATGAAAAGGGTAAGGATTATTTGTAGAAAATTAAATGGATAACTAATATTAAATTAGAAGAGAGACTATAATACTAGTAAAATAAAATAATAATTAAATTGTAAAACATAATATAGATTGTGTGCACATTATGGAATTGTAATCTTATTTAATCATATTTGGTCTAATATTACAACTGATTTGATTTAATATTCAAAAACTTTATTATATCGATAATATATATTTATATTTATATTCTATTACGGAGTTCTTCACTACAAGAGTGTTTGAGAGATGTTTTTTAAACCACATTTTCAAAATTTTTTTTTTGTCATTTTCTTCAATTTAAAATTACTTTTGATGATTCACGTGTTCAAATGTTCATAATAAACTTAAATTTTAAAAGTTAATAATTTTTTTATTTGAAGTTTAAATGAGATGATTTTTATTTAAATAGAAATGAAACAATATCTACAATAATAAATTTTTTCTGAATATGGTTTAAAATTTAACATTTTCATTTTAAACAGTTATTTTTAGCTAAATACATTTTTAAAACTCGACTAATTTTGAATTCAAAATTTCTCCAAAATTTCATCTTCAATACCTCCCTGAATGGGCCATAACATTGTTTTTTGCTAAAAGAAAATACTTTGCTATTAAGGGTGGGCATTAGATCAAAACCAACTTTTTTTTACCCTCTATTATCTAATCTAATTATGAAAAAATTGTTTCAACTCTAGCCAATCCAATCCAATTTATTTTATAATTCTGTTTAATCTAGTCCAAATTTGTTGGATTTGATTGGATTAGATGGTTAGATTACACTTATATTTTCATACAAATTTATTAAAACAAACTCAAAAGGGAAAAACATATTTTGTAGGCATCAATTTAATTCTCCATTATCTATTTGTCACATAATAGTAAACCAAAATCACTCAACATAGTAAATAAAATAAAAACTTTATTTTATATACTGCATGTAGTTTATAATTCTTATTTATAAAAAATAACAAAAAAATTTTAAGTTTAGAACCTATAATCTCTTATTTAAAATCTTTTATTTCTCACTCATTGAATTATCCTAGTAGCATCCTATCAAATTAGAAAGGTAACTCCTATTTCGTACAATTAAATATGTATAGATTTGAAATTCTATTTCTTTACCTAGTCCCTACATAGTTTGCGAAAATAAATAAATAAATAAATAATGTCAACCGTTATAGTGACTTATTATTATTATTATTATTATTTTATTTTATTTTATTTTTATTTAACTAAACAAAGTGAGGACCACATTGTTTAAAATACGGGTACTTGCCTTATATGGATGAAAAATTGCCACATTACTGTTGTGAGGGAACATAGGGGAAAATGATAGCCCTTGGCGTTACTCTCACAAACTATAGCTGTAAAGGGAAGAGGTTGAGTTTATTTATTGACAAGACAAAGTTTTTAAATTTTTACCAAATAAAAAATAAAAAATAAAAAGTTTTTAATTATCAGATTTTTTATGGTGATTATTAGATTTCCATTATGTAAATTTACAATTCCACATTAATTTTTGTAGAATACAATTCCCCATAAAAAAAAAGGAAATACTCTGCTATCAAGGGTGGGTATTAAGTCAAAACCAACTGTTTTTTTCCATCATCTAATCTAATTATGAAAAAATTCTTTTAAATCCAACCAATCCAATTCAATTTATTTTATCATTTAATTTAATCCAATCTAAAATCTGTTGGATTGGATTTGATTTGATTATTAGATTATACTTATATTTTCATACACATTTATTAAAACTAACACAAAAGGAAAAAAACACATTTTGTAGGCATCAATTTAATTTTTCATCATCTATATATCATATAACAGCAAACCAAAATCACCCAACATAATAAATAAAGTAAAAACTTTAAGTCAATATATATATGTTAATGTAACAACCGGGAAAATTCACATTTTTCGGAAAATAATTACACAATGAATTTAAGCGTTAAAATGTGAAATTAAGTGGTTTAATATTGTTTAGAACTAAAATAAAATGTTCTAACAATATTAAAGGATGAAAAATGAGTAATAGTGATATTATGTGTGTGCACGTGTGTGCCACTCACAGTATCAAGAAGTAGGTCAAGATGATATTATCTTGACATAAAACTGATAAATTTGGGTTCAGCACTCCGAAATTAGTAAGGATAGCCTATCAGCACGCTCAAATTTGACAATTGAGCACAGAGGTAAATTTTGACCGAAAATTCACAGTATCGGAAATTGGTCAAAATGATCTCAGATGAAAATAAAACTGATATATTTGGATTCAGGACGCCGAAATTAGTCAAGATAGCCCGTGTTGAAATTTTGGGCGAAAAAGTATATAAAGAGCGGGAAAAAGTAGAATTTTCTCATTTATCTACACACACTCTCTCTCCTTCTCTTTCTCTCTCTAGCCGAATATGTACAGTAACCGACCATCGGAAACGGTGTCCGTTTTCGACACCGCCGGTGTCATCGGAAAGCTCTTGCCGAGCTGAGTCCGATGGTGGGTCGACGCGACGGAGCAGCCGCCGGAGCAAGCCGCACGCGCCGCCTGAAGGTCGCCGGAGCCGAAATCTTCCCGGCGAGATTTCTCCGCCGTCCGGCCACCATTTGCCACGAAACCTGTCCCAAAAGATTCGTGGTGAAGAGTACTACAAAACCCATGTGATGGATCGCCTCAACACCGGCGGAATCGCACCGCCCGAGTTTCGAAAAATCCGGCGAAACGCCGCCGTGGAGCCGCCGTCGAAACCGTCGATTCCGGCGGAGTTGAAGCACGCCGTCGGTACAGAAATGGTCGCCGTAAAGAGGGGAGCAAAAGCCCTCAATCAATTTCGGGAAAAAAGTCCGGCACGGCGGAGCCCCACCACCGCCGCCGTGGCCGTGACTTTCGGGGTGATTTTCCGGCGATTGGGGCCTCCAAATGTGAAATTGAGGCTACCAATGAGTTCCTCATGTCGAGATCTTCAAGATGGGCTACTCATTTTCCACCGTCGCCGCCGCCGCCGGCGGTCAACGGCCGGTCAACGGCGGTCAACGCCGGTCAACGGCGACCGTTGACCGAAAATGGGAGTTTGGCCCGTTAGCCTATTTTCGACGTTCCGGACGCATCCGCGGAGTCGGATTTGCAAGACGGGACCTCAAATATGAAGAACGGAGAATTAGGGTTTATGCTGTCGAGACCGGACTGCAATTCGGTATAAATTCCGACCCCTTTACGTTCCGCAATTAAATTATTTGGGATTGTTATATGATTTTATGATTTTTAGTATGAAAATTATGGAAAAAGAATGTATATAAAAAGAAGAAAATTGCTGTAATGGAGAAAAAGAAAAATATGTGATGATGTAACGATTTTACGTAAACGGTACAAGTTTTACGTAAAATCTAGGCCTCTGGTATAGTACGTGATAGAATTAGATTAGGATAGATGGTTTTCAGGCGTTTCCTAAACGCTGGAACCTTAAAAATTAAGGGGAAACTCTGCCGAAATTTCTAAAAAAATGACACCAAGGGTAATATGGGAAACGAGGGGTAAAAATATGATCGGGAAGGGAACCCGATCCCCCTCGAGGAATTAGGGCAAGGAAAAAGGAATGGGTAAGGTACGATTAGTAAACCGACCCTTCGAAACCATAGAACGTAAGGAAAACATGAAACCGATCCATAGGTCGGAATAGTACTTCCCGAGGGCCGGGAATGTGAAAATTGGTAAAATGATAAGAATTGATCCGGGAAAGGTCCGATAAGATTTAGAAAGTTAATTAAATGATTTTGGATTTAGAAAATCTAGTCTAAGTATGAAAATGAAAATGTTATGGTTAAACGACCCATTAGGGGCAAAATGGTCATTTTGCCCAAAGATACTCAAATTATGGGAAAAGAGCCACAATGACCCTGAAATAGGTGAATGAAGTTTGTAAAAGCCAAAATTGAGATTTAAGTTATGAAAAATCACGTCAAGGGTAAAATTGTAATTTTGTCAAAAGTTAGGGGTAAAATCGTAATTTTTCAAAAGTTAGAGAAAAAAATTCGAAAATGGCCATTAAGGTTTAAAAAGCTGTCATAAGGATATAATTAAGGGTTATAAGATCAGAATCAAGCTTTTTAATAAAATAAAAGCTATAGATGAAAATGTGATTAACGGACAAAGTTTGTCTGTAGGAACCTAATCCAGAAGCGACAAAGGACGTCTATGGATTCCAAGAAAAGGATAAGCACGCTATGAGTAAGTTCAGACATTTACCCGTCTGCAACTATGAACAAGTTTATTGTGTTTATATGTTTTGTATGCAAATGTCATGATGTGAATTATGATGATGCTATAGTAATACTATAGCAATACTATGATGATGCTAAAAGTTATGTTTTAATAAATAATTTATAAAAAATATATATATATGTATATATATGTATATATTGAATTATGAAGGAAAGGTATTATAAAAGTTTTATGAGAGTAACGATGTGATAAAGAGGGATAGAAGAATGGAAAGAGTAAGAACAATAATGTTATGATAGAATGCATAAGAAAGAGATGAGATATGAAAGGAAAGAATAGGTGTTTATGAAAAGTTTTATGGAAATTAAGTTATGATTGATAGAGCAATGATGATCGGTGATGAAAAGAATTAAGAAAGGGATGTTTTATGAGGACGAAAGGATAAATGTTTTATGAAAAATGATATGAAAGTAAAGAGTTAGACAAGAAAGAAAAACAATGATAGGTTATGATAAAAGGTATGATGAATGTTTTATGGAAAATGATATGAAAGCAAAGAGTTAGACAAGAAAGAAAAACAATGATAGGTTACGATGAAAAGTATGATGAAAGGATTAGAATATAACGATAAGATGTGATTGATGGAATAGAACGATAGGCTATGATCGATAGGCTATGATTGATGGAATGATGCAAATGATAAGATGAACAAAGAATAATTGTCTACCCGTAACAAAACATGTTTTTGTTTGATGTGATGTGATGTGATATTATATAAGTAATATGTGCTATATGTGTTATGTTTTTGAAAGAAAAAGATGTTCAACGAAAAATCAATATAAGAAAAATAAAAGCCTACAAGATAATAAGACTGAAAACTTAAGTTGTTGGCGTACCGGTCTCCCTACAAGGTCGAGACTTCCGGTCTATATCCTCCGCGTAGATGTGGCGCTACCCCGAAGGTGCGGTAGATTATAGGATGGACCAACCCCGAAGGTGCGGTTTTTATGTGACTGTGAGGTAGGTTGGTGGGTCGCTCCCCCTCCTCCCACTGTCCGCGCGCAACTAGGTACGTCCAACAACGGGCCCAACCAATGGAAAGTGGAAAGAAAACAAACGAAAGAAGAGTGAAAAGAAAAGAAAAGAAAGGAAAAGAAAGGAAAAGAGAAGAAAAGAAAAGAAAAAAAAAGAAAAGAGCGTGAAAAAAAAAGAAAGGAAAAGAGCATGAAAAAAAAAAAAAAGAGAAAAGAGAGTGCGTGAAAAGAAAAGAAAAGAAAAGAGCGTGAAAAGAAAAGAAAAGAGAGTGCGTGAGGAAAAAAAAAAAAAAAAACAAGGAAAAAGAGAGTGGAAAAAAAAAAATGAAATGATACGAAAAGAAAAGAAAAGAAACGAACGATATGAAAGAACAACACAATGAAATCAATGAAAAATAATAAAACGAAGTTAAAAGAACATGATAGAATTATATATGTGATGTGATGTGTTTGATGTTATATGTATGGAATGACACGTTTTTACGTGATGTTGTGCTAGTGTATATGTTACTAGCTTTAAGATATGAAATGTTAGGAGATGATGAAGCGATACAAAAGTTATAAAGGTTTAGAACAGAAAGTTAAGAAATGATAGGAATGAAAAGCAAAGAAATGAAAAGATTGGATTAGAATGATAAGAGATGATCGATAGAATGATAAGAACGATGAACGAAGAGATAAACGAGCATGATGAAGCTCCTATTTTATGTTATGTTTTGAGGATATGTATGAATGATGTATATGGTGTGTATATACGTGATGATATATATTCTAGTAATAATATATATTACTAGTATTTATAAGTTAATGAATGTATGTTTGAACTTACTGAGCATCTAGCTCATTAGTTGTTTATATGTTGCAGGTAAGCAACGTGTTTATTTAAAGTAATATGATGGACAACGGACGGATCTGCATGTGCCAAGGGACTGGGCGAGGGTATGGTACTACCATGAGTCTTTCGCTGAGCGTTCAAAAAGGAAGACGAAAGAAAGAAAGAAAGTTATGAAATATGTATTATAAGAGTATGATACAGATAGGTATAGTATGTAAGTTAAAAAAAAAAAAGAAAAAAAAATTGCTATAGAAATTGCTTCCGCTATAAGATGAGAACGTTAAGAATGGAAAGTTAAGTTAAGTAAGAGGATGACGACCCACGAGGTTGCCAGCCATCGCGGTCGGCGTCAGAGCTTGACTGGTTGGTATGGTAACGTACGTGGGGGGTCGCCACAGTTAATATAATATAATTTGTGTCCAAATTAAAAATAAAACAATAAGGAAAAAGATAATGATAAAAACAAATATTATATCATAATTGACATGATAAGTCCGGATCAACCTCTGTTGATTTATCAATATATTTTGAATTATTGAGTTTTAGTTAAGATGTCTATAAAAATTAAAAGGGAGATAACAAAACAAAAACTAAAAGATAAAAAAAATATGCCTGAAAAAAATAAAAAATAAAATAGATAATATATTATATTTATATATTATATAATATAAATTTAATTATTTTTATATTAAATATAAGTATACGGATTAGATTTATTGGATTTATTGGATTTTTAATTCAATTAAAGTAATTAAATTATCATCTAAATCTAATCTAATAATACATAAGGTGTTGTTTGGAGAAAAAATTTCATTTTAATTTTACACCAAACACAAATTTTATAACAATGCTACGAAATCAATTACTATTCAAAACATTTTTAAAACAATCATATCAATTTTTCAACTTTACTATTTATCTCTACTTTTATCAATCATATCAACTTTTCAACTCTAAACTATTTTTCATCTAAACGCACATTTCATTCAAATATAAAACAAATGCTTTTCAACCAAATACAATATTCAAAAAATAAATTTCATTCAAATACAATCAAAATGCAATACGTTTACCAAACACCCCCTAAGCATAGGTTTGGTTAACGCATTTTTTTGACATTACATTTAAATACAAAAGTATTTCATTCAAATACCAATCACATCACATTTTAAATCAAACACAATTACTATTTATTATTTTATTTTTTCTATTACTTTTATTAATTATATTATATATTCTCTCTCTTTTTTTCTTTCTACTTTTACGCATCACATTACATATTCATTATTAAAATAAAATTCAAATACTTTTCAATACTTTTCACCCAAACACACATTGCATTCAAATGCAATGTTAATACTTTTCCTCCAAATATAAATTACATTCAATATATTGCATTCAAACATAATGTAAATGTAATGTATTCACCAAACGAGACCTAAAAATTCTATATTTTTTTAATGGGTTGAATTTATTCAATTGGATGCATTATATGATTGCGTATTGTACATATTCCTATATGCTATTGTCTGCTTCTCGCCTATTGTGAGCATAAATCTTATGCTTATTACTAATTATGCTGCGTTAATGCTCTATAAATATATACATAGCAAAGCTATAAAAAAAAGTTGGTAGTATGCATTATGTGAAACTTTAGGGAAAAAAAAAAAAAGTGGAGAGTGTTCTTTTTGGTGAATATGTCCTTAACTTAAGCATAATGGTTTTAGCCTTTTTCATTAATTACCTAGTAAAAGTAGCACTGGCTAAAGTTCTACCCTAGTTATGATGAAGCAAAAGCTACTCCGTAATATGCACATTATTAAATGTAAAGATTTGTTTGTCAGCTGAACTTTCTTGCTAGCCTAAAGGAAAAAAAAAAAAAAAAAGAAGCAATAATATTAATAAATTTTCACAGCTAAACTAGCCATAATAACCAAAGCATATTTGACTTTTCTTTTTCTCATCTTCCATTATTATCCAACGAAGTGTCTTCATGGTTGATAATAATAGGATATGCATTCTAACGAAGCTAGTTACTTAAGTGGTCAGATTTTAGGAGGCTGTACATATCTAAACAGTCATTTCCAACGCTACTGCAAAAAGTGCACTGAAGTTGTATATATCACTCTTTTAGTGGCAAAAGCTATACAATATGATTGTTATTTTTGGCATCTTCAATCAAGGGCTTTTAATACTTTTTGTTTGTCCATAAACTTTTTGGATTTTAGTAACTTGGCCTCTAAAAAGTTTAATTTTGAAAATTTACCCTTTCAACTTGTTGAGTTGTTGTTATGCGGCCATTTTTATCAGATTTGTCATGAATTTTGGTCAGATTTAAAGGATTGAGAGATTGGAAATTGAGATATTTATGTTGGAGTTTGAATTGTGATTTTGAAATTTTGTGATCGAACGTGCTTTTCTGTTATCATTTTTAACGTGACCATTAGCAAAGCATTTGGCATTGCAATAGTTAAGGAAGTGGTGGGGAGGGAGGAGGGGGTAAATCACCAAAATTAGATATTTAAGGGACATCTTTTGATAGTCCAAAAGGTTCAAATTAAACTTAGTTTGGATAAAATGGTTTAAACCAATTTAAGAGGACATTTGCATAAGCTATTTCTTATACAATGAACACATCAAAAGTTAAATCAAACTAGATAGGATTAAGCTTTTGTTGCTTATTGCTCATTGGATAACACTGGATCAACATCCCTCCTCCTTTTTTTTGTGTGGGTGGTGGTGAACTTCATTGGTCCAAAATCAATTATCCATGCCCTATCTATAACTGAAAATGCACCCACAAACAAAGAGTAGCGCTAACATGGTCTACTTTAGGGTACAAAAGGTGCCTCCAAATGCTGAAAACCAAAAACCACTAAAAAAGGGGTGGGACCCCAATCCCACCTGATGACTTGTCATGTTTTTGAGGGTTCCACATGATGAGCAGTACTGTTTTTTCAAACCCTACAACAAGATTTTCTCCCAAGTAAAAATCAGAAAACTAGTAAACAAGGGCCAGTTTCATTGGTTTGGGACTTGGGGTCTCACATGCTTTTGTTACATCAAATGAGAGGATGCCCTCTCTGTGAGTTGATGGGTGATAGTTGAGCTGAGCTGGGCATAAAGGTCAGCAACTCCTTTGATTTCAAACTCTAACTTTTACAAAATATGAAATATATGTAAATGGGGACCATCATATAATTGGAGATTACTTACCAAAAATATATATATACACACAAAAAAATATATATATATTTTTTGCTCTCTAAGATTTTGGAGATTTGGACGGCATTTAGGGTCCTACTTTTATCATATGTTTGGTTGCCACTTGTGGTAATGGGAAGCCTATATTCACATCTCAAGTAGTCGTTGATGAGGATTTGGGAGAGACAATTTGACACCTAAGCATGGCTTTATCCATAAAACAAAAGCAATAGTATAAAGAGATAAGAGATGTGATTTTGAGTAGTTAGTGTGGTGTTATAGTGAAAGTTCAAGCTAACTGTTTATGCCAAAAAAGCTAATTGCCTGGCCAAAAAAAAGAAAAAAAAAACTATATTTATTTATCCCGGAAGGTTTTAATCTCATTAAGATGTTAATAAGTTAAGATTAAGTTTTTGTTTAAATCATAAATTCAAACTCTTAATTTAAAATTATTTTTATAATTTTTTTATAAAAATTTGAATTTTGTGTATAAATTTAATGTTCATACTAATTGAATTAAATGAGTGATATTTAAGTACATTTTTTGAACTAAAACTTTCTGAAGAAAAACCAAAACCTTGGATAAGTGTATGATTAATGTCTCATTTGATTAGTATGTTTCATTTATATTGTATTTGAACACACTGTAATTTTTATTTGAACGTAAACATATTGTATTCGAATACTAATTATATTACATTTCAAATACAACATAATAACTATTTATTATTTTATTTATTTTTACTATTTTTACCAATCACATCACATATTTTTTTTCTCTCTTTTTTTTCCTTTTATTTTTATCAATCACATTATATATAATACAATTCAAATATATTTCATCTAAATAAATATTAAATTTAAATATAATATAAATATTTTTTATTTAAAAATATATTACATTTAATATATCATATTTAAATATAATATAAACTTAATACATTATTCATACATATCCTACGATACTAGGTTTTGTAAAACAATGGCCTGATATAGCATATATATTTTACAAAAAAGAGTGAGATTGGATAATACAGCATTTAAAAAAGGGGAAAGAAAAGAAAAGAAAAGAAGATTAATAAAGTCCAAGGTAATTGATTACTGTTGGCCCATATGAAACTCATTGGAGGAAGGATGGATAATCCCAACACCAACATCTGTCTTTGCCTTCTCACTATGAATTATGCTCATCATCCCTCCCAACAAAAAGCTAATGATGACAAGACTAAAAGCAATTTAGTAAAATTAAAAAAAACAAAACAATGCGGCGTTTAATTAAATTTATAATTAAGGGTCTCTTTTTTACGATATCGATGGTGTTAAATTACAAAATTAAACTAATTATGATAGCAATTCTGATTTTTTTAAAAAATTAAGAGATTTCGTTTCTTTTACAGCTAATTTCATAAAAGATACAATAATACGTCATATAAAATTAACCTGCATTACAGCTTATTCCAAAGTTATTTGATTGATCCTAATTTAATCAAAGTTTAACCAAATGCGGGAAAAAGTACTCCACTAACTTTACTCCTTCCTATTCTACAATTATTCCATTCTTACGCCTATTCCCATCCAAGCTTCATCCTTTTAACAAAATGCCAAGTAAGTATGTTTTATTTATTTATTTATTTCCCTGAGTAGAAGGTATGTAACGGTGTCATGGAGTAACTATATACCAAAAAGACAAATATAATATTCTCTGAATAAAGACACAGATTAATAATTGGAATATTAAGATTATGTTTAATAAATATATTATGTTTGGATGTAATACAGTGAATGTAATTTATATTTAGAGGAAAAATATTTGTATTACATTTAAATATAATGTGTGTTTAGATATAAAGTGTTTAAATTGTATTTAAATAATGAATATGTGATGTGATACATAAAAGTAGAGAGAAAAAATGATATGAAAAGAGTATGTGATATGATTAATAAAAATAATAGAAAAAGTAAAAAAATGAATAATAATTATATTAGATTTAAAATATGAAGTGATTGACATTTAAATGTAATACTTTTATATTTATATAAAAATTATATTACATTTGAATGTAATACGAATATAATATTAAAAACAAATGGAGGCTAAGTTTGACAAGAAAGTGCCAACAATGCGAAAAAGCTTACAAGTTAATAATTTGTTTAGTAAAATAAAATTTTTTTTTTGTCATAGTTATTCTCTTAAATTTTAATTTGAACAAAACATTTTAAGCTCAAATCTATGAACCGAAAGTCACTTAAATTTCCAAGGAGATATATGAGGATCAAGGGTAATTCCAACTATATATTTCACTCTTTTTTCTTTTACTTTTTTTTTAATTTAATTTAATTGGATTGGATTGGAGGTTGATTTGGAAATTTACCAAAGATCATGCACAGCATCTGTTTCTTCTTTTCTGTGCTCCATTCGAAAAAGATAACACGAACATAAACAAATAGTATAATAGCAAAAGCTAATTTGTGAAGCAATTGCAGAGTATCCACGGAACAATCCTCGTTAATATCATATATATATATATATATGATGGTAATTTGTTTATTATTCTTATTTATTGCTGTCTGTTCTACAACCTTTTTCATACATATATACATACATACATAAATATGTGTGTATATATATATATATATAGGGAGAGGCAACATGAGAATGTGAGATGATTCGAAAACATCGTGCATGCAACAATAACAAGATTAATGAAATAACTCAGAAGTACAAAAAACTAACCCATGCCCTTGACTCGGAGCCCTATCAGCCCTGCGTTGGGGCTTGAGTTTTCATTTAATATTCTCTCTCTCTCTCTCTCTCTCTCTCTCTCTCTCTCTCTCTCGGGTTGCTCTTCTTTATTACCAATGAAAAAACAAACGTAAAAACAAGCCAAAAGGTGTTAAAAAAGAGATTTTTTTTTTTAAAACGAGTGACAAGCATTGAAATTTGATAATGTGAAAGGTGCAGTGTGGAAAGTGCTTGTGATCTTCCCCTCACACATGAAACAAACAAACACCAAAAAGAAGAGACACAAACATAGTTGCATATCAATAATATTGTGTGAGCAGTACGTGTTGGGTGTTTATAAAATATATATATATATACACACATATAGAAAAACACACACACACACACACTATAGATTTGTTTGTTTTGTGTGTTTATTTTATTTTCTCCTTTTTGGGAATTAGATCAGATGCTGCCATGTGCAGTTTAGCCACGTGAGGTGCACTTCCATTTCATGGTATAGTGGGTAATTTGGTATTTTGTGATTTTGGTAGGGAAAGAGAGTTGTCGTGCATGTACCAACATGTATTCTGAATTATTCACCAAAAAAAAAAAAAGTATTCTGAATTCTGAAAAACAATAGAGTCTGTCATCAAAAGAGGAAACTGCTTATGGTTTAAAAAGCAAAAAAAAAAAAAAAAAAAAAAAAAGGGGGTTCTGTTTGGTAGTCCAAGTTTCTAATCAGTTTCTCAATAAACTAGGTTTGGAAACATAAATAAGAAAAATATATATTTTTTGCTGTTTTCTGTTTTACCCAAATCAGTTTCTTAAAATGATTTTGAAAATATATCAACTTTTGTACCTTTTTATTTCTATTGTCTTTGCATCTCTTCAGTAATATCATGATACTTTGATTAAAAATATCATTTTAATTAAAATATCATATTATATTAATTTATATTAATTAAATATGTAATGTAATATAATATGATATTATTAGAAATACACAAAATATAACATATACAGGGAGCAAACAAGCTAAATCCTTTAAAAACTAGTCAACCCAACATAAGGTTTCCTTTACTCCTATGAATTTAGATACAAAACCAAACGTAGCCATTTCAGAATATAACATGAGTTTTTTTTTTTTCACAATTTTCTTTATGACACATGCACACACATGTATACTCCATTCAATCGAACTGAAGATTTGATTTGGCAACCGTCCAAGAAAAACCTCATGTCATAACGAAGGCATTTTCCCCATCGCTGATATAATCTATAACTTAAAAGCAATTTTATGACACATTGCAAGTTTTTAAACTACACACACACACACAGATTAGACTGCTAACAACTTAATCAAACGCTTAAAATATAATACCTATTGATTTAGTGAAAAATACAGTTCTCTAAACACTTTCCCCACGAATAAAATGCCTTTTCTACAGTCGTACTTCCACAACAAGAGTTAATTCACATGCAAAAACCTATTTCTCACAACCTGACTAAAATATCTTATGCACTGATTCACGAGACATTCCAACCAAGAACACAACCAGTAAATTTGCCAACAGTTTTGTGTTTTGGGCTAGTTCAGGTGGTTCGAAAGTCTTTATGCCGACTAAATTCAGGAAAATTCGATGGTGCAGACGCTAACTTGTTCTATGCATGCATCATGGACGCCAAAAGTATAATGCGTGAAGCAGTTAGAAGTTATAACCAGTGGCAAGCTTCTTAAAAAATTTAAAAAATGGAACCTTAGGACCCGAACAAACGGTAATTCTGCAGTAAGAAGAAAACCAAAATGCTCAACTCCGTAACATTTTCCAGTTGCACACTTAATAATTCATCTAAAATAAATGAAATAATACAGTTGAACTTGATATGAAGATCCAACAAAGAAAACAGGTAAATATACATGCAAATTTGCTTTTCTTGTGCTCTGGCTGTACACTAGACAGACACCTAAAGCTAAATGCTCCCGAGACAGCCAAGAGTTTCTGAAGAATCCAGCTCTGTATAAAGCATATTCGAAGGAAATATCCATGTAGTGGTAATGAACTTATTTAGTCATCTGTCTCACAGAGCATTTTTGCACGGAAGGACCACCCGGTGGGGTTTACGATCAAGAAGCTATTAGAATATGTCCCAAAAAAAGATGGCCTGGTAAATTAGGCCAGATAGAGTAAGATTCTAAAAGAGACGAAACACGAACATGCAATATAGAAACAGTATATGGTTTGTCTCAACCTCTTCTGTAGACTGGTGCACAGAATAAAAATGAGACTACCCCATATGAAAATAAGAATCATATTTAAAATTTGGCTAAAGAATGAGACGATGCCCTCAGTGCCAAAAAAAAAAAAAAAAAAATCTTGATTCGTTATATGCATATAAATAACGACAGCATAATCCATCTAAAACTAAATTGAAGAAAATTAACTAAATTCTTGAATATTCATTGTAGATGAGACCCTCCTTATGGTTTGCAAAACTTCAAGGAAAAAATGAGCAATCTTTTTAGTTTCAAGTTTCAACACCACGAAAGCAATAAAATTTTTCCGGTTTTAAATACAAAGCTGAACAGCTTGGATTGTACCTGATCGTTAAAGAAATTTGATAGACTGGGTGGAAAAAGATTGACTAGGTCCACGGTTGCGACAAAGAGACGGTGGTAGATGATGCGTCTAATCCTTGTTTTCCGTGTACTGCAGATTTGAGCACACTGTATTGCTCAGTTACAGAACCGTAAAGTGCCTCGGTGTATGCCTCCTTAGCCTTCTACAGGAAAGTCACAACAAAAAGAAAACAAGATGGATATTACACAACTTCACAAAGCTTGCAAACAATACCAGGAACATGGAAAATACCAACTACGTATTAGGCAATGGAAATTTCTTGAATGTCGGTCTCAGCATTTCAAGGGAGTTAATTCTACATCATACAAGAAACGAGGAACTATGAACAGGATCACATACACATGATTGGTCGTTGTTGTTACAGCCTTACGTCATGCTACTAATGAATGATCCTGTATGACCGACATCATCCTCACTAAGGCATTTTCAGTTATAATAGAAGAAATCGTGAGAACCAATCCAAGCATTTTGTTTATGGACATGGTCGTCCGTACTCAGTTCACCCATGTCAGAGACCAGTTTGGATGTTTGGAAGAATTCCACTTCAATTTCTTAAAGGACCTCGTGGCTATAGTAATAGAAGTGCTAATACATTTTTTCTAAATAAACATGCACATGATTGTCTTCATAACTGAAGTGAAATCTGTAGGTTTTTTCAAGCATACTACACTAGTAAATAGTTCAGCGTATTTATGCAGATATATAAATATATATATATAATTTTAAACAAAAACCAAGCAAAATAATTTTTTGTTAGCATTTTGGGAGTGACTAGTATTACATGTCCATATCCAGATATAACTGGACTAAACTTCTAGAACATTTTCGTCGTTTATTTCAAAGCAAAAAATTTTTACAAAAAATAAAAAGTTAGGCCGGTCACCACCAAATAAACAGAAATTGTAGGTGACTATTAAAATGATTGATGGGCAGGTCAATTAGTGATTAAACAAAAAGTCAATCAATGATTGACCAATAAATCATCAATAGACATTGATTAAATACTAATTGATTTGATATCAATCACTCAGTGATTGATCACCAAGTCAATCAGTGATCAACTAGAAAGTCAATTAGATAATTGACTTACTATTTTTAAGAAAACAACCATTTTCCTAATTTAACGAAGCTTGGGACAATTATTAAAATAATTTATTTTCATAAATGTCTTGAGTCTTGTTAAATTAAGAAAATAGTCGTTTTCTTAAAAATGGTTGATCACTGATTGATGATTAACTAATGTTGGTCAATAACTTACCAGTCAACCACTAACTGAGGTAAATCTGGTTAATAAAACGTGGATGTCAATCGATGATTAAATAGTCAAACAGATTCAAATCTGATTGACTAGCACATCAACTATCTTAATGGTCATTGGCCATTTTCCTAATTGAAAAAAAAAAAAGTTTTGATATTTATTAAAAGCCAAACTAGTCACCTCATCAAATGTTAGCCTTAAGAAAGATGAGTAAATGACATCACAAAATGACATTTTAGAAGCGGGATATGTCAGTTTATGGCTTTTTTAAAATTTTTTTTTTAATGAATATCCTAAGTTTTGCCAAATTAGGAAAATATCGTTTTTCTAAAGAAATGGCTAAGCAGTGATTAACTAATTGACCAATATTAATATGTATTTTTCACTAATTATCTATGATCAATCACAGATTGACTATAGTCAATTCATGATGTTGACCATTTTCCTAAATTAAAAAAGTTCTGTCATTTTTTTCCTAAATGACGAACTTATTTTATTTAGGAAAATGGCTGGAGGCTATAGTCAATAAGCAATTAATCATAATCAATAAGTTAAAAGCACATATTAATAGTCTATCAATATTGATTATGGTCAATTAGTCCATCACCAATTGACCATTTTTAAAAAATATGGTCATTTTTCTAATTTTACAAAGCTTCAGAAAAAAAAAAAAAAAGCCATTTACCCACATATCCCTAACCCAGCCTTAACTTATCTTCTCTGTTTAACCATACTACAGTTTCTGTAGCTGAATCATTTACTAATCACATTTACCCCTACCTTTAAGTAGGCACTTGATGCATTTATGCCTAGCTATATTTCAATGTGAAAGGACAAAAGCAAAAACCACTACTCTCTCTCTCTTGCACCCTTCTAGTTATATTAGTTAATAACAGCCTACTCATTCTTTGAGGGAAACTAATTGAATAAACTGCAACTGTTGACGATAACCCATGCAACAAGGTCGACCAGAATAACAGTAGATTCAAATTTGAACGAACCAATCATGCATCATGCTAATTACATAATGCCACATTTTTTATTGAGATTTTCTTCACATAAGCTACATGAGATAATAACTCTCCACGACAGAATCTTTAAAAGGCATATATAAGGAGCGATAAATCTAGACTCTAGACCATGAATGTAAAAGTTAAAAATCAGTAAAACCAACCTCCTCGGACCCTTCACAGGAATCAGCAATGTTTGAGAAGCTGAGTGCCGGGGCTACTGATAAGCCAACCCCATGGAAGGAGATCATTCTTTTTTCTCCAATTTCTTTTTCTACCTGAACAAAACAGAAAGTCATGGAAGAGGCAAGAAATCTAGTATTTCACAAAAAACCAAGTCAGAGAAAAAACATACGTGTTGTGGAGGGGGCATGATATCATAGCATAGTAATGCTAGGGGATATATATGCCCTGGAGCACCAGAATGTTCCACAAGTCTTCTCATATTGTCCACCGAAGACGCATCAAAGGTTGCCTAAACACCCCCTTGTATCAGTATCAAAGAATTTCAATTGCATAATGAAAACATAGGTGTATTTAACGTTTACAGAAGTAGCACCCAAAAAAATAAAAAATAAAAAAATACACACCCTGCATATCATATAAACAGGTATGGATAAAATCTGCCATGACAGAGTACCAAAAATATCAACAGGACCAATTAGTTTCTCGGTGCACTGGAGAACTAATGGAGTGGGTTCAAAGCCCAAGTACCTTCTTTCTTTCATTTCATTTTCTCAAACTCTTCTCATTGTTCCCTCTTCGATATCTTTTTAACGCACAATTAAGTCTTTTTTACACACAAGGATTTTTCAGTCATGACAAACCAGGATTCTTTTTTAAGCCCTCATTTAGCTCTCTTCCTAATCCCACATTTCAATGCTTACAATCTGTAAAAAATAATTTATTTCAGAACTTCAGCTCTCACCATACAACTTATGTAATGCATAAAGCACCAAAAA
Source organism: Antiaris toxicaria (assembly GCA_035233585.1). Classification (NCBI taxonomy): domain Eukaryota; kingdom Viridiplantae; phylum Streptophyta; class Magnoliopsida; order Rosales; family Moraceae; genus Antiaris; species Antiaris toxicaria. The sequence goes on from CP141163.1 coordinate 11,075,085, forward strand.
AAAAAAAAAAAACTTGATTGATATGGATAATTAGGTTTATTTATGTTGTCAGGGATGAGTCTATATTATTTGATGCTCTTTTATTAAAATTTAGCTTCTTCAGTTTTCTAGTTGGCTTATAATTGCATATCTATAAGTAGGCTTGAATATGTTTAAGATTTTAGGGTCAATTAAATAATTATCATATATTCTGTTATTCCCTCCCTTATTCTTCTCTCTTCTCTTTTATTTCTCTTTCTCTAACCATCCTCCTTTTCTTCCCATGGTTCTTCATAAAAAACAAGACCCTCCAACAACAAAACAAAAAGATTTCTAGAGATGCAAATTTTTAAGTAGAAACGCCAAAACAAATAAAAGGTTTGCTATAGGTTTGGGTGAGTGAACCAAAATATAAGCTACAGGACTTAGATGTCCAAGTTATTTTATTTTATTTGGGTATTAAAAGTTTAGTTAAATAACACCATCCGCCTCAAAATCACCAATCTCAAGTATCCAATTGACATAGTGTCATGACCCGAATCAAGACAGCTATAATCTTTTAGCATAAATAAAGGTGGAGGAGAAAATCTTACTGGATACCATTCTCCTGTCACAGGATCTGGCCGGTCTCTGCCACCACTTGGTGCAATCCATACAATTTGCGACCCACCCCTGCACTCGAATTTGTTCAATTTAATGAACTTATATCAATGATAAATAAAAAGCATACATAATTCAGACATTAAATAACTGATTGAATTATTAAACCAGACTATCTGTAAAATGTATGAAAATCAGAGATTTTATTGCAGTACTGAGCTGTCGTTTCATTTCTCCATATGCATCAGAAACAACTTTGAAAACTTAAAGTCATTTCCTTTCTCCAATGCTAAAAATGTTATTTATTCTTATATCTGAAAACTGGAATATGTAAGGTACAAGCATTTCACTGTCTCTACACAAGACTGTCAAAAGTCCTCAGCCCAACACTCATAATTGATCATTTCTTCACCAATTATCAAAGAGTTGGAGTAAGCTTTTCTGTAATAGAGGAAACTATACCCAGAATAAGACAAAGAAGCGTGTGTTCATAAGTCCCCTCCATTGAACCTTCATGTTTCTTATAGGGCTTTAAGTACGTGAGTTTCTTCCCCAATTTCAATATTACCCCGCTGTATGATGATGCTTTTTGACTGTCAATCATCATTGAATTCAAGGACCCAGTTGATTGAGCAGTAAACATCAGGGAGGAGAAATTAAAATATATTAAAAAAAAACAGAAAAAGCTGCGAGGAAAGTCCCCTTTCTTAAGTGCAGTTTACCAAATTGGTCTAGTGAAATACATTAGAAGTTTCAAGCGTTCATAAAAGAGAGAAGAGGGGGGGGGGGGGGGGCGGGGGGCGGGGGGGGTGGGGTGTGGGGTGGAGCGCGGTGGGGAGGGGTTGTGGGGGTGGTTGGGAAAATAATAATAATAAAAGAAGAGCAAAGGAATATAGAAGCACCCAAGGTAATAAAAGGGTGTAAGACCAGGTTTCGCTCTGGAAAATTGTTTTAAACTAGGACAAGATATGCCAGAAGCACCCATAGTGAACAAAAATAAGAACAACCTTCAACAATAACAGATTGTACGGTCAGATAAGCTTTGATATTGTAAAGAAAACCAGAACAGTTAGAGCTACCTCAATAGCAAAGCCATTTCTTTCAAGCTTCGTGTATTTGCTTTCCGTTTCATCTCAGCCTGCTCAGGAACATCGTGCATGTGCTTTTTTGAATACACACATATAAGATTCCTTCAAAAACATAACAGAAAAGTTTTAGTGTAACATTTAAAGAACATATGAGACAGAAATCATCATTTAGCATATATCAGAACTTTAGAAGTACCTTCCCACACTGAAGGGCTTGCAAAGAGGATCTGTTACAACCCTATCTCCCGCAACATAGATCTGCAAAAAAAAAAAACCTAAAGTTTGGTCAAATTAATGTTTCTAGCAGCAGAGAAAACGACATTGTTTATAGTATATAAGAATAAATGAAGAAAACAAAAAATAGCCCACCAACTTCTCAGCAAGATGAGGATTTGTTGCTTCAAGCAACAATGCAATGACAGCTGGATCTGCTTCAGTCTGGTGATTTGAGATCAAAACAATGTTGTGACCCTGCAATCAGCAGTACAATATAACAACTATATTGCGAAGTCATGTTTGAGGGTCTTTATTTCTTCCTCATGAAACACAGATAAGCATTTCTACTTTTCTTATGATCTTACTGACCACATGATCAGGCATTGGTACAGTGGGGAAGAGCTAAACGCAACAAAAGAACATGGCATCTGCATATTGCAAAACACAGAAACATCTAGGTCTTACCATCCAAATTCACACAATCAACAGGTAAACATAATTGAGACAACAAACAGTGTGGAAGCGCAATTCTGACCAAGTGTGGTTCTAAATTTTAAAACATATGCCAGTAATGCATTGATAGATGCACATATTCTTAAAAGCTTTCTTAGTCACATCTACAAATAATTCAAACAATAACAGCTTCTCTAACAACCTTATAATGCCTTCCCTACACCTCTGTTATCCTAAATATATATTTCAACAGATTTTCCTAGCTAATCTTGTCTAAATAGCTAGACATCCACATAAGCAAGCACACATAAATACTAGATGTAACTCGTTTAAGTAATATTAGATATAAAGGCTGACAAAGTAAAGATCTTTACACTTTCAGGGAAGCTAACTAACTCCATTTCAAACATATTTGCATTTAAACTAGCATGCTGGTTACGAGTATAGATACCTGTTGAAGCTTCTCTTCCATTTCATTGAAAATGGAAATATTGCCAACATATGAGTTCCTGCATTAAATATGATAAAATTTAAGTTCAGGAAAACAGTTAAACATGATGGAACTGACATTATCTCATTAAAAAGAGGTGAGACTCATATCATTACATAATATTTCACTAGTGGTTCATTTCTTAATCCATAAAGGAAAGGAGAAGAAATCAGAACAAGAAGGAATAAGAATGTTGATCATTCACTCCAATCCATTCCAGTGTGATCCGTAACAAGGTTCCTTATTGCTATGATAAAAATGCAGAATTTCATTTTAGCAATTGATTCACTGTCGTAAATATATGCCTCAGTCAACACAATGCTACTGTTAAATCTTAACTAGAAGACACACAGTACAACAATAAAGGGAGGGAAAAAAGTAAATGCGAAGAAAATAGAAGGAAAGGTGAGACATTAAAAAGAAATGAGATTAAAAAGCAACAATATTATGTCAGCAATATGATAAAATAAAGTCTAAAAGAGTGTATTCTCAATATAACGAATGACGGTTTAAAGATGGTAACGTAATTCCTCCAACCTATTACATGAAATTATCAAGATACATGCTCTCAATCCCCAAGACCATTGGCATAAGCAAAATTAATCAAAAAAGCCTCTGGTTACCTAATTACAACGTCACTTTGTGTCATATTCCTGATAACTAACCTGAACATGTACCACAGTGATGAAACATAACTTCATCAAAGGAACAGAAATTACAGAATGCAATTAACAACGAAGCCCCACAACCAGATGAAAATGGAAACTTGGGGCAGTTTCAACTAACCTGAAATCAATTAACGGTCGAATATAATTTTGACCAAACGTGTAGTAGTCGAAAGGCTCTCGCTGTGCTTTGTGGTATGATGAGAAGACAAAAGGGTCCTGAAACGTGACAGTCATAAAGATAATAACATGTATGATTTTGATCAAAAGATGAAACAAATTATTAAAAGCATACAGAGCTCAATATTACCTCTACTTCAAAGAGTATGCGATCCAGGGCAGCAGCCATATTTGACAAAACAACTTCATCTGCTTTGGGGTTTCCACTTTGAAAAATCTGAAAAATGAGACCATGCGAATCAAGACACAGAAACAGAAAAATTTATACGTACCAGAAATCAGAATATACATATATGCATTTAAGCACCTTATAAGGACAAAATGCATGTTACATACTATTGACATGTTTAACATAATCATAAACATGAATATTATAACCGTATAAAACATATCTTGATATGTTTTAACTAAAGCATGAGGTGATAGTAAATATTTACAGCATTTTTGTAGTTCTGATATAACTCTTCCATTCCAGAAGCAACATTTGGAGGAAGCCTTCCTGCTTCCTTCTCCTTTCTGATTCCGGACAGTAGCTCTGCACATAAATTTTCATCATCATTCAAGAAATTGAATATCAAAATAATTCCACTATAAGTCCAAAAAAATGTTTTTTTTTTTTTAGAAATAAATAAGATGTCCAATTGAAGAGAGAGAGAGAGAGAGAGAGAGTAAAGCAAAGCATTTATCAAGCACAATCTCAATCCAAAACAGTGAAACGCAACAACTTTCTCTCGTTTTCCACCCCCGCATTTTCTCGCAAACCAAACACAGACCAAACCCACCTGCTTCGGAGCTGGCATTAAGAAACGTGCGAGAGCGCTTCCGCTCCTTCTTCTCGGAGCCGGACTCCACAGCGGAGACGCCGCCGCCGCCGCCGCCGCCGCCGCTGTCAGCAACCAACGCCGACGACGCCGCCGACGCCTCCTTGTCCTTAACGAGCTCCGCCATGGCAAACAAACACGGACAGGCTAACCCCCTCGCGCCGCCGCCCAACCTGACCGAGACCGCGAAAACCTTGGAAGAGGAAGAGGAAGAGAGAGAAGAGAAGGAAACCCTAGGAGAATTGGTAACAGTGGAAATGGCGGCGGAGGAAGAGAATGTGGATAGGATAGACATAGTCGAACGAACGACGAAAGAGGGGAACGAATGGATTGGATAGAGAGAATGTGGAGGAGAGCGAATCGTACGATAAACACTATAACCGATCTCTCTCTCTCTCTCTCTCTACGTCACTTTCTCTCTCTAGAAAAGAGAGAAGTTTCGGTTCGGATCGTCCGAAATTCTCGGTGGCGGTAGTCTCGAGACTGGATCTCGGCCGTGGGCGGCGCCGGGGTGGGAGAAAAAATCTGGACACGTGGAAAATTGCGGTTGTGGACCAGCGTTGACGTGACACTTTTGTTTTGTTTTGTTTTCTTTTTTTTCTAATTTTTGTTTTTTAATTTTTATTCGCAGCGAAGATAAGAGGCATTAGGGGCCCTATTGGGCGTCGCTGTCGGCTGTCGAGTGTCGGGTGTGATTAGTGTCTTGGACGGAAGCTCCGCCGCAGCGGTCCTTTCGTGATCACTTCTCGTTTTCATAAACCCATCAATTGTTCGTACAGAACAGACAGTTAAAAAAATAAATTTTAAATTTAAAAAGTAGTTCGTAATGTGGTGGTCCATGAGCAAGAGGATTAAACACGACGTAAAAAAATGTATTTTAACAGACCTTTTGGATGCTTGTTTAAATATTTTTTTTATTAGAAAAAAATTATTTTCAAAAATATATTTAAGTAAAAATTATTTAAAGAGAAAAATATAAAATTTTGAAAATTTATTTAAAAAATTATTAATATACATTGTTTTGTTTCTTTTAAAAATATATATAATTTAAAAAAATCATCTTATTTGGAGATCTATTTGGATGCAATGTTTGGAGTTTTTTTTTGTTGAAAAAAAGTTATTTTTAAAAATATGTTTGGAAAAAAAACTATTTGAGGTAAAAAAAATAAAAAATTTTAAAAAATTTTTTAACAAAAAAAAATCAATATGGATATTGTTTTATTCTTTTCAAAATTCTATGCAATTTTTAAAAAATCATTTCATTTGGACTTAGGGGGCGTTTGGTAAACGCATTGCATTTTGATTGTATTTGAATGAAATTTATTTTTTGAATGTTGTATTTAGTTGAAAAGTATTTGTTTTGTATTTGAATGAAATGTATGTTTGGATGAAAAATATTTTAGAATAGAAAAGTTGATGTGATTGGTAAAAGTAGAGATAAATAGTGGAATTGAAAAGTTGATGTGATTGTTTTAAAAATATTTTGAATAGTAATTGTTTTCGTAGCACTGTTACAAAATTTGTGTTTGGTATAAAATTGTATTATATTTGAGTAAAATTAAAATTGAATATTTTCTCCAAATACCCCCTTATATACGCAAAGTTATGGAGTTTTAAAATTTGAAATTTACTGTAATATTTTGAAGATGTAACTAGTGAAAAATGATAATGTGCTGGAAAAAATGTGTTTTGGAGACATGGGTTTTGGCTCTTAAATAGGCCATAAATTTGTTTATGCAAAGTTATAGATTTTTAAAATTTAGAATTTACCATAATGTTTTTAAAATATAAATAATAAAAAATGATGATTAGATTAAAAAAAAATCAAAGAAAGTGTTTTGGAGGCTTTTTTCTAAAGTACCAAACGGCTTCTAAATTTTTAAAGTATAGTAAGAGATTTTTTTTTCCCCAACAAACAGAATGAAGTTAATAATATATTTAGAAAATAATTGAAATAAAAAATAAATTTTAAAATATTTATAATAAATAATAAATGTATTATATAAATAAGTAATTTATATTAGATTTATGGAGTGAATGAATTATTTATTTAATTTTATAAATATACCATTTATGTAGTAAAAACTTACATTTATCAAATTAATCTGTTAGTTATTATAAATAATTTGAAAACATACTATTTTTTTTAATCATTTTCAGAAAACTATTATTTTCCAAAAAAAATAAATTTATAAACATATTTCTCTCAAATTTATTTGTTTTCCTTCTTCTAATTCTTTTTTCTATTTTTTAAAAACTATGAAAGTATCTTTAAATTGGGAGTGGTTGTGGTGGGTACTAAAAAATAATACCTACTATAAGTACTTTTTTTTAAATTATTCAAATATAATTGAACAGTCTAAAATTTATTTATTTATTTATGATAATTAAAACGCACATTCACTCATTGTATGATAGACTAATAAATTTAAAAAATTAAAAAATCTTTTGAAAAAATTAAAAACATTGAAAAATCTCCTGACTCCCCCCTTCCTTCAATTACTAGTTAAACCCTCCCAAATGTAATAACCTCCTTCTTTGGTGATGGCATAGCCAATGGCCATTGAGAGAAAGCTGGCTGCCAAGGTGGCTCTCCTCCTTTAGCAACAACTCCTCTCCCTCGTCAAAGATCTGCAATGCCATGCAACGCCACCTCACCCTTCCCTCAACTTTCCATTGAGCACCTGTGATCCCGTGATGTGAATCAAAAAACGACTTTAAAGGAACCAATCAACGTCAAGAGAACTAATTCAAGTACCAATTGGGCCAGTTACAAGAGCAAGAGTAAAGAAATTTAAAAAAGTACTTAATGGGCTGATTCAAGAGGTTTGGGCTCAATCAAATTCGTGGAGGCTCATTGAGTATGATTCATGTAATCAGCAAGGATGCATTAACTTGATTCAAGCTCATGAGGAATTCAACTAATTCAATCAAGCCCAAGACAAGCCCAAGACGTTTTTTTTAATCAAGAGATTTTCGAAGACAAACAGAATAACTACCTTCAGATTTGGTTGGGATTATCTTTTCGGATTTGTTAGGATTTAGGAAGATTTGGGAATATCTTTTCGAATTTGTTAGGATTTGAGAATATCTTTTGTAACAAACTTTCAAATAAAATTCCGATTTTAAACAAAATTCAGATTTTGTTTAGGCTTATCTTTGTTAGGATTTGTTAAGAATATCTTTTGTTCTGAATTTTCAAATAATTTTCAGATTTTTTAGGCTTATTTTTTTCAGATTTTTTTTAGGAATATTCTTTGTAACAATTTCCTATAAATAGGCGTCCCCATAACAATAAAACAGAATACATCAGTTTAATTCATAAATTTGAGAGTTTTAATTCTCTTTGGTTCTTTGAAGAACTATCTGAACTTATCAGAATTTTCCATGGCGTTCGCTTCTGACTTATCAATCAACCATTCCATAGTTGATTGTGGCGTCTTCCTTATACCAAGGTTCTTGTTTCGCATTAGGCAACGGGTTGAGGTCAATATACCAAGGTTCTTGTTTTTGCTGAAGCAACGGGTCGAGGTCTCCCATCCATTCGAACCTGATTTTAGAACGTTCTTGGGTTCATAATCTTGATGGGTCTCGTTATTCTTGACAGGGTTCGTATCATTTGGTATCAGAGCTTAGGTTCTAAAACTTAGGTTTGCCTATCCCATTTATTTTCGTTTTTTTTTTTTACGAATTAAGGTTGTAATTTTTTTTGGTTGTGTTATTCAGAATTCAAATCAAGAGGATCCAAGCAAAAAAAAAAAAAAGTATTTCGGCCTAACAACAAATTTTTTGTTTGATATCATATATTTAGGCTTCTAATATTCCAGAAATCAACTTACCCCATTGACCAAAATTTTTAGGTAAATTTTCGTGTTTTCGAAAACCTAAACCACCGTTGTTTTTTTTTTTATTGTAATCCTTGCTATCCATAACCCAAATTGCCTTGGTGTAGTCATTCAGGAATTGCGACGGAAATTTTGATACTGATTTGAGTAGTTTGATAAGAGTCGAGTGAGAAATTACTACGAGTGGAAAAAGGCAAGAGTGGTGAGTACATTAGAGGGTAAAAGCCATAATTATTGTGTGAAACACGAGTGAAGTCGAGTGAAACCCATTCTTTGAGTGAAACACGTGAGGGAGTGTGAGAGGTTTTTTAGTTTACTCTAACTTTGTTTTTTGCAGTAATCATGTCTCATAACAGTGAAAAGAGCGTTGCTGAAGGCGCTACAGGGATGGCTGATCCGAAGTTGTTCATGGAGGCAATGGTAGGAGAGATGAGGCGCATGATGAGGACGGTGTTGGAGCATATTCATGAACGATTAGATCGAGTCGAGAATACGCGTGTAGAGCAGCCGCAGGATGTTCCAAATATGCGTAGAAGAGAAAGGGTTCCATATAGGGGGGTGAGAGATGAAGATGATGAATATTTTGAGGCTGATTTCGAGGAAGAGGATGATCGAGGTAGGCATGGAGGACGGTTTAGAGAAGCTAGGATTCGAGAAGATAATAGCTTGGGTAGTATTAAGATGAAGATTCCATCGTTTCAGGAAAGAAGCGACCCCGAAGCTTATCTCGAGTGGGAGAAGAAGGTGGAGTTGGTGTTCGATTGCCATAACTACTCTGAGTTGAAGAAGGTAAAACTCGCTGCTATTGAGTTTTCTGACTATGCCATTGTTTGGTGGGATCAATTGGTGTTGAACAGGCGACGAGCTGGAGAACGTCCAATTGATACGTGGGAAGAGAGTAATGAGGAAGCGATTCGTACCCGGCCATTACTATCGGGATTTGTACAATAAATTACAAAGGCTTCGACAGGGTAACCAGAGTGTGGAGGAATATTACCAAGATATGGAGGTTGCGATGATCCGGGCTAACGTTGAAGAAGATTGAGAGGCTACTATGGCCAGGTTCTTAAATGGCTTGAACCAAGATATTCACGATAAGTTGGAGATGCAGCATTACGTAGAAGTGGAAGACATGGTGTACATGGCCATCAAAGTGGAGCGACAGCTCAAAAGGAGGGGAGGAACACGTGCATCCAATAATCCAGGCTCTTCCCCATGGAAACCGAAGAAAGAGGAGAAACCGGATGCAAAACCCAAATTCAAGCAGAGATAAGAGACATCCAGCCATGGGTCTCAAGGTAAATCCGACCCTACCACTTCTCGTAATCGTGACATTAAGTGTTTTAGATGTCAAGACAGGGGTCACGTAGCGAGTCAATGCCCAAACAAGAGAGTCATGGTGATGCGGGATAATGGTGAGATTATGACCGATAGTGAAGATTCCGACACTGACGACATGCCACCATTAGAGGATGTGGGTGATGAGGAATATGCAGTCCAAGGTGAATTGTTGGTCACAAGGAGAGTTCTAAGCTCACATGCAAAAGAAGGTGAAGAAGTGTAACGAGAAAACATATTTTCTACTAGGTGCCACGTCAACGACAAAGTATGTAGTATGATTATTGATGGAGGAAGTTGTACTAATGTGGCGAGCACAACCATGGTGGAGAAATTAGGACTACCCACGTTGAAGCATCCTCAACCATACAAGCTACAATGGTTGAATGATAGTGGTGAGGTAAAGGTGAATAAACATGTGTTAGTTTCCTTCCGCATTGGAAAATACAGAGATGAAGTTTTGTGTGACGTAGTTCCGATGCAAGCCGGACACTTATTGTTAGGCCGACCGTGGTAATTTGATCGACGAGTTAAGCATGATGGCTTCACCAATAAATACTCGTTCGTGATCGATGAAAAATCCATCACTTTTATGCCGATGACACCAAAACAAGTTTATGAAGACCAAGTGAGGTTGCAAAAAGAGAGTGAGCAAAAGAAAAGGAATGAAAATCAGAGAGCGACCGAACAAAATGAGAGAGAAATATAAAATCCAAATTCGGCCGTTGAGAGAAAATCGAAGAGAAAACAAACGAATTTTTATGCAAAAGCGAGTGAAATCAAGCGAGCTATGTTTTTAAAACAGCCGATGATTGTACTTTCGTACAAAGAGGCATTTTTAAATACTAACGAGCTTGACCCTTCTTTGTATAGTTATGTTGTTTCACTTTTGCAGGGATACGAGGATGTCTTTTCCGAGGAAGCACTACGCAGATTACCATCTATCCGAGGATTCAAACATCAAATTGATTTTGTGCTCAGTGCTTTCAATCCAAACCGACAAATCTATAGTAGTAATCCCGAGAAGACTAAGGAGCTTCAAGGTCAAGCCAACAAAATGCGTCACAAATTAGTTTTTTAATCCCGGAGATTGGGTTTGGCTATGCATAAGGAAGAAACGAATCCCGACACAAAGATGTTCCAAGCGACTTCCTAGAGGGGATGGACCTTTCCAAGTTCTTGAACGAATCGATGACAGTGTATACAAATCCTTATTAGGCAATGATTTGAGGACAAATCCTTTTCAAGAGGGGGGAATGATGTGAATCAAAAAATGACTTTAAAGGAACCAATCAACGTCAAGGGAACCAATTCAAGTACCAATTGGGCCAGTTACAAGAGCAAGAGCAAAAAATTTAAAGAAGCACTTAATAGGCTGATTCAAGAGGTTTGGGCTCAATCAAATTCGTGGAGGCCCATTGACTATGATTCATGTAATTAGCAAGGATGCATTAACTTGATTCAAGTCCATGAGGAATTCAACTAATTCAATCAAGCCCAAGACAAGCCCAAGACGTTTTTTTTAACCAAGGGATTTTCGAAGACAAGCAGAATAACTACCTTCGGATTTGGTTGGGATTATCTTTTCGGATTTGTTAGGATTTTGGAAGATTTGGGAATATCTTTTCGAATTTGTTAGGATTTGAGAATATCTTTTGTAACAAACTTTCAAACAAAATTCCGATTTCAAACAAAATTCGGATTTTGTTTAGGCTTATCTTTGTTAGGATTTGTTAAGAATATCTTTTGTTCTGAATTTTCAAATAATTTTTGGATTTTTTAGGCTTATTTTTTTCAGATTTTTTTTAGGAATATTCTTTGTAACAATTGCCTATAAATAGGTGTCCCCATAGCAATAAAATAGAACACATCAGTTTAATTCATAAATTTGAGAGTTTTAATTCTCTTTGATTCTTTGAAGAACTATTTGAACTTATCGGAATTTTCCTTGACGTTCGCTTCTGATTTATCAATCAACCCTTTCATAGTTGATTGTGGCGTCTTCCTTATACCAAGGTTCTTGTTTCGCATTAGGCAACGGGTTGAGGTCAATATACCAAGGTTCTTGTTTTTGCTGAAGTAACGGGTCGAGGTCTCCCATCCATTCGAACCTGATTTTAGAACGTTCTTGGGTTTATAATCTTGACGGGTCTCGTTATTCTTGACGGGGTTCGTATCATCTCGTCCTTGAATGATTGATGACACCCAATCCCCAAGCTTGCGACCACCCTCCCTCAAGATGTACGACGACAATCTATGGCTTGAAAGGAAGTGAGAGGACTCCAGCGGAGCTTTTCCTCGAATTCAAGTCGAAGATCTTTTAGCGAGAGGCATGGTCAAGGGAAGGTTGGGAAAGATGGGGGATGGAGATAAGGATAGGCCAGTTGGCGCAGGACTTGGTCTCAATGAGATGGGGTATTCAATGCAAGAGACCACAGTTCCACCAGTGGAAGGTCACGAGGAAGGTTAGATGCCGTCGATGGAAGGTCAGGGTGGTTAGTATAATTCTATGCCTTTTTTCAGTTTTTTTATAATTTTTTGAGCTAATATGCATGATAATTATCATATATAAGTAAATTTCAATCATTCAATTATATTTGAATGGTCTAAAATTGAATACTTATAGTAGGTACTATTTTATAGTTCGTACCTTAGACTTTCCCCTTTAAATTTCTTTAAAAAACAAAAAGGTGCTCTAGTTTGATCCCTCTCCTATTGTTTTCTTAATATTTTTTTTCTAAAAAAATACTTTATAGATTTTTTAAAACATTTTAATAAAATTTTTTACTAAGAGGTTGTTTGGAACAATAACGTCTCATTTGAAGCAACTTTTCAAGATGGCATTTTGTTGTTTAATTGAAAAACTCTTAATTTTACACTTTATTTTCTTTCTTTTCCATTTTTAAAAAAGTCAAACATTAAAAGTTTATAACTTTTTCATTTCAAATTGAAATGATATGATTCTTTTGTCAAAATACTCATAATTATGAGATGAAAAAAAAATCATTTTATATTTATTTCTGAATATATTTCAAAATTTTGCTTTATTTTCTATATCATAAATCTTTTTCAAAGGTCCTCCCTCTAAACATGCATTTCTAACTCAATTTCAAAAACTTCGTCTCCAAAAGTCCTTTCAAACGGGTCATAATTCTAACTTAAATTTTGTATATTGATTCGTAAAATCCAATTCCAATTAGTAGTAAAAATCCCAATATCACTCTTTATATCTCTTTTATTTATATAAAATACAAACTTTAAAATCTATAACTTTCTTAATTCGAGTTGAAATAAAATATATATTTTTAAATAGCTTGCAACAACGAGAACAACAAAATAAGATTTATAACCTAGACTCCTTCTGACATTCAAGTTATAGTTTTGAGCTTTTTAGTAAGCTGGTTCAAAGCAGCTTTGGTTTTGAAAGCCATTTATGAGTTTGTACGTTGAACTGCATAATTATTTTTTGTTTTGTCTAATTAGGGAAAAGTATTTGAATGATAAAATTTAAAACCTATTACCTTAACATAACACAAATATTTAATATTAGTTTAATATGATATAAATTAGATATTAATAAAATTAAAGTGGATTGTGTTAATAAAAGGGATAGAATTTGTGTAGTGTTTGTCACTTTACGCAAAAAGGTAGCCGTGCAGGCAATTCTCTCATTAAAATGGAACTGAGGTTCATTATTGAGTGTTGAAAATATAGATCTCGAGTAGGCCTGGCCTGGCCCACCCTATCCTATGCACAGCTATGATGAAATGTGGGTTGGGTTGTACTAGGAAACGGGTCGAACTGACAATGACAAAACTTGACCTGGCCCGTCTGTTTCATATAAAAAATAATAAAAGACACCATGTAGGTTGAGATGGGCTACAAGCCAAAGTCCACACCCAACTCACTTTTGAGTTTTTTATTAATAAAAATGGACACTTTTGGAGAAAAAATAAACAGTGACATTGGTTTATTTTTGGAGTAAGAGACAGCAAATATTTGGAAAATTCTAACTGGAGTGTACAATTTTATACCCAAGATTTTATCTGGTAAATGTATTATATTTATATTACGTTTGAATATGATGTATTAAATATAATTTATATTTAGAGAAAAAAATATTTGTATTGTATTTAAATATAATGTATATTTAGATGAAAAGTATTGAAATTATATTTAAATAATAAATATATAATTGATAAAAAATAGAGTAGAAAAAAAGAGAAATAATGAGAATAATAATGTAATTAATAAAAATAATAAAAAAAGAAAAATAATAAATAATGATCGTATTAGATTTAAAATATGATATGATTGATATTTGAATAAAAATTATATTATATTTAAATATAATAATGAAAACAGACGGGGTCAAATTTAAATGAACTTCGTCGCTATTCAACATTTTATCCCCCTTATCTTTTATTTAGGCTCTATGTCGGGTTCGGCTCGACCCGCATAAGGATACGACGTAGATCAGCTAAGTTTTTGGCCCATTTTAGGCCGTCGGATTATCAATCATGATTGGGCGTGCTTTCACTCAAACTGGCAGGGTTGGGCTTGGTAGAGTGTTAGGCATTCATGGGCCGAGCCCACTGTGCTTTTTCTTTCAATTTTTCAAAGTTCACCTTCACACTTTCTTCTTTTATATTCGATTGTCATATGTTACATTTTGATTGTTGGATGCAAAAGACGTACTTATTAGAAGTTGACAAGTGTATTAGATGACGTCGTGGTTAGAATCTTCCAAGAAATCTGGCAAGGAGGAATACTGCAATTCACTCTTTTTTTTTTTAAAGGAAAATATAATAAATAGCATTTTTTAGAAATAATTGAAATAAATAATATATTTTTGTTATATTTTTAATAAATATTATTTATTAGATAAATAATGTATTTTTAAGATTTAAATTAATATTTATTGATAAAGATATAAATAAATCATTTATTAGATATATAAATTTATTATTTAGTTACTAATTTTAACGTAAATATATTATTTACTTCTTGTTTGTTATAAATATTTTAACAATATATTTGTTTTAATTATTTTTAAAAACTATTATTTACTTTTTTTACTTTTTTTTAAGCCAAAATTTGAATTATATATTCTCGAAAAAGAAAAAATGATATCATGCGCTCTTCCACCGAAAATATCCTCCACCTCTCCTCTTTGACTTTATTGGAAGCTTTTCGTTAAAAAACAAGTATTTATCTGTTAGTATTCATCTACATTGTACTTTATCATAAGGAGTGTAGAGATTATGACTATATAGGGCATCTATTAGAACAATTTTTCCCCATAGACTGTGACACGTAAAAATTATATACCATTTGATTTATATCAAAAGCTTAGAAGAATTAAAGAGCATCTAAGTTAAAACAAAACCTCCCACTTATTTTGACTAAACCCTCCAACCAGAGTTAAAAAAAAAAAAAAAACCTCCCTACCAAACCGGTGAGACTCCTCATCCACAGTGGGCAATAGCCATGTACACAAAATGGGACTAGGGCTTGACGATGGCTGCGGAGGGGGGTGATTTTTCCGACGGTGACGACGGCATGAGGGAGGCTGAGGGGCAATCCCCCATGAGTTTTTACTACAAAATATCACATATAAGAAATTTAACAGGTTTCATATCACATATTTTTTAACTATTATAATATAAAGCTTCAAATTCACAAAGAGTTTTGGTCAAATGCCCATTTTTTACTTTCTAGCTCCCTTGAAGAAGTTTGAGGCTTTTTTCACGCTTTCTAGTCAATTAATATTTGTACTTGAAATTTTTTCAAAACCCTTGTTAAACGTGGTGCTCCAGATAATTTTTGTTGACAAATGCACTTAGGAGATAGTCGCACCTTTTTATGTTGAGTCAAATTTTGAAAAATGAGTAAAGAATGACCAAATCAAACCATAAAATACTAATAACATATATTAGTTTGTACAATCTCGTACAAGTCACGCACGATTGCGTATAGATGATAGACAAATAATTATACATAGATAATTAGTAAATAAATAAAGTAACCCAAACAAATTTTGAAAATAGAGGCATACATGGAGCACCACGTTTGCACCAAACCAACATGGTAAATTAATGCTTTCTTGTCCCCTCTGTCTGCATACGGAAACACACACAAACCCGACTCCGCAAGTCATTCATTTTTTGTCCTACAACTTTCCAAAAGAATCTATAAAGTGAATCATGGTTGAAGATATAATTTTATATCCGATTTTATTATAAAGTATAAAATTTAAATCCTCTAGTTTGAAATTCTAAATCAGAATTTTTTTTTTCCCTCCCCCCCCCATATCGATGCTTCAATATTTGGCCATTCATTTTCCAACAAAAAATTCGAATCATTGGAATTTTAAGCATAAACAGAGCAACGATTCAAAGGAGTTTAAATGTTGAATTTTCAGCTAATAGTAAAAAAATTGTTTTTGTAACGTAACAAGTACGAAACAACTGGCTTCATTCTATGAAAGAAAAATGGCCTTTCACTTTAATTAGTCCTTGCCTTGTCTTGCATTATTGGAGAGAAGCTTTTGTTGGGTCTTCATTGTATTGCTTACTCATTGGAATGTCCGAAGAAAACAAAAGAATATAAACCCTTCTTAATCCTATCATTACAAGCTTTCCACGAAAGACCTTCCAAGGGAAAATATAACAAAATATGTCATTTACTCATTTCAAAATGAGACATCTTCTGGGGAAACTTTTGTTAGAAAACTTGACTCAAACATGTCCGATTGAAAAAGGGTGTCATTTCATCATATCATTGAAAAGCATCAAAATTATTGCTACTTTTTTTTTTTTTTTTTAAGAGTACGTAGCCTTTTTTTTTTCTTTTTAATACTATCTGGTCTCACTTGTTTAAATAAATTTAGATTTTTTGGAATCTTTTATGATGCACTATTGTGATTATTATTTTTAATAGTTAGAACTTTTTTAATTGTTTGATTTATAAGTATTCACCTTAAAATATACATCACACAACATAAAATAATTCTAGTCGTAAATCAAATAGTTAAAAATTTTAATATAACGAGTAAAACAACAAGATTGATTGGTACACAAATTCTTAATATATTAAAAAGAAAAGAAGTCATGAGTTAAATAAGATAGTTCCAAAATGATAAGAGATATGGTGAGAAAATATCTTCTCTTGAAAAATAAATATATAAATAAATAATTAAGATAGAAGATAAAAGATTAATGTAGTTTCATCTATGGACAAAGAATAAAGAGAAGATTCATTAATAAGGTGTATTATGAATGGGCTTCATATAAATACAAATTTACAAATACAAAAATGAGGAAGTTATCCAAAAATGTCAAATCTCCTAAAATTAAGAAATTTTTTATTTTCTAATATGAAAAAAAATTAATATATATAAATTTAAATCTCCTATATTATAATCAAATAATATTAAAACTAGAAAGATTCATAAAAAGATAGTTTCAAAAATATCAAATCTCAACATTCCTCCTTAAGTTGGTGTGCACCAACTTACCTAAATACATTGGGACCACCTTTAGAAATTTTTATGCATGGCTCAAGGTAACAAGAGCTTTATTGTATTAGCTTCAATTTTAGGATTCAACGAGATCAATAGAATCAAATAGAATCAAGTATTAAAGGGACTAAAAAATCAAGGATCAAAAAATCAACGAATAAAGGTAGCATTTGGTATTGTTTTTAAAATCTGTTATGTTTTCAAATTCTCTGAATTTGAGATCGTTTTAAAAACAATTCTGATAACATTTCTGAAATTGCGTTTGGTTTTATTTTCTGAGTGCATGTTTTAAGAAACAAAAAAGTGAAACTGTGTTTGGTTATATTTTTGAAAACCAGTCATTTTATAAATATTTTATGAAAACATATTTATATTTGATTTTTAAAAAAATTATTATGAATACCTAAAATTAAAAATTAATAAAAAATTTTAATTGAAAAATGAATTAAAAATTAATAATCATAATATTTAAATAATTACTATATCAATTAAATCTTAATTAACCATAATAATTAGTTACAAGTACATTACAAAGTAGTTTTTCATAGTTGAAGTAACATTTAACTAAAAATTACTAAAAAATTTCATAATCATAATTACGGTAAATTCTACTAACTAGTGTGCTATTGATTTAATATTTAAAACAACATTTTATTTTTTAAAATATCCAAATATTTCGTTTTTATTTTATAAAAATTTTGACATAACCTATCCTAAAATATAACCTATCCAAAACTCCAAAAGCTTTAACCTGCCAATTCCCAAAACAATTTCAAATTCAAATCTAAATTTAAAACCTTTGTTAAGAACTTTATTATCTATTATTGTTATTATCATTCACAGCACCTAAAATTTTTTCACGATTAATCTCTCTCTCTCTCTCTCACTCTTATAAACAACATGTCATTTTCTTATTATTTTCTTCGGCCTCTCTCCCTCCCCTCCGATTCTCTTGTGCACCTAGTCGTCACCCAAGCCGTGCCCTCTCCCTCCCCGGCCCCAACCATGACAGCCCGTACAAGCAGCCGCTGAGATGAACGCCGGCCCAACACCAGTCGAGACCTGCAACCAAGCTGAACCGCCACCAGCCGAACTGAGCCCGGTCCTGGTGCACGAACCATCGTGTGCACTCAGCCCATGCCCGCGATCTCATCCCCTTGATAGAAAGTTTTGTTGCCTTCTGGCTTTGGCAAATGATCCATATTCCATGCTTCATTCAACTAAGCAAGAAATTTTTTCCTGCCTTCAATAGCCTACATAAGAAACAAGTTATCTGTTAAAATAAGCAACTTTGCCTTTTTGCAAAGAAAAACAAATTAATTTAAAGGAAACCAGATTATATGAGAGCAAAGACCTTAATTTCAGAAATTGTCATATCATATTGGAAAATTCCTTTCATTGCTTGATCTTCCCACTGCCAAACATAACCATATAAGTGATTGCTAGAATTCTGTTAATTGAATATAAGTATTTGTTTAGTCCCATACCTGGGCAAGAAGAAGAGAGTCTAGCATGCTCTCTTCATCTTCAGAGATGCATGAAATCTCTCCAAAGGATTCATGATCCATCAAATTTTGGCTACCAAAGCAATAAAGAAGAACCCTAACACCTATTATTTCTTAATTATTTTAGTAAATTTTACAAAAAAGAATAGGTTTATAAGTTAATAGCAGAACAAACATGGCCACTACTTCTAGCAAAAGACAACAACAAAAAAGCACAGCCATTAATCTTAAGTTTCAGACAGATAATGAATTTTCTATTTTCGTTAAAGTTATGAGACTTAACAGAACATATTCACATTATATAGTGGGTAGTATTACTATGTCATAAAAATATACAGTGAATAGAAATATCCATGAACTGACATACCATTATCACTTATTTCCCCATTTCTCCTAGTACCATTAAGTGGTAAGAAAGAAACTGACATTACCAAACTTGTTTTGTCACTCAATAGCCTCATCTTAGTTGCTTATTTCTCATAAATTTGTCCAAGTTGTTATTAAGATTTGAAACGTTCTCACAATAGCAGGAGAAATATCCCATCATCTAAAATCAGTACCACTTTCAATTTGGACATAATCATCCTAGGGAAAAGAAATTGCAAACCACTGAATTGGAAGCAAATTATCAACCAAATTAACTACAACATCCCAACAAACCTCAACTACACAAATGATAGACATTGAAACGAATTTCACATTTGCAACCACCTATATAAGTTAAACAGTCCATGATTTTGTTCCAATTCCACAAAACCGCTTCATGATAAAACTCTTTTGAAAACATGATGAGTAAGTTTATAGCACAAACATAACTTATCAAAGCATGAACATGATGGTTCTATGATCACCCCAAAACTCATTATCTGTCTTCAATCAATTAACGATTAGTATGTATTGAATGAAAACATGTAAGGCATATATGCTTACAATTCTAGTGCGTCACACAAGTGCAGGCAATGTAAGAGAAGAACAATATTGAACAGGAATTCAATTAAAAGCATCATTAATTCATAGACCAAAACAATAAAATGCTCTGCACATTGAATGTTAAAGCTTGAACTTTGCAATTACTCTCTTTTTAACTTCCCAAGAAAAAAAAAAGTAATACATATATTCAACCAAAACATTACGAACTTGAATATGAAAATCCTCAAAGATATCAAACCAGGAGCTAAAATATTCATACAAATTCCTCCTAATTTCCCAAATATTTTCTAAGAACCCATTCTAAGTAGTACAAAGAGGAACACAGATTGAAGAGCAACAATGAATTCTACTCAAACCAATATATTGTTAGCTCAGCGATGAAAAATGTCAAATTCACCCGCATTCTTACAACGAACCCTAAACAATACACACACACACACACATGCATATACATATACACAAATATATATATATATGTAAAGCTCAAAACTTGTACCCGGCCTTTAATCTGAACAACTCTGAGAGGAGGCGCGACTTCCTCCGAAGCTGCGGCTTGAAGAAAAGACTTTGCCACTGCCAAACACCCAAATACATACGTGTCAAATCCAGTCACAAATTAATTCCTCAAATAACTAAACAAACTCAATATATAGATAATTTCACTCACTGTTCGCTATGATTGTACAGTTTCCAGAGCTCGAAGAGATATATAGAGAGAAAAAGCAGCAATTCACGAGTTCTGGAAGAAGAAGAAGAAGAAGGTATCTTTCTCTCTCTCTATAGAGGATTTTTCGGCAAATCGAGTGAGAAAGGAGAACAAAAGGAAAGATAGAGGTGGCGATGAAGAGTGCTCAGACGAGAGAGTGCTCAGGCCCACGAACGGAGAAAGACAGACGCTCAGGCCAATGGCGATGAAGGAGAAAAACAGAGATGGTGGAGTTGATCACTGGGAAGGAGAGACAGAGAAAGAGGTACCAGAGAGGGAGTGACGAGGAAAGGGTTCGTGTGTGGCTTGGGTTAGGGAGCTCTGTTTTCATAAGGGCTGAGGAAAACAATAAATGAAAATGATGAAAAATCGTTTTCTCCACTACGGCAAAAAAAAATTGAGTTTAACTCACCATTTTCAAGTTTAGCTCTCAAAATTAGTAAAAGCCAAACGAGATTTCAAATCATTTAAAAAACGATTTTCTAGGGAATCGTGAAAATCGTTTTGAAAAAACAAACACACTCAAAGGGATCATGTCATCAAAAGGATCATGGGAGATTTTTTTTTATTCAAATTTTTTTGTTTTTGTTTTTGTTTTTCTTTTTCATGGTTATATGACCAAAAAAACAAAACAAAAAAAAACAAAACAAATACTATGAATTTTTTCCTTATTTTTTTTTGTCAATTTTGTTTTCAATATGATTTCTCTCTCTCGATCTCTCATTTTTTTCTTGTTTACATGTTTGCAATTCCACGTGTACTAATATAAAAAATACCTATTTAGTTAAGAGTTTCAACCAAATGCATCCACAAAATCATAGAACTTCAAGGTGGCCACCCATTTTGGACGATATGATGACAGCAACGGAGGTACAGCAGCGGCGGATTCGACAATGGATGTGATGATGGCACCTCCTATGTAGTGACTATGGATTTCCAAGAGTCTTTAAGGGATTTGGCCGTGTTGGTTCTGACATCGTCTTGAAAAATAAATAAACAAAAAAAAAAAAAAAGATAAAAGACAAAGGATTAACATGGTTTCTTTCAAAGACTATGAACAGAGGACAACCATTGATGATAAGTATTATGAATAAGTTTTTATATAAATAATATTATGAATAAGTTTTTATATAAATACAAGTTTATAAATATAAAAATAAATAAGTTATCAGATAATATCAAAATTTTCAAAATAAAAAAATTTCTTATTTTTCAATATAAAACAATTTAATATATATAAATTTAAATCTCTTATATTATAATCAAATAATTTAAAAATTCAAAAAATTATTTTAATGAATATTTGACCAAAAATACATCATCTCAGCAACCTCAACGTGCCGTCAATTTCTGGATGTTTCTCGGTATAGATGTTTGCAATATGCGATCCACGTCCACCGTACATTATAACTTTGCCATTGCCATGTACATCTCATCATGATTAAATAACGTATATATTTAAATGGGAGGTTTATTTTTAAAATATAAAAGGATTTTTGATATAAAAAATAAAAATTATTTAAAATTTTTATAATAGTGAAAAATTATTTAGATAGTAAAATTTTTTTTTATTTAGAGATAATTTTTTTATTTTTAAAAATGAAAAATTTTAAATGTTTAAATATAAAAATTTAAAAAGATTTATTTTTTTAAAATAAAAAATTTTTTATTTTAAAAAAATGAAACTTAAAATGAAACTTCCAACCAACAATAGCATAATAAAAAACACGTGGAAGCAATCATCCTTTCATTTCATTTATCAAAGCCAATTTGATGGAGTCAATAATCAGTTGAATCGTACTAGAATATTATACATTTGGGCTTCCTGCTTTAACTACTTGCACATGCCACAGCCATGTAGTTATAGGAAAAAAAACTAAGCTGTATTATCTATGCTTATATTTTATTGGGATATTGCCAAAAAAACAGAAAACAAAAAACAAAAGCAGCTGCGGATATTGGGACTTTGTTTAGCTCCATAAAACTCAATATTACAAGCAAAAGTTGATGGAATTGGTATCCCAAAATACAACAGAACGGTTTTATAGAACTTTTGAAGATGGTATTTTATTATTGAAATTTTTGAAAATGAAATGAGTTTTAAAAATATGAATTTGAAATAAACTTTTAGAAAAGTGTATTTTTTAAGTTTTATGTATAATGAATGAATGATAAAGGGAAAAAAAAGAAAAAGAATGTTGATGTGTGTATAGTATAATTAAGTAAAAAAAAAAAAAACCAAACTTTTAATGGAAAAAAGACAGTCAACTATACACTTTTTGAAACCAAAATGTTTCCAAAAGTATAACCAAAAAACGTGCATTTAGAAACCAAGCAGTGAAAAAACAGTCCTCAAACAACCCTAAGGTCCCAAAAGAAAGAATAACACAAAAATATCAAATCGTTTAAAAATTATACTAATTAATTGATATGATATAATATTATAAAAAATATATAAATGACGACAAAGTAATCAAGTTATTGGCAGGATAAATATGTGATCTAACCATTTGGTCCACGTGTAATCACCTTAGCGATCATCGGACCAAAAGCCCAAGTAGCTACAAAAAGATAATGCACTGGCGTTGCTGTAAATTCATTTCTCTTGGTGCACGCAAAGAGTTTTTTTTTTTTTTTTTTAAATAAATAAATTTAAGAATTATTATATTGATTCTTATTTTTCAAAATCAGCCATTATATCTTTAAACATATATAAATTTATTTAAAATAACTCTTTTATTTATAAATAAAAGTAGTATTTTGAAGATTTTTTATAAATTAAAAAATATTTTAAATGATTTTAAATAAATAAAAATTAATGTGAATGGAAATTTATAATTTATAGATTATTTATGAAAATAATTATTTTATTAATTTTTTTATAAAATTTAAATTTTCATTAAAATCATATATAAATATATACAAAAGAAATATTTTAAATTTTTTTATATATTAAAAAGATACGATGATTAATTTTATATAACTAAAAATAAAAATTTATAATTTAAAGATTATTTATAAAAATAATCCTAAATGAATACTATCTGTACGGACCCATTGCCGCGAAACACTCGCGCGTTACTCTACTAGCCGACAAAAAACTGCAACCCGCGATAACCAGTATACGACCTAAACCACTACTTCATCTTTACCGGAACAGCCAGTTTCGTCATCCACACTTTTTCTTTTACTTTCTTTCTAACCCGATGTCGTTTCTCCGTACAAATATAAGAAAAACCGAAAAGGAAAAACGGATTTGTTCGCGCATTTCCTCCTCTACAAGTCTCCTTTTTCCTCGTTCTCGATCTCCGATAGGTTCTCCAGATCCCGTTCCCTTCGTCTCGGTCAGTGATTTTCGCCCTAACTTCGATTTTTGTTTTTTGTTTTTTGTTTTTAATTTTTGTTTTGGTTCTTCAATCGGTTAGTGATGTTGTTTGCGATGAACATGGTGGTTTGGATCCCTCTGCGTTTGATTCGGTGGTTCTTTTGCGATTTTTAATTGATTTTTTCGATTTTTTTTTCTATGGCTATATCGTTTTCTCGATGGAATTTTGGCTTTTGAAAATTCGCCTTGCATGGATTTTTTTTTCTTTTTCGTTTTGTGGTTTTAATAATTCTCGGGAGCTTTGTGTTTCTTTTTTGTGGATTATTTAGGGAGAAATTTGTAGCTTTCTTTTTTTTTTTGTGTGTTTTATTTGAGTCTTTGATTGTTAGAGTTGAAACAGTGTATTATGGACTATATTTGTTTGTATATATACACATAGTTGAAATATATATACGTATATGTATATGTATATACATGAATCGTTATGCTGAATGACTAGGAATAAGCATCGGAAATTTGACCCCCATGGAGTTGGAGTTCTGGTTATATTTACGGTTATGCTTATGCAAAGCTTGCTTTTTCAACGTTTACTGTAATCCAGAAGAAATTACCTATGACTTTGTTGTTTATGGATTGGCTGAGATATCTTATTGTGAAATTTTGATATTTTAGCGAAAGAGGAAGAAAGGAGAGAATAGAGGAGGAGGACAAGAAGTCCTCTAAAAAGGAAAGATGAAAAGAAGGGATAGAGTGCCAAAATACAAGCAAACAGTAGCTATAAACTACCCTGATGTCTAAAAATAAAAAACTAATGAACATCTCTGAATTTTTCAGATACAGAAGCCAATATTGGTATATATATAATCTATATAATACAAATATATATTGTTTACAGCTGAAGTTTCTTCTCTTATCAGAAAAATAAAATAAATATTAGGAAGAAAGATTTCATTGAAGCCCGAAACTGAATTTCACTTGCAGAAAAAATAGTAATGAGATTGATCCTAAAATTTATGAGATCTTGAGCCTATCAATCCCGCATGGCAAGTTTTGTACGTTTTAAGAACATAGTTGCTTTGAAAATAAGAATGTTTCATCAAATTAAACATGATTTGGGTTGAACAGTAGAATTGAACATTTTTTCCCCTCCTGAGGCTTTATCTAATCGGGGAGGCTTTAGACTAGCCTAGCAAAAAGTGGAGGGTACAGTATTTTGCTATGGCAATATGTGTTTGTGATTACATATGTATGTGCGTAGGCGTCCAATGAATATCATATTAGATTTTACACACATCTATTTAAGATTTTTCGTTTGGTTCGGTTTGGATTTTTTTTTTTTTTTGTACACTATGTAAATGTGTTATTTAGAAATTTGGTTTGGATTTTTTTTAACACTATGTAATCATGCAATTCAGAAAGGCGTTAAATACTGTGAGGATGGCGGACAAAGAGGAGGGAGAGGAAAACACTTCTCGCGGGAATGAGTGGGAAGTTGTCTCTCTTACGGCATCTGCATATGCTGCTGCACCTGGTCCAGAAGAAGTAGAGTTGAACGATAATGACAAGGCTAATATACCTGCAGAGGAAGCTGAAACTTCCCATGCCTTGTTTATGTCATGTCATTTTGTTTTTCCACCAAGCCAGCATGAAAATTTGCCCTTGGAAACAGATAATAGAGTGATTCATGAAGATCGAGGGGATAAAGATGTGGTAACTGAATTAGCAGCTGAAGAAGCAGGTAGATCTAGTGGAAAGGATGAAGAAAATTGGACCTTCAAAGGATTGGCTGTACCGGATGAGTTCCAGGGAATTCAGTCTTTTGATGAGAAGGGTAATGGGCTATCCATTCGTGGTACAGAATTTGATGAAGGTACAAATCTTCAGGAATTGAATCTGGTTGAAGAGCAGAGTATGTATAGTGCTGCTAAGTATAGTTCTTTCGAAAGTGAGACAGCTCTTGGCGGTTCAACACCATATGGGGAGGAGACAGCTGTTCCGTTATTCATAGAACCATCAGAGCAAGATTTTGATGCCGGGGACATCACACGTTCACCAAGGCCATCAAAGGACGACAAACATGAAAGTTCAAGGTTTCCATGCGGGGCATGGTGGAAAAGAGGAGCTGCTTCTTTATATTCTCATGCTAAAGAAGCAAATGCATTTTGGTCTATCTTCATTGCAGCTGCTGTCATGGGCTTGGTAATTCTTGGGCAGCAATGGCAGCAGGAAAGATGGCAGACTATGCAACTTAACTGGCAGTTCCGCCTTAATAGTGAGGTCTGTTGATTTCTCTTGTTCTTGTTCAAATGCACCTTAACTGGAACAGGGTATTTGCTTTGCTAGTTGATTTCATGAAGCTGGTATTTATTTGTTATTTGTTATTTGTTATTTGTTATTTGTTAATGTGCCTGGGTAGTAGATTTTGCCACTTTTATGCAAATGGAGAATAAAATTGTCTTGGCCTTTGCCATGATAATTATTGGAGGAAGAAGCTTTCAGGTTACTTTGATTTGGGAAATGTACATGAGAAGAGCCCAAAAGGGAAACTAAATGCTTATATTGGCTGATTTTTGTGATTTTTGTAATGTCATGTGCATAATTTTCCTTCTATGCATTGTATATTGTGTCATCATAATTGCATTGAGTTGTTTGGTGTTGAAACATGGAGAGCAGTGTGGGTCCTCAGAAAATGCCGTCTTAAATGAATTTATGAATCATTCCGGTTGTTTATTTATGCAATTTTCTTGCTAGACAAATTCAAACTTTATATATTATAAATACGCTGATTTTTTTTTATGTGAATTTTTATTCCTCAAATTTTCTAATATGATTTTTGACGTTATCAGTTGTTCCTCTCTTTTGGAGGTAACCTCAGGATGGAGCGTTTGGGATAGACAAAAAATATTAGTTATTGTTGTACTTTTGTTTTAAGAATGGGTGGAGTTGGATTTTTATGACCATCTTAAATAGTTGGGTGTTCCAAAATTCGGGTCGTAGATCACTTAATTCATGCCTTTGTTCATATTACTGAAGCAAAGCAAATATGATAGTTTCTAATATGTGATGATTTTTTTTTTAAACAGGGGGGTGTTTTTTCTCACTTGTGACAAATGTTGGAAGTAATTTGTTTAGAGCAACCTAATTGCTATTTGGTAGTGCCTAATAGGCTTTTCATTTTTTTTGTGTGTGCTTATTACTGCTGGTAGAATGAAGAAACTGAAGTCTTGATCCTTCTGCTCTTCGCAGACATGTTCCACATTATACATTGCTATTTTGCACTATTTGTTTCCTTTGACTTCAAATATTTGGTTTATTTGCACCATTTTGTTACATCTTGACCTGAAACGTGGATTTTTTTTTTTGGGCATTGACAGAGAACGAGCAGGGTGTTGGGTCCCATATCTCGATTAAAAGATGTGATTGTGGGAGGTCATCGTCGCAGTTCCTTCATCAGAGGCAGCTCAAGCGAAAGTTAAGATGTTGATATGGTCCCTTTATTAGGGGGGCAGTCCTTCAAACTAAGAATTAAGATGATGATGAAAAATGTGAGAGGGAGGGGAAGAGATATTAGGTTGTTATATGTTTGCTGCGGTGTGGTATGCTCTTTTTTATTTTATTTTTTCCCTTCTTTTCCTTAACTTCCTCCTTGGCTAAACATGTTAAAAGCTTGAAAAGTTATTTGGTATGTGGTGTTGTTTTTCTCTGAATTTGCATCTGTATAGATTTTCAGTGCTGGCTGTGGCTCCATTGTTAATACGCACGGTTTATTTAAGGGGATGTCTACTGACATAAGTTGCAAAGCTTCATTAATATTGAACAGCCTTTTCTTTCTATGAAAAATGCTTAGAGCACCGGTTGAGATGCTGGGTGGTGTGGTTGTGGATAATGGTGCAACCGTGCAATGAGTTTGGGTTTGTGGCGGTTGTGTTTTCAGTCAATATTTTGGTCTATAAATTGCTTGCTCTTTTTCCGATCAAAAAAATTACTTGCTCTTTTAGTTGTTGCTTTTAGATTGGGTTTTTGGTGTGCCTCCCTAAAAATGAAATGTGTAGTAAGATGTAGAAATTTAGAAGGAAATGCCTTAAGTACACGTGCTACAACATGCTCCATTATTATTATACGAAATTTCTATCTGTGTCTTTAAATGAGCTCGTTTATCGAATTCGCGGCAAAAGCACCTAATACCATTAGGGCAAAATATTGTAACTTCACCACACCAGTGAATGTTGCTTTACAAAGTAGCTCATCAAAGATTTATAGTGCTGGACATTGCAGGTACTATTCATTGGTGCCCTCTTCGGGAGGGACAGGTTAAGGTATATGTTGATGGTGGTTAGGAATGTTCTGCTGACGAGTAAATGGGAGACTACGTAGGTTATCGCATAGTGTTAAGAGATGAAAGGAGGGGTCTGCAGTGCGCCGCCTCTCTTTGGCTGCTTGGGAAGTATCTGCCCATGCGTTGGAATTTTAAGCTCTGCGTGCGGGTATCCGCCTAGTCGAGCATTATGGTTTCTGCAGTGGGACTTGGAGTCTAGTGCTATTAACGTGGTTTGAGCTATTGGTTTAACAGGCTCTAGGTCGCTTGAGCTTCTTTTATTGTGTCAATAGTGACAATGTCTGCTCGTTTTCTGCCAAGCAAATTTGGTGTCCCACCATCTAGCAAAGATTGCTTGTTCATAATTTGTCGAGTTTATTTGGTCCCATTGTATGTCACCTTTTAGGCCCTTTTAGTAAAAAAGCATGTCCCCTTTATATTCCGTAAAATAAATTAAAAAAAAATTCTTTATTTTGTTGTTGTTTTTGCTTCTTAACCACCTGTATAAATCCTTTTGCTGTAAGATCTCCATCGCCTTTGTTCCTCGTATGTTACCGTGACTTTCTATAACTTGCCACCTAATCAAGATCGAGTTTTTTTAAAAGCCAAATATTATAGAACGAACAACAGCCAAAAAATGTATTAACCATTTCATGTTCATCTGTACCACTTGCTTTGCCAAGGTCAATGGTTTTAACATCACATTCCACAAGGAATCACCAAGGCACATTTCTCTCAAAACCTGAATTTTCACTTCTGACTATTAAAAAGTGCTAATGGCATTTGTTGCCTTTTGTTCTATTAAGCTTTTTACCCAGACTAAAATCTGTGCTTCTGGTTTAAAATCACAAGCTCCAACAAAATAAGAAACCCTTCACCAAGACAGCATAAACTTTGTTCAGGAAAATGTGTCGACGATATGATGATGAATTTTCATAAGCAATTAATCAAGCAAAAGACTTCAGATGCTCAACGATTGAAAAGCCTGTTTAATCTAATGAATCCATCAATGCAAAATTCTTGACTCATAATTAGTTTCATACATCACTAGATCCACAAATGTGAATCCTATTGTGAATGCTGTATCAAAGCGGAATATAACTTGATAGTTGTCTGACTTTCAGCCCTACAACAGTAACTAAAGATGCTGACTTATCCAAGGAAGTTGATTATAACCAAATGGAGAACCAAGTTGCAGAGAACAAAATCTGCAAATGCTCTCTCGGGTGGTAAATCCTGCAAATATGTGGGAGAAATTATAAGCTGCTGAGACCTTAAAGATAAACTATGAAACATTCTCCTTTGTAACTTTTGAAAGCAATCAAAAACTAAACAAATAGAAGACAGCTTCTGCTTGCTTTGTTTTTTTCTCTTTTATTGGTCTTGAACTTAGTAGAAATGAAAAAAGTCTTTATTACTCGAACAAATTTTCAACTTCCAAATGTTACGCCACGTTCTCTAAATTTCTTTAGCCACAACCTTTTGGTGTACACTTAAATGGATACACCAATGTAGTAGAAAAATGTTCATCTGAAGTTACAAGTTTCTTTCTCCACCACGGAGATGAAGAGCTTAAGAAGGAAACTGATTGATTACCTTGAATTCCTTGTTCTCTTTGTTCACTTGGATGCGGAGGCAAACTACAGATAAAGAAATAAATCATTGCTCAGCCATATTCTGTCAGAATAAGAATTCGAATTTTAACAATGAGGGTATATAAAATATTCTTACCAGCAAGGACTGCTGTCCCGATACAAGAAAGCACTCCTGAAAGGAAAGAGTTGAATGGGAAGGAACCAACGATAGCCATATAAACTACCTGTTTGTAAGCAAAAATTGTAGCTGAATTAGTCAATTAAGTAGACCGAAAAAGAACCACGGTGCAATGGTAAGTCCTACTCCAGTAACATAACAAAAGACGATTCTTTTATATAACTGGAACCTTAAGAATACACCAATGCTGCCCTTTTCGGATTTTCCTCAAGAAATTGACTAACTGAGAGTGTTATGCCAGTTAGAAGATGCATGGACATTAAAATTTTAGGACTTGTAAACCTCCTTTTATTGATTACTATTTGCTACGATATGACCAGCTTAATAATATGTGTATGGTGAAATTGTGAATTAATACATAATAATGCATCATTTTGCACAATGATGATTGATGAAAGAAAACTCAATCCATAAAAATAAAAACACAATGGCATTACAGAGGAAGATGGAAATTATTTTCACTATCTGCATTGACAAAAAAGATTCTTTTCCACCACCATATTTTAGAAAATTTGTTAAGACGTACAGAACAAGAGAACCTACTA
Organism: Antiaris toxicaria; assembly: GCA_035233585.1. Taxonomy (NCBI): domain Eukaryota; kingdom Viridiplantae; phylum Streptophyta; class Magnoliopsida; order Rosales; family Moraceae; genus Antiaris; species Antiaris toxicaria. The sequence continues at coordinate 11,105,381 of CP141163.1, forward strand.
ATTACAAACTTCAAAAATCTTGTATGCTCGTTTTACATAAGCCAATGAGTTGTAGCCTCCTTAGTCACTTACCTAGAAGTTTAATCTCCTAAAATTGCTAGCGCAATCATAATGCTTCTTACAAATTTTCTCAACCGTCACTTAGTAGTGGCAAAAACATGACTTGACTTTCAGGCATTTCAAAATCAAAATTTCTAAGAAAAAAATTTTATAAATTTTTGAACATTAATAATTGATATCAAACATTATAGCAGCTGCAATTAAAGAATTTCACCGTGATGCAGCCGGTCAATAGGCAAAGAAGAAAAAACAAACTTGAGAGAATAATTGCGATACTGATGCTTGAATCGGTTAACTAAGTGACTAACAAAGAAGTAATCACAACAAAACCATAACCACACCAAAGCCCAATTTGTTCAAAAATCTACAGATGGAGATCAAAGCAAAATCAAGATCTCAAGACTCTACATTTGAAAGTCTTTCCCAAAAAAAAAACAAAAAAAACAAAAATCAAAAAACAAAAAGAAACTCACAAAATGATGATATCCTTAGCATCAAACAGTTATCACAGAGATAGGTAAGGTGATATTAGGATCTAAAATTCTAACAACGTTATACTGGGAAACGATTCAAACATATTCACAGATGTACTTTTAAATCGATCTCTATCTCTATCAAGGAAAAAAAAAAAAAAGGAAACTTTCCGTGCATTTTCAAATTCTTGATATGGGTTAGGTTTGAATTTCTACAATTGATCAATTCGAATCAAGGATCTAAAAAAAAAAAAATCAGATTCCAAAACACGAAATTGCCAAAAAGAGAAAACATATGAAATCGAAAAAAACCTGAATGCAAGCTGTGAGGACAGCGAAAATCACGTAAAGATCGATGATCTGCAGGAGGAGGAAATACTGGGTCAAAATATGACTTTTGGGCAGAGAGAGAGAGAGAGAGAGAGAGAGACCTTGAGGTTAGTGGGAGTGGCTGAATAAGCAGAACGGAGGGAGTGGAAGAGAGCTTGGGCGTCCTTGCTCGTCGATCTGGCCATGGTGGACCTTCCTTCTGGTCGTCTTTCTGCTTCCAACACTCTGCTTTTCTGCCTCGGACGATTCCGCGACTCGATGCTATAAAACCCCTTTCTACGCTTCACAAGTCAAGGCCAATATCGCCATTTCAGATCAGTTTTTTTCCCTCACATTTTTCACTTCTTCTTCTTTTTTTTTTTTCACCACCACCACCACCCCACCCCCCCGGTTTATTATTAATATTATTATTAATTTTGAAGAATTTATGGCAATGTTTGTTTAGTAATTATATTTTTAGAAAATAAAAAAATTTTATTTAAAAAAATAGATTTTTTAAAAATTTTTATATCTAAACATTTAAAGTTTTTTATTTTTAAAAATTAAAAAAAAGTAATCTCTAGATAAAAAAATTTTTTTTACCATCTAAACAACTTTTCACTTTTATAAAAAAAATCCAAACAATTTTTTATTTTCTATATTTAAAAATTTTTAACTTTCTAAAAATAAACTTCCCATTTAAACATGTGTTATGAGTTTTTTTGGTTTTTTTTTTTTTTTTTTGTTTTAGCAACGGGGTGGTGGGGGGTATTGTTTGGAGAGTTGCCAGTAATACCATATTTGTACACACCTTGTAAACACAAAACTAGGTTGGTTTGAAATGTAAAAATGATAGCATATGTGTTTAGAATGATTTTGAAATTATATTGCTACCCTTTGTCTTCACTAGTCTGTTCTTCTCTGTCTCCAGCGTTGCCTCTTGAGTCAAAGCTTCTCCATCTTTAGCGAGATAGTGCCATCATTGATCGTCCGGTCTTGCAATGGTGTAGAGAATGTCAAGATCTCGCGACAGTGGAGAGTGTGTTGATGGTGGTGGAATTGTCTGATCAGCATCAGCTCACGAATCTCGTTGTTTGTCTAATTTTGCGATGGCGATGGAGGCGCTTGTCATGTGCCGTTGGAACGAGTGCTGTGACGGAGGCAAAGGAATCGTGATTTGTGTTGTCTAACGAAATGGTGGACGGCAATCTGCGGCTTTGTGATGGTGAAGAAAGTAGATGCTTGAGTGCGGGAAGGCAGGCGATGTTACGCTATCATTCTCCCTATTGCTTTTTTTTGATGGGTTCGCCATCGTTAATGATGGTGTCGGTTGCAACAGAGAGAAAAGAGAGGGAGGGAGAAGGGGATGGGAATGGGAGTACATCCGGACTTTCAAAAATTTTAAAAACTAAACATGCTATAATTTTCCATTGTTTCTAAACTTGCTATTTTGTTAAATCTCACTATTAGATTATGCTTTTTTTGCTAATCCTTTTTTTTTTTATGTAATAATAATTTGAAATATATTTTCCATAATAAAAACTATATAAAATAGTATTTTTTAAAAATCCAATCCCAATTTCAACTGCCATACTAAAATCCGACTTTAGTCTGATTTTGAACATTTTCTTAAACTCTGACTTTGTTATTAAAATTGATGTATTTAAAACACTTAATATGTTTCTTATTATGATTATTTAAGTAAATTATACATTACAGTCTAATACATAAGTTTTTTTAACATATTAAATATAATGGTTCGTATTTTGATTTGCTATTAAAATATATAAATGTTGTCAAATATTATATTATTATAAATAATATAATATAAAGTATTAATATAGTGTATCAAACATATTTTAATAGGCGTTCAATGATGTATCGATTTGAAATAAAATTTTTAAATTAAACTTGATTGATTTTTAAAAAACCAATTATAATTTTTGTTATTTTTTCAAAAAAATTAAAATAAAAATTGGACTGGAATTTTTGAATTCCAACCTTGAAACCAAAATGCAATCTCAAGGGATGTTTGTGAGAGTTATTGTAGTTGTATTGTATTTTAATGCAATGTGATTTTTATTAGGTTTATATAATTTGCATTCAAATACCAAATTATTTTAGTTTTAAATACAATATAATTAGTATTTTTTATTTTTTTCAATATATTTTTAAATACAATACCAAATTATTGCATTCAAATACCAAAAATTGGACTGGAATTTTTGACTTCCAACCTTGAAACCAAAATGCAATCTCAAGGGATGTTTGTGAGAGTTATTGTAGTTGTATTGTATTTTAATGCAATGTAATTTTTGTTAGGTTCATCTAATTTGCATTCAAATACCATATTATTTTAGTTTTAAATACAATATAATTATTATTTTTTATTTTTTTCAATATATTTTTACCAATCACATCATATACTCTTTTTTTTTCTTTTTTTTTCTATCTATTTTATCAATTAAATCACATACTTTCTCTCTTTCTCTCATCAATAATACAAATATTCATTACATTTAAATGTAATACAAATATAAAATATCTAAACATATATTACATTTAGTGTATCATATTCTAATTCAATACTAATATAATACTTTATTCAAACGGTTCTTTGATGCCATAAAGTTGCTATGTATTATAGATTTCTATAAATGTAATAGATATAAGCTAGTGAGTCAGTTGGTGAGTTGGCGAGGGACGGGGTCAAGATTATGATTTCAAAAGTCCATAGATCAGCTTTGATAAATACTAAATATTGAGAAGATGATGTATTGAGGTGTTTGGATGCTTGCTTAAAAAAAAAAAAAAATTTGTTAGGATGCAATTTACTGACAGTTAGTGAAGAGCACGAGTTTCCTTATGGCTTTTAACGGCCAAACACCACTCAACCCTTTATTATAGTTGGTTATGTAATTCTTATCAGTCACATCATTGGCCACACATACAAAAAAAAAAAAAAAAAAACCCAAGTGTACTAAAATCTCCACGTCAACCTTTCTATACAACATTTGAGTTTGTCCAACCGAACACCGGGAACCAAACTCTCTCAAGTCTCAGCCATCGCCCCATTCCCATTCATTTTTTTTTTTCCATTTTTGTGTTTTGAGTCGCCGAAAATTTTGATTCCCAAATGGCGTCTTTTGTTGCCGTTCCTGCCATCCAAACGCCGCCTGCCTCTCTCCCCAAAGCTTCTTCCTTTCCCGCTCGCTTCACTTGCCTCCTTCACAGCCGCCCAGCTCTACTCTCTCTCTCCCACACTCACAGGTGCAACTCAGAAAACTCACTTTTTGGCCACTTTTTCGCATACCCAGTTCAATTTTACTTCTTTTTAGTGTTGAAATTCTATTGTTGTTTGCTAGGAATTTGCATAACACAAACCAGCTTTTTGGGCATTTTTGCACATACCCGTTTCAGTTTTCTTCTTTTTAATGTTGAAATTCTATTGTCATTTACTAGGAATTTGGATAACGCAAACCAACTATAGTGGCCACTTTTGCACATGCCCATCTCAATTTACTTCTTTTTTAATGTTAAGACTCCATTATTTCGAATTTTTTCATGGTCCAATTCCCAGAGTGCTCTATTCTTGGCAACAACAGGCTTAGAATTACTCAGTGCCAAAAACCCAAAAAGGGATTTCCTTTTTTGTTTTTGGGGTTTGGTTTCCCTGACCTTTTTTTACTTTGGCTCTTCATGTGAGTCTTTCGCAAGTTCTCTTTTTTCAGTTGGGGGTTTTTGATGTAGGGATGATCTCCCACATCGGCTGTTAACCATTGGAACCTGGCTTTGATACCAAATGATGTAGGTAGCATACACTCCCAAACATCTAGGTTGATAGAAGGTAGTCTGCCCACATATAACACCCAAGTTCTAATAGTTGACTGCCGACATAGGACACACATCAGCTTTTCTGGGCAATTTTATTTATTTGTTATTACTTCCATGTGATTAAGATATGGAGAGATTGAATAGTAGTCAAATATGTACTCTGTAATTTCTTTCATGGGGGAATTGCTATAGTTCACCCATAGGCTGTGTTTGGTAAGAGGGAAAGGAATGTATATTTCTATTCCTTTTTTCTCTCTTACCAAACAACCTTTCACTAGTCCTCTTATTCCTATTCCTTCTACCAAACAGGCTCTCAATCAAGAAAGAAGCTTCTTCTGTTTTCTGATTGCTATCCTATGCAGGTTGGCTGTTAGATGTAGTTATGCAGAAGCAAGCACAAAAGAGGACTCATATTCGGCCCCAATAGATGTTGTGGCTAATGTTAGGACTGAAAGGGTATGTCCTACAAACAATTGGGTATGAACGCACAGGCTTTTTTGATTATTTTTGTATCGAATATAAATGTCTCATCAAGATGCTTTCCCTGGCAGATTGTGGTCTTAGGAGGCAGTGGTTTTGTTGGTTCGGCAATATGCAAGGCTGCAGTATCCAAGGGCATAGAGGTCGTTAGCATAAGCAGGTGATATATAAATTTTAGTTTTTGGTTTTGATAAGAGCAAACACAGAGATGTCCAAGAGAAAAGAATGGAAACCAATGGAATTGGTAATTGATTGATTAAAAAAAGAAAGAATTACAGATAGGTAGTGGATTTTCAAGAAATCAGCCTCTTTCCTCAAAGCTAAAGCTCACTAATCACTCACCTACTCAATGCCCTAACCCCCTTCACTAATTCCTTTTATTCCCTATACTAACAGAAAGCTAAAACAGAAATTCCCTCCATCACTCTTCTTGAGACTCCCTAACAGACTTGCGATAGACTCGAGCCTCATTTCCCACAAAAAGACTCTTTTGCCCTTTTTTCTTGTTACGCACATAAGTCACCCGGATTGGAGGTTTATCAATACCCCTGCCCAAAGTTTCGTCTTGTCAGTAAGGTGGAAAGATGGAAATACATCATCCAACACATCAAACAATTCCCAAGTTGCTTCCTCTATCGAAAGCCCTTTCCAAGGAACTAGCACTTTAAGCGCCTTATCGTTTCCAGCCACTTTCGGGCGAATTCCAAGTTCCGCCTCAAGTTTAACCATCAACACAATCTCTTCCGTTAGTTGTGTAGCAACTTCTCTGAGGATTGAGTCGCTCCCAAAGCCTTGCACAATTGGGACATGTGGAAAACAAGATGGACTGTCGCTGAATTCGGGAGGTCGAGCTTGTAAGCCATATAGCCCACCCAAGCCAAAACCTCATAGGGTCCATAAAAACGAGGAGCTAGTTTCTCATTTTGGCATTAGGCCAAAGTCTTCTGTCAATAAGGTCTTAACTTGAGATACACCCAATCCGCCACCTAAAATTGAACATCTCGATGGTGTTTGTTAGCGCTCGCCTTCATCTTTTGGTACGCGTGGTTCAAGTGAAATTTGAGTTCATCCAGAGGTGCGTGGCGATCCTCCAACAATCGATCAACCTCCAAAATAGATGCAATTCGTTGTCCATATCGAATCAAAGTGGGTGGATCTTTACCATAGAGAATACGAAATGGGTTAGTATTTGTGGAAGAGTGGAATGTAGTATTATACCAATACTGACCATGGCGGCCATTTAGCTTATTCCATTTGCTTAACAGAAGCAGAGCAGTGAAGATAAGTCTCGATACAATAGTTAACAACTTTGGTCTGCCCATCGGTTTGGGGGTGGTAAGCGGTACTCCATTTAAGGGTCATCCCCTATAGCTTGAACAACTCGGCCCAAAAGTGACTCAAAAAGACCTTGTCCCGGTCCGAAACAATTAAACAAGGAATCCTATGGAGGTGGACCACCTCGCGAACAAAGGTCTTTGCCACAGTCACTACAATAAAAGGGTGGCATAAACTGATGAAGTAGGCGTACTTGCTTAGCTTATCAACCACAACCAAAACTAAATCAACACCCTTAGATTTAAGCAACTCCTTTATAAAATTCATACTAATGTCCTCCCATACCGTCTCTGGTGACGGCAAGGGCTACAACAACCAACTCGGCGCTGAGGGTGAAGTCTTGTTACGTTGACAAATCGAACACTCCGCCACATAAGTCCGAACTGATTTCCTCATCCCAAACCAAAACTAGTCTACTGCCAATTGGAGGTAAGTCCGTAACTCTCCCGAATGCCCTCTTATGGCACTGTCATGGTACTTATGTAGCAGTGAAGGAATGAAAGGTGAAGTGGAAGATAAAACCATTTGCCCTCTAAAAGGCAATTGCCCTTGCACTAGCTCAAAATCCGCTGGATTTGAAGTTACTTTCAATAGTTCTTGCTTAATTCGTGCCAACTTCGGGTCTGCATCCACTTCTTGTTGCAGCTCATGCAAATTAAAAGGAAAAGTTGCAGTCAATAAAACCAGTTGAGGGCCCTTGGGTACCCTAGACAACCTATCAGCTACTTTGTTTTCTAACCTTGGATGGTGTTGAATTTCAAAATCTTAACCCATCAACCTTGACAACCATTTCTAGTGCTCCATGCTTACCAACCGTTGCTCAAGCAAATATTTGAGGATGCTTTGGTCCATATGGACAATGAAATGATGCCTAATCAAATAAGGTTGCCACTTCTGTGCTGCAAGCACGATGGCAATGAGCTCTCGCTCATAAATAGACTTCAAGTAGGACCTCGACAACAACTTCTAGCTGAAATAAGCAATGGGACGTTGATCTTGCACTAGTACAGCCCCTATTCCACTCCCAGAAGCATTTGTCTCTATAATAAACTACTTTGAAAAATCTAGCAAAGCTAGAATTGAAATAGTCGTCATAGCCTCCGTTAGTCTCAAAAAAGTTATTTCCTTCTCGTTATTCTAATGGAAACAATCTTTTTGAAGCTGGTCAGTTAGGGGACTAGCAATGCGGCCATATCTCAAAACAAACTTACGGTCATATCTCAAAACAAACTTGCGGTAATACCGTGTGAGCCCGAGGAATCCCTTGAGTTCCTTGATAGTAGTAGGGACTAGTCACTATACCATTGCCTTTACTTTCTTTGGGTCAATTGCCACCCCTTTCGCGGAGATAATATGCCCAAGATACTCTAAGGTTTGTCCCCCAAGACAACATTTCTTGGCATTAGTGTACAACTCCTGCTGTCTCAAGACTTCCAAAACTGTCCACAAATGCTCTCCACATTCCTCTGATGCAGTACCATAAACCAAAATGTCTTTAAAAAATATTAACACAAATCGACGTAGATAATGGCGGAACACCTCATTTATTAAAGCTTGAAAATTCTTCGGGGAGTTGGTTAGGCCGAAGGGCATGACAACAAACTCATAATGACCTTCATGGGTTTGAAAAGCAGTTTTGTGCACATTTGTAGGTTTGCCGAATTTGATGGTATCTCAACCTCAAATTCAGCTTGGAAAAGATCCATGCCCCCTTAATGCATCCAAGAGTTCATCTATGACGGGAATTGGAAATTTGTCTTGCATGGTAACGCGATTTAAAGCCCTACAGTCCACACAAAATCTCTAGCTAACATCCTTGTTAACCAACAATACTGGACTAGAAAAAGGGGCTTTGGCTTGGTTGGATCACCCCCGTCGCTAACATCTCACCCACCAACTTCTCAATCCCCTTTTTTTTGAGCCCGTGGATACCTATACGGTCGGACACTAATTAGTTGGGTTTCCTCCTTGAGAATAATAGCACGATCTTGCAACCTCCGAGGGGGTAAGCTTGCTGGTAAAGTGAACACCGATTCATACTCCTCTAACACCACTTGAAGTGGCTGGGGAATCTCCTCTAACTTCTTACCTTTTACTTCGGTGTGTTCTAGTTCTACGAGCAACACCTCCCCCTGTTGTTGAGTCACTGTAATCATTGTTTTCGAAGAAACTAAGGATTGACACAGCTTGGGGTCCCCTTGGAGCACCACAACATTGTCCTTAATTATGAACTGCATTTTAAAAAACTTTCAATTAACCTGCATGCTTCCCATAGATGCCATCCATTGCATCCCTAGAATTAGGTTAGAACTTCCCAAATCTAAGAGCAAAAAATCCTCAACTATCTCCATGTCTTGGATTATCAATAACCTTTTTTACAATATTCCCTTCACCCTTAACCGAAATCCCAATTCCCATCATCACCCCATAACCCATTATCCTCATTAGCAGAAGATCCAATTTATTCGCCAACTCACGAGAAATGAGCAGTGTGAATGGCCCCACAATCAATGAGCAGTACTACCTCCTGATCCCGAATCACCCCCCTCAACTTCATAGTTCTAGATGCAGTCAATCCAACAATAGAATTCATAGAGACCTCTACCACATCACGTACCTCTTTGTTGGCTGATTCCACCATCTCCCCTTCGTCTTCTGGCTCTTCTCCATTGTCCACCAACAACACCTGCAACTCCCTTTTTTTACAACAGTGGCCCAACAAAAACTTCTTGTCCCACTTGAAGCACAAGCCTCTATCTTGTTTCTTAAGCAATTTCGAGGCCGTGAGTCATTTGAAGGGCGTATCGCCTTTTTGAGCATGTGATTTGGAATGTCTGATAGTGATGCTGATAGGACCTTGAACTGGTGATGGTACTCTCTCATTGTCTCTTCTTGGTAGAGTGCCAATAATCTCTCGGACATGGACCCCCTCCTGGGTTAATCGAAATCAATCCAACATCATCTCCTTTAACTCCGTCTAACTCTAAATTGGTCTCCATCCCTCTTCCCATTGAAGCCAGATTAGAGGTTTTCCGTCCATGCAAACGACAGTAGCATTAAATTTCTCCGCCTTTGACATCTAGATGGAAAAATACCATTCAACTAGGAAGATCCAGCCATCTGGATACATCCTGTTGAAAATCGGCATCTCCAAATGTTGTACCGATTGATCGGCCCTTGCCTCCACTCCTCGCATCGCCACTTTTGTCTCCTTCCTCATTGGGTCCTTAGTTTCCACTCTCACTGGAGGCTCAGTTTCCACCCCCGTCTGCGGCATTGGCTCGCTAGCCATTGATCTTATTAAAACTGGCTCTGGCAACCCTTTTGCAGCTTGGGTCCCACGTCCTTGACCTTGCTTGGACCTCTGGCTAGCTAGCTGGTCCAATTTGCTCAAAATCACCTCCGTGTTCTTCTCCAAGACCGGAATCTTTATAGATCCCCTTGGACGGCCTCTATCTCCTTCATGAAACCCTCCTGCATCGAATCTTCTCACTCTTTCACTAAATCCAGGCAGGTGTCCACCTTTTTCCTAGCCATTCCTAGGTATTTGCTATGATATCAAATTTGATAAGAGCAAACATAGAGAATTCCAAGAGAAAAGAATGGAAACAAATGGAATTGGTAATTGATTGAGTTAAAAACAAAAGAAATACAGATAGGTAGTGGATTTTCAAGAGATCCGCCTTTCTCTCGGGAGCTAAAGCTCACTAACCACTCACCTACTCGATGCCCTAGCCCCCTTCACCCATTTCTTTTATTCTCTTTACCAACAGAATGCTAAAACATAAATTCCCTCCATCACTCTTCTTGAGACTCCCTAATGGACTTGCAACAGACTCAAGCCTCCTATCCCACAAAAAGACTCTTTTGCCCTTTTTTCCTATAACGCACATAAGTCAACTGGATTGGAGTTTTATCAGGTTTCAACTCAAGTGCAAGTGTTTTGAGTTCTGGATGATTTAATCTGACTGTTTCTAGCTAAATTGATCCTTGTAGAAGTACTTAACTCTAAGAAAGTAAGAATCGAGATCATGTTTTATCTTTGTTACCCTTTCTTAAGCAACGATTCCCCAGAACTACTGGTCTTAGTATTAAAAATAAATAGCCTTGCTCTTCTTCGATCAAATCAAAGTACAATTCCAACTGAAATCAAATGCAAAATGACGGTTTGTTCAAAAAATCTGAAAATTCAATTTTCTGCTCTTGTTTCATATCAAGGAAAAAAGGAATGGGGGAAGAAGAATAGATATATTTTTGTTGAACATCTTTGTCCATTGTGACGGCTTTATCATATTGCAAGCATTTTATTATGTTGATTTCCTAACTTCATAAGTTCAAAGCATGTATTATTTTTCCACCTTTCCATTCTATGTATGAAATCTGAAACTTTGCTTAATTCACAGGTCAGGCCGTCCAACGTATCCTGGTTCATGGGTAGATCAGGTTACTTGGATACCAGGCATGTTACATTCTTCATTCTCCTGCGAACGGGTTACCAGAGTATATGTTGTTTGTGATTCAATAAGTTATTTATTTAAGAATTTATTCAAATTAGTTAATATTTGCAGTGCAATTTTGCCCAACAAAAGATGATATTTTCTCCATAATTTAATTTTACCATACCAATGTCGTAATTACGCTTTTGAGGGTGATTTTGTCTTTCTGATTGAGAAATAAACTAGTAACTAAAAGCTTCATTGACTTTCTTCAGAATATCTTGGTGAGATTCTTTTAGCTTCTGTAATTGCAACTTATATTAGGTCTAGTTCACATCAGAGAGTGTCAGGACGTTACATTGCTAAGTTCTAAACCTCTATGTTAGCTTTTGGGTCATAACACTAGAATCTCAATGGGATGATCTGTTGGCATTAGCATGGCATTGCTGAAGGATTATATGTGCTCGGTTTTGTGCTAGAATTTCAGGAACTCGGCTTCTGAAGGAGGTTTTGGCACTGGAAATGGGTGGCGGAAGCTTGAGAAAAGATTTACCAAACTTATTTTTCTATTCCTAATGTGGCATTTGAGATAATACTAATAATAGTCTCTCAAGAACCGATTTGATATTTCTTCTTTTTAGCCAAAAAAAATATATATATTTCTTCTGAAAATTGGTTGAGGTGACATATCAAATTATATTATATATATAATTAAAATGTGCTTTGAAAATGCTTTGGCACCTTTCAAAAGCAGGTTCTACCTTGTCATCAATCATTTATCAACATAGAACTTCATCAGGATAAGATTCCAGCATAGCTGTAAATATGATGTAAAACGTACTTTTCAATGCTGGAATCCTGTAAAAAAATATGTATTTGGAGTTTCTCTGGAAAATTTCTAGACGATATCCATTGATGAGTGTACAAGAAGAATGACAATGTGAATGAGGAGGCTGGTCTCATCAAGATGGCATAGAACTCTGATTTTGAAATAACTTGACATGCAGGGGATGTTTTCTACTTAAACTGGGATGAAGTGCTTCCTGGGGCCACTGCAGTCGTTTCGACAATTGGGGGTTTTGGCAGCGAGGAACAGATGCAGAGAATTAATGGTGAAGCAAATGTTGTTGCTGTTAATGCTGCTAAGGATTATGGTAAGGGGCTATAAATTGTAGAATTGCATGCATCATAAAATTAAGGACCCATTTTTGTCGTTTGCAACCGTTTTCTGGACCCATTGGGAATCTTATGTTTCTCTTATTTTCCTCTCCTTGTCTGGCAGGGATTCCGAAATTCGTTTTGATATCAGTCCATGACTACAATCTTCCATCGTTTTTACTTTCGTCTGGATACTTCACGGGAAAGAGGAAAGCAGAATCGGAAGTTCTCTCTAAATATCCAAACTCTGGTAGTGTTTATAACTTTATATGTTGTTTTTAGATGAAACTTAAAAAAATGCCGTGAGACCGTTAACAACCAACTTGGTAAAGCCGAATTTGAATCATAGGTTCAAATCCACAATTCAAATAGAAAATATATGTTTTTGTTAGAAAATACTGGTTCAAAACAGGATACAAAACAGGAGCTTATTTTCAGAAACAATGAATCTACTTTTCTTCTTTTCTAATTTCCTCTATTTAAATATGTTCTTATCCTTTCCCTAATTCAACTTGCACAGGTGCTGTGTTAAGGCCGGCCTTCATATATGGGAAAAGGAGGGTGGATGGCTTTGAGATTCCACTGGACGTGATAGGAGAACCTCTGGAGAGAATACTGCGAGCCACCGAAAGCTTCACAAAACCTTTAAGCTCCCTTCCAGCTTCTGATCTGCTCCTTGCTCCACCGGTTAGTGTCGATGATGTTGCGCTTGCTGTAATCAATGCGATAACTGATGACGATTTCTTCGGTATCTATACAATTGAACAGATTAAAGAAGCTGCAGAAAAGGTTAAGGTGTGAATTTGAACAATAGTGTAGTAATGGCTGTGATGAATATCTATACAAAAAGGTCCAAGTATCGTATAGGAACTGGTTCTTCAACCCTTTGATTGTGGGGATAAATTGTTGAGCTCATGCACAAACTGTCATGAGGCAGGGCCTTTTATCTTTCTTTTTCCTATCTTTTTTTTTTTAATAGTTGGAATTTTTATAATATATATATATATTTATATATACATATTTTGGTGAGGCCAGATCAGCCAAAAAACACGGTCCCCAGTATACTTGGGAATTACATCCATGCCATAGAAACAAACACAAACTAAACCTGACGAAAAGTCAGGCCACCATATTACTCTCATGGGGAACATGGCGGCAGACACGACCACCAGCAACCAAACTTAACAAACATCTAACATGAGAAATTATAGGGGCCGCTACATCAAGGGAGTCCTCAGATTTGATAGCTGCCATCAAATTGCTAGAATCGGACTCGGCAATTGAAAACTTAAGACCACACATCACAGCAAGTTCAGGCCCTTCTCTAAGTGCCAAGCACTCAGCCACAAAAGGAGAGAAATTCCCAGCCAACCGCCTAGTAAGACAAGCCACCACAACACCTTCTGTGTTTCTAATGAGCGCCCCCACTCCGATGGAATCCTGCCCAGGATACACTGCTGCGTCAACGTTCAATTTCAGCTATTTCTCCGGTGGCAGTGACCACTTAGCACATACCGCCGTGTTGGATCTTGAAGGCCGAGTCTCACTAACCCAGCACTCTTGGTATCACAAAGGATCCTATTGACAACCTCCAAGACATCCCACCAACTTTTCTGCCTATTCTCAAAGACTCCTTTATTACGGTTCCACCAGATTGCTCACTCCACCATATCAAAAGCTTCAAGATCCCCTTTCAAAAGAGACTGCTGAGCACAAAGGTATAGCTCATCAAATCTGGAGGCTTGCACTCTGCCAATCTGGAGGCTTTACTTTGTTTGTGATATGCAGGTTCCATAAACGTTTCCACCATTTGCAAACACCACTTATCCCAGACGCAGAGGCATCTACAGCCAATTCTCTGGAGAGTCAATGTCCACGTTTCAACGTGTATCTCTTTTCAGCTCAAAATGCCAAACCAACAGGTCTTCACTGTCATTTCTCCCAAGGGGAATATTCAAGATTTCCGCGATATCAATAGGCCAAGACACAGATTTCAGAGTTGGAATGTCCCATTAACGATTGGAGATAGAATCCGATAACTTCCAACCTCTACCAATCTCAATATTTGTAATAATCAATTTGAAAGCACCTGGCCTTACAAGCCAAGGGAACTAAAAAGCCAACACATTCTCGTCACTTTCTATTCTCCACCGAAACCCCTTAGCCAATAACTCCTTCCCCATACAATACTTCACCAAGTGAATGAAGTATTTGAATTCACAACTGCATCAAATGATGAATTCAGAAAATACTTAGCTTTGAGAACTCTACACACCAAAGACGAGAAATTGTGGATAAGCATCCACCATTGCTTTGCTAAAAGGGCTTGATTGAATGAAATCATATCCCAGAATCCCATTCCACCTAATACCTTAGGCCGACAGAGTTTCTCCCAACACGCCCAATGGATTCGCCTAGAATCATTGTCCCCTCGCCAACAAAAGCGAGCAATCATGGCTTGTAGATCATTACAATGGCTCAAAGGCAACTTGAACACGCTCATAGTGTAAGTGACTATTGCTTGGGCCAGCTTTTTAATAAGGAGTTCACGGTGACCCATAGAAAAAACCTTGCTCATCAAAAGCTTTAGCATTTTTGCAACATGCTCCTCAATACTATTAAAAGTACTATGTTTGTTTTGGTCGATAAAAGAAGGAAGATCAAGATACTTGTCATGATTTTGGCCTTCTGAAGACAAACCATACTTATCTTGGATTTCCTCTTGAAGCGTTACAACCACATTTCGGACTAAATGTGATTAATGACTTGGAGAGATTAACCACTTGACCCGATGCTTTTGCATACCTCTCAAAGAGGTCACAAATTGTTTCACAGTCTCGAAGAGATGCTTTCCCGAACAAGATGGAATCATCGGCGAAGAGGAAATGGTTAATTGTCGGCACCACTTGCAACCGAAATCCCTTGAAGCACACCATCTCATTTCGACTTTTGAATCGCCACCGACAAACGGGGATAACGGACAATCTTGCCTAAGTCCCCGCTTAAGGACCACATTTCCTACCACCTCATCGTTAATAATAAAAGAAAATTGACACATAGAAGTACCATCTAAGATAGCTCGAATCCATCTATCACCAAATGCCAGCTTCCCTATCATGGCCTCCAAGAACATCCATTTCACTCTATCCCCCACCCCACCCTACCCCACCCCCTCCTTCTAAAAGAGGGTAGAACTTCAAAGGCTACTAACATATCATCAGTAATTAACCTGCCACGAGCGAAAGCACTTCGCTCAGCAGAAATAGTTATTAGCTAGTGCTTTAATAACCACCTTATAGACCACATTACAGAGACTAATTGATATAAAATCAAAAACCTTCTCAGGCTTACTAATATCTAGAATAAGCACTAAATGAGCATCATTGAAAGCCTCCATCAATTTACCCTCAATAAGCACTCCCAAAACGATGGAAGTAAGCGCTTATCCATCCAAGTCCTAATTCCTTTGGAAGAAGATAGCATGAAATCAGTCCGGACCCAGAGCCTTTGGGGGATCCGTTCCAAACAAGGTAACTTCCAAAACAGTGAAAGGGGCCTCAAGAGAAACCTGCATAACATCAGAAATTCTCGGCTCCACAAGATCTACAATTCCGTAAATATCATATCTAGAAGGCTCAGAAGTGGGAAAAAAAAACCCTCAGAAGTAGGCCTCTATCTCGTTAACAATATCACCGATAGAAGTAAGACTTTGCCTTTAGAATCCACAAGCTGACGAATGGCATTTTTCCACTTCTTATCCGTAGCCTTGGCATGAAAGAATTTGGTGTTTTTATCTCCATCACTTAGCCACTCAGCTCAGGAGCATTGCTTCCAATAGTATTCTTCTAACGCCAGCCTCCGATCCAATTCTTTAGCACCCGCCTTTTCACACGATCTTGACTATCCACCAGGAGCAATTTAAGCCCAGCAATTTCCTCTTGAATCTTTTTAATTCTTCTATTGAGATTGCCAAAAGTCCTCTAGCTCTAAACCTTGAGATCCTCAGCACATCTCTCAAGTACAGTAGGCAAAGCCATCCCACCACTATTAGAAACACCTCAATACCAAGAAACCAAAGGACATCCTTAAATCCGTCATGAGAAATCCAGAAGGGGTTAAACAAAAAATGTCGACGCGACTCCACCTTGCCACCATCTTCGGCAACATCGAAAAGTTTAACCAAAATGGCCCGACGATCTGAGCCAAAGAAGTCCAGATGGAGAACGAAGTGATCTAGAAACTTCTCTGTCTAGTCAAGGTTACTAAACAAGCGATCTAAACGTTCTTGTACATTGTTACAATTCCCAAAGATTCATTGCCAAGTCATCTTCGGACCATGATAACCTAAGTCAACAAGGTCGCAGTCATCTACCATATCGGAAAATTGTTGCACACTACTATTAGTCCTCTCACTTCTGTGCTTCTTTTCAGACATGAACAAGATCTCGGTAAAATCCCCACTAATGAGCCGTGGCAAGGAAAAGAGACTCTTGAGCTGGCGTAATAGGGACCATAAATGACATCTCTAACTCTGGTTCGGGTTCCCATAGAAGCCCATAAAGCATCACAAAACATCCTTTGGCCCCAAGATAAAAGCATCAACGTGATGTTGAGAGAAACTCTGAATGGTAACATCAACTTCATCATTCCACATAAGAACTGAGCCACCACTCCTACCTACAATATCCACGTGAAAACAATTCCCAATACCAACTTTAATTTCAGTTTCGATACCATTCGCCCAAACAACTTAGTTTTCGAAACAAAAACTAAGTTAGGAGAATAGCTATGTATAAGGAAACATAGCTAATCAATAGCACGAGGGTCCCCCAAACCTCGTGCATTCCAACAAATGGCACTTGTTTCTCCCAGCGTGGTCATTCCGTAACCACCGCCAATCTAACAAAGTTGGTAATTTATTGAGCACCAACCATTTTTTTCCTATCTCTGACTCTACTAAACTCCACCACCTCCCCTTTCCGTTTCATAGCAAAAGCCTCAAGCTCATTACAACAGTGCAGTCTCAAGACCTTACCTTTCCACTTGTTTGTCGCCACCTTGCCTCTTTCACATGCTCCAAACTTAAAATCAGCAACGGCAATGTCCCTTCCTCATGTAGAATCACAAGAACGATGGTCGAAAGGATGGTTCATGGAGTCCGAGCCATGCATGACATTAACACAATCCACATGACTATTTTTAATTACTGAGTCAACACCATCCCTAATCAATGATCGATCCCTATTATCATGGAGATTTTGCCTCATTTGCACCACTTGATTACCTCCGTCATTCACTCTTGGAATCTCGCCTGTGCCCATCGAGGATCCTCTATGAATATTGAGCAGATTTGACTCAGCATTAACCTCCTCAGGAAAATTCCTTCGAATATTCTGGCCATCTTTACTACTCGTTAGAGAAACAAAATTTGCCACATCCTGACCCCCTATGACCACAGGAAGCACAACCGATCAATCAAGAAGAATTACGATCGTTATCAACACACAACCAAGGTCCATATGGCAGTTTGTCTTCACCAACACCTTCCCAAGCTCCCTTTCCCATGCAATCCTTCAGAACATGCCCAGTTTTTCCACAGCCGAAACAAAAATTTGGCAACTTTTCATAGAAAAGATCACCCCAAGCCACCAATCCCCCCGTTCCTAGCCTCAGCCTAACACCACGACGTAGAGGCTTTATGATATCCATCTTAACTCGAATTCGGAGAAACTAGCCAACACACTTTCCTTCCTTATTCTTAACAACATCCATAAATTCCCCGATAATGTCACCAATAACCTCTCCCATCTCTGGGCTTATATCGGATGGTGGCAAGTGATGAACATGCAACCAAAATTTCGTATAATGAAAATCCTCATGATCAATAGACTTCTCAGCGTCATGCACCTTCAACACCAGCAAAGCCTTGTCAAAGATCCATGGTTCATAGTCAAGAACCATCTCCCTCTCCTTCAGATCGCCAAATGAGAAAAAGAGGACATCCCTTGCCACTTCACTAATAACCAGGCCCTTCTTGATCCTCCAAACGGACGGGATAATCGACCTAAAAGAATCTTTATTAAAAGGCTTATTAATCATCAATTTCCCAAGCAAACCCACTTGATCTCATTCTCCCTCCTTAGCCATAACGTCTTCAGAGATCCCGTACACAATCTCCTCATCATCCGTTAGGGAGAGCCTTTTCCATTGACCAGTAATCTCGACCATCACATGCCAACCAAAAACAACACTCACATCTCTCAAAATCACAGCCTCACACAAAGAAACTAGTGAGAAAAATCCCTCTCATAGAGGCCTTTTGGAAGGAACCCAAGAGACCATGCTACCCATCATTTTTTCTTTCTATGGTTCAAAAAAATAGACACCTTGAAAGAAAAGAAAAGAAAAGAAATAAAAAATAAAAAAAACAAATAGGCACCTTGGCGGTGAGATATTCCTTATCGCACTATGCATTTGGAGACTTGGAGCATAAACTAAAGTAACGGTTACTATGCTGTTTTAACAGTCTTTTTAAACCAAATTTAACATCAACATTAACATCAATGGTATAAGAGGAACATATAGAGGTAAGATCCTTACAATGGAAAATTCAACACAAAAAATTACTCGCAAAAAGAAGATAAAAAACAAATAAAAAATATCAATATTAAGATTAGAGAAAGTAAATTGACAAATAGGCTATAATTTTTTTTTTTTTTTTTGAACTTACAATTAGGCTATAATTCAACCAAGAAAAACTAAATAGAGCCAAATAAGCTATTATTTGTAACATTCATTTATTTGTATACTAACAGGATATTGGCCTCTTGGATAAAAAAACAAAAAGGGAAGTGAAGAAAATCTAGAACCTTTGCACCCATGGGGTTTTGTCGGAAATCCGAGACTTGTCAAGAGAGATGCCTGAATCACTTCGCAGAAAGAGGGGCAGTTGGCGTCTGCCGCAAGAAACAAAAACAAGGCATTGTTTCGGTGCTGTTTTTGCTGGATCGCCAAGAAGAAAACCAAGTACGCAAAAACAACTAGCCCCAACCAAGGTTATATAGAGCCTTGTCAAGAGAAATGAAAGGGCCTTGCAATGCTACATCGCCTCCAGATTCGAATTGCTTCACACTTTTATTCTTATTATTATTATTTTTGGGGGGCATGATATACCCTTTTTTATTTTTTATTTTTTTCCATTTAAGTATGTCCCCAATGTCCCTCGTATAAGCATTTAATTCATTGATTAAGCCTTCCATACCAAACGCGTCACGTATCGTGCGAGTAAAACTCAGACAGAAAAGGAGTTCAACCAGAATGCTTGAATAGATTTGTGCAATCATTATAACTTTTAAGACATGTTCTCCCTAAGGTTAGCTCAATAGGTACAAAAGAACTTGTGTTGGAGTTCTGAAAATTCGAAATTCAAAAGTATTTTAATTTCCTTTTTGTAACTGACACTTGTAGACCCGGTACCGGAAAAGAAGAAAAAAAAAATCTCGTTCCTTCGCTCAAGAGTTCTTTTCGCAACATTGTAGGTACCTCTTAAGTTATAGAATACCACCCCTTGTTTAACCAAAATTGCCAAAGAAAAAAAAAATCTGATTAGTAATCATGGCAATAAGATGGGAAAAAAAAAATTTATGAACTAATAATTCATTTACAAATACAAATCCAGAAGAACAAAACATGGAACAGAACCATTTTGCTTCCGCTTGACAAAAGAGTAGGAGATTGCTTAGCTTTGCCGTTTCTTTGCTATAGATTGCTCCACAAGGTACCTGAATCATATGAAATCCATTCAGTACTATAAATATACCTCGAGCCATGTTTCCATAAGTGGAGAGCTTAGTGACAATATATGCATAATTTGACAACTAAAATGGCCCTCGACAAGTGGTTGTAGTGCAGACATAACTTAACGGTAATCCTACACATAATCTTACAATAAGATGTAGAGTTCAAATCCCTCAAGTTCAAAAAAAAAAAAAAAAGCCCCTGGAGTAAGATGCAAACTAAGCAGCAAAGGAACTAAACTCTTCTAGATTATACCATCAAATTACTGAATTCAGCTCCTGAAGATAGAGTTTGGTGATTTATAATTTTATACTCTACATTTCAATTATTTTGGTGAACCACTACCATTTATCCTAGATAATTAGAGATCAACATCCCTCATTCGAAATTTGTTCAAATTAGACGATGGGAAATGCTTACTAGAACTTGAAAATAGAGAAAGAGACGTTAGGGAGAAAGACAAAAGATGATGCCTGTCATCAACCTAATACCACGCATACAGATTGTGCAAGCACATCTTAGTTGTATTTGTACCGTACAAACATCAAACAAAATATTAAGACGACGAGGAGAAAAAAAATAGCAACTAAATGGTAAATGATGACAAAACAAAACTATCAGGACATGATTTTCTTCTCTTATTTTCTAGTATTCTTTCCTCAAGCAATCAAGCAGCCTACAATTTGTTCTCTCTCCCCTATATGAAGTCTTTGCATATGATAATTGATAGGTTGCTGGATAGAGCGTCTGCTGTACATTTTGTCTCTTCCATTTTATTTTATTTTATTTTATTTTTAACAGTCGCCGCATCAAAGGTAGCTTTTTTGCACTATTTCAACTAAGTTATTAAACCCTAATTATTAAATCTAGAAAAGTAGGCAGAAATTAAATTAAGATACATGGAATTAAAAATGCATATTAGCATTTATAAATATAACACTGGAAGTGGACCAAGAAATCCAGCCAAAGTTGCAAGTAACATTCCCAAAAAAACCACAGACGTTAGACATATTATCTTAACAGGAGACACAGAACAAAGAAAAAGCTGAAAAGAAATAGTCATAAAAAAGGATATAGAAGGGGAGATGTTGTATTAGGTAGTTTCGACAAAGACTTACTTTCCAGTGTAGAAGCCTGCAGAATACCATGCATTCAAGACTTCGGAAAGATCTGTCTCCGAGCAAGAAGATAGTACCACTGACCCTTCTTTTTTATCTTTCTCTTTACCTGTGATATTTGTGCAAAAACAGATAATCAAAATAAATTTCAGTGATATGGATTATTGCTTGTCTTTTTCAATCGTAAACTACATAAAGTTGTATATCCATCCGTCATAAGCAGATCATACAATGACAAATGTTTTAGCGGACAATTCAAGAGAACAAATGACACCATTGCAAACACATAAAAACTGATATTTTACTATATGGATCATCCGTAGCTCAATTAGTTTATTAATCTTACGAACAGAAGTAAACCCAACCCCAATCCATATCCATTTATAGATTTGTCCATGTATGTCAAGTTGCCCACCTCAAATCCAACATGTTAATTTCATGTTAACCATGAAATATATAACTGCAAAACCTTATCCTTCCTACTTCTTCAACAAAAAGTCAACAAGTACAAACACCGAAAAAATTCCTAGCTAGGATAACCTAAGCCCATATTATGTGTCCATGTATGCTGAAGTTGTCAACCTCAAACCAAACATGCGACAAAGGACACAATCAGGTTTCCTTTAAAAGACACCATAGAAACAGAAGAAACAATCAGATTTTCGTTTTGCATAATTTCTCCTTTGGTTTACTGTAAAACTTTTGATTTTTGAAAAGTTACCAAGACAACCTGTATAGCAGTAAAACTTCAACAGAATACAGTAAAAGATTATAGCCATCCAGAAAATGTTTTACGATTGCTGCTGGACTCTCAATAGGTCAAACTTGTGGCCATTAAAACTTCTAACACAAAGATTCCTAACGCTTCAAGACAGCCATTTCTTAGCTTATTTTCTTGATAAGCTATTTTGCAAAAGAACCCTTACTTAAGAAATCAAGCTTACCTTCATTGCAACTAGAATCACCAGAAAATTTTGCCCTCATTGAAGAAATTGCTCTTTCTGCAGCACCCATTGCTGTCCCAACTATTTTACTCTCTTCCTGAGGGGATGACTTCCTAGGATCCGTTGCCTCACATGCAACAGCACAAGATTTACCAGCACAAGAGCCACCAACGAAACACACAGGAACTGAACTGCACGGAGCAGCAAAACATTGGCCAGCATATGGGCAGCATGAACAGAAAGTAGCTGGATTAGAAGCTTGGCTTACAGGCAACGGAATTTCTTGGAATGTAGGACCATTAGCCCATTGCATACCAGAACCAGAAATATCACTGGAATATTGGTAATTCGAACTATCATATTGATGAAGCTGTTCAATAATCTGTTGCCTCTTCTGCTCAAGCTCATAATATGAATTCAGCAACTGGTTATAATCTTCAGCCCCTCGTGAATATGAGTAGCTGTTTTGGACATCCTGAGCAACTTCTATGTGGTACTCCGGTACAGGTGGATCTGCAGATTGATCTTCTTTGACCAGAGAAGGGTTAACGCGTTCTCCCACTTCTGTAACAGTACTTGATGGAAGATCACTTTTTGCATCTGCATCCTCCTGTCTTCACAAGACCCAAGAGACGGTGCAAAACTTAAGAATAAATAAATATCTCCTTAGAAGAACTTTTGCACAACTAAATACCACCGTATGGGCTTAAAAGCATGTAAAAATTGTATCAACTTTTAAACAATATCAAAATACAAAGGAAAGGAACCACTAAACAATGGTGGCGTTTTGTATTGTTTTCAAGTGATTTCAGAAAGATTTCTGCACGTCTCTTGAGGATGAAAACGAAACATTTGCTAAGTAGCATCTGTATAGCAAAAGCTTTGAAAACAAAAACTACAGAAAATGGTGAAAATGGTTTTTGTGAAGGAAATGGAAAATCATTAAAAGTTGTTTTCTCGTTTAAGGCTTTTACAACTTGTTTTCAGGAACATACTCACAAACAATTCCCATTTTTCTTAAACTGAAACCAATATCTCTGAAAACACATACTCAGAGACAATCTCAGCATCATTGACATTATCATTTGTATTTTCATACCGAATGCTAAATCATTTCAAAACAAACAAAAACAATACCGAACTCCACCAATACATCTTTACTCTAAGAGAAATACTCTAAACTCCCCAGCTATGGAGGAGCCTCCTCAAAGAATAAGTGCCAATACACACAAGCAATATAATCCGATACCAGACATCAGTTCAGTAGCACGAAAGGTTGAACAATTATTCTTCTTCAAGGGATTTTAACAGTCCCCAACTCGAAAAATATATGGCATGGATCAGATACTCTAGAAAATAAAAGGGGGAGTTTTCGACGAAGGAACGGGCTAACCTTGGAGCCTCCTGATGATCAGCAACAACGACAATGGGATCATCTCCGCGGCTTCGAATAACATCTGTTCTATCTTTTGAAACATCACCAGCTTTTTTGCTATGCATAATCTTCAAAAAATAAAAAATAAAAGATGAAATACTTGTCACAACATGCCAAGAATTCAGGAAATATTTGTAAGAAAATAGAATACATATTAAAACAGCCACACAAAAAGATTCCGACATAATTTACTAGAAACTAAGAGGAAATAAAATGTTTAGCAGATGAAATTATTGCATTTGTAAGTAAATAGGAAAATAAGAAGAAAATATTTAGCAGCGAGAGAGAGAGAGAGAGACCTTGTATTTGGAGATGGCGTCGTCGAAGGCGTTGATAAGAGCAGAATCGTCCCACAGATCGCCTTGCTTCGCCATAACTCTCTCTCTCTCTCTCTCTCTCTCTCTCTCTCTCTCCGTGTCTGAGAGTTGTAGCTGGGTCGCTGCCACTCTGAACTCTTGGGGGGGCGCGGGGCGGCGTGGGAGGTGGGGTTTACGCAGTGGAGCGGTAGAGAGAGAAAGAGAGAGAGAGAGAGAGATGGGCCGGACTTTGAATTGGGCTTTAACCCGGCCCGTTAAAATGGAAATTAGGGGAAGGCCATAAGGTAGCGTTTGGTATTGTTTTTGAAATCTATTATGTTTTCAAATTCTCTGAATTTGATATCGTTTTGAAAACAATTCTGAGAACGTTTCTGAAATTGTGTTTGGTTTTATTTTCTGAGTGTATGTTTTGAGAAACAAAAAAGTGAAACTGTGTTTGGTTATATTTTTGAAAACCAGTCACTTTATAAGTATTCTATAAAAACATATTTATGTTTGATTTAAAAAAAATTATTATGAATATCAAAAATTAAAAATTAATAAAATTTTTTAATTAAAAAATGAATTAAAAATTAATAACTATAATATTTAAGTAATTACTATAACAATTAAATCTTAATTAATCATAATAATTAAATCAGAGAAATGGGAAAAATGAAATCAGAGAAAACGACTTTTAGTCGTTTTCAATTTTACGTTGGGAGCAAAGGAGATTTTGGATTCGTTTTGAAATCTGTTTTCAAAAACAATACAAACCAAACACAATTTCACACCGATTTTGAAATCGATTTCCTAGGAAATCGTAAAATCTGTTTTGGAAACAAAACCAAACAGGCACTAAATGTCACTTCTTTTTAAGCGAGAAATTATAATAAATAAGTCGTCTTTTTTTTTTTTTTTTTTTTTACTTTGGAGATAAACACTATAATTTAAAATCTTTATAAATTTACCATATATCTTAATTGTAGTATAGATAATATTTTTATTTTATCTTTTTTACTTTTTTTTAATTCCTTCAAATTCACTCATTTTTCAATTTTTATTCTCTCTTCTTTTTCTTCGTCCTCATCTGAGTAATTATCTCTTGTCTTTTTCATCATCCATGAGTCTCCGATTGTTATCCGATCTCAATATCAAAAGGATGTTGGTCCAAATTAAAGCGTTGCCTGTCAAGATCAAGATTGTGATTGCAAAATTGCCAGATCTCGATCGCAAAATCCTAGATATAGGGTTACCACTGCTGCCAATAACGTCGATGCCGAAGAAGAAAACGTGGCTAGAGGTTGATGGCAATGACCAACTTCTCACGATGGCGTCCTTCGAGCTCACTTTGAAGCTCATAGCAAGTTTGTGACAGTGGTGATGAGTTCAGCAATATCTCTAATGACATCTTTCTTGTGAGCTCACGACCAATGTTTTTCACTATCGCTGGTGTTCCTGATGAAACCAGTGATGTCGCCGTCACCAACCACGAACTTAGTAGCACAGAGATGGGGTTAGGTTGGAATTTGGGTCTCAATAGGGTGAAGTGCTAGGGTTTGGGTCAATTTGAGATTTAGGGTTAGGGAATGTTCAATTTGGGATTTTTGACAAAATCAGTAAATTACGATTTGTATGATAAATCAATTATTTACTAAATTATAATTTACAGAATCAAGAATTTATACCAGTAAATCAATAATTTACATTTAATTACACTGATATATTAATGATTTACGAAATCAAAAGTTATTAGTTTACATGATAAATAAATTATTTATTAAATAATAATTGATTTATCAAAATTAGTAAATAAATGGTTTACCAAGTAAATTTATATTAGATAAATTTGGAGGCTTCATACTTCTTTTTGTGATTGTTCAATGCAATTTTTCATCCAGAATAAGTAGGTTTGGAGTAAGCTATTCTATACATATTTATGCTTGTTGAATCATTTGGGTGAACTAGATAATTAAAAAGAAAAAAGAAAATAGAAAAGTTCTAGTGTTTGCTATGTATGTGGCTTCATTTTCTTAAGTTGACAATGTTGTTTAATATTTCTATAGAGATATGAACCTTGCAACTATCGGATTTCATTTTTCATTGATCAGATTAGAATCCCTGCGTCCCACTCCATAAGAAATTGACAAGGAAAAAAAAAAAGGACTTCACTGGACAGGAAAAAGAAAAAAAGAAAAACTAACCTTAGAATTATACGATTTTTGTTTGTGAAATATAAACACAAATTGGAATTTTGGTAAATTTATCAAACTTTACCAAAATCAATAAATAAATGATTTATCAAATTAAAAAGTGATTTACTACATAAATTTATCAAAATTTATATATAAGGAGTATATTTCAAATTTTAAATTGTGATAAATCATATTTTATCAAAAATATATCATTTACTAACAACTCAAATCTTTTTTGCTATTTATTTTCATTAAGATTCAATTTTTACTTTTTTACCTCCTTCACCCTTTTAAAACCTCTTTTAACATTTTTTATGTTTTTGTATTTTGACACTTTACTTCTTGCCACTTAATAATATTGGTTAAAAGACAGGGGATACTGTTAAAGGTTAACATAATATGCTTTATCTATATTTTTTATATTAATAAAAAAAAAATCTACACAATACCAAGTTGATTATATTGTGGATATTCTACTAAAATTTTCGTGTTTTCCACATGGATGAGTGATCGTCTCCGACATCAACTGCTAGTACTAGTGATAGGAATAAGTTGAGTATTTTGAGTGTTCTGTTAAGATATTTTCTATTTTCAATATGGATGACCGGATATTTTTAATTCTAGCTACCGGTGTCGGTAACCATAATATTGTGGGTGTTCTACTAGAATATTTTAGATATTCTATTAGAAAATTTCAGTTTTTAACATGAACGATTGGATGTCTTTGACTCTGATCATAGGCACCAATTAAAGGATATTTTAGTAAAATATTTTAGATATCAACAGAATATTTTGGATAGTCTAAGGCTTCAACCGCCTACATCGATTGTGGAATATTCTAGTAAAATATTTTGTATATTCTACTAGAATATTTTCAATTTTTATCAGGCTTCAGTTGCCCACGTTGGTTTTCAGAACACTCTAAATGGAGGATACTACATACATTAAACCAACTGACCCAAAATAATACTAATAATAACAAAATTAAAATCAAATTCTTTATATAAAAAACCATAATATTTATCGAAGGCAAAATCACCATTACAAATCTAAATAAAAACAAACATATCATTTGACGAGCTCTAACCAGTGATCAAATAGAGAAACAAAAGTAACAAATCTAAGTTCTTAATAAGAAGCAACCTATAAAAGTTCTCATCAATTAAACAAAGAAACAAAATGGTCATTCAACTCAGGGCTGTATAAAAAACCGAATCAACCAATTAAACCTATTGCACCATAATCACAATAGGCTAATAGATGCAAAACTGAGTATGTCTGTTTCAAAATCTAAACCGAAATCAACCCTATTTGGGTGTTTTCAGTTTTATGTGTTAGGTGGTTAATTTTAATCGAACTGAAATTGACCCCATATTAATTTTTTTAAATTCTTTTTTAAAATTTTTTCTACTACCTTAAGAATTAAACTACGTCGTTTTTCCCCTTATTAACCCTAGCCCTAAACTCTCAATCATTCTTAGTCTTAGTCCTCCTCACTTTCTCTGTTTCTCAGCAATCACCTGCCTGCCATGGTGCCAGCCACCTCTTTCAAGTGTTCAATTTCGAGTCTCTCTTCTCGCTACATCTTGGAGTCTCTTTTGAGTCACTTCTCACTTTTCACCTCTTGGAGTCTCAGAGTCTTTCACGTACTTGCTCTTTTTCTCTTACTAGCGGCCAATCATCTCTTGGTCTTTGCCCCACTTGACTTAGTGACCGACAACATTGATGGTAGCGAATCAGCCACACTCAGCCTCTCTTAGTTTGCACCTACGGTGAATCCGATAGTAATTTTTGGAAATCTGGAAATCTTGCTTGTAATTTTTGGAAATGAAATTATTGTTTTTTTTTTTTGTTTCTTTTTATTCTAGTTCTTTTTGTCTCTGTAATGTTGCAACATACTCTTTTCCGCATTGGGTTCAACTTGTTTTCTTCATCTGTTTCTTTTGGACAGTAACTAATGATTTAACCGAGACTAAGTAACTCGTCGGCAAGTGATTTCCACCAAGAAATAAACAACTATTGGTATTGATACCTTGATTCGGCTAGAAAACTGACCGAATTTTAACCCTAATTTTACCCTTGATTTAAGCTTTCCCATATGCCTATTATTGCAATTTTATGTAAAGTCACTAGTGTGAGGGAGCCTCCCTTTGCCCACCACCATGAGCACCCACCTTAACCACTAAAGTGGTCTCAGCCCTGCTGCAAACCTATCTCACACGCTCACTTAGTAACCAAAAAAAAACTACCACACAGATATATACTCAGCAATAAATTTATATAATATATTATTTCATACAAATCAGGACTAGGAATAGGTTTCTTAAAACAACGCAAAAAAGAGCAAAAATAGAACAAACACACGTAGAGAGGTGTGATAAAGAGGTTGAACGATTATTTTCTTTCTACGTGGGGTTTTTATTCATTTCTTGCTATTAGCATTTTAACATATTTTATGGAAGTAAAGGCAAATTCTACAAGACAACATCTTTACCAAACAGATGGGTTTATGATCAACATTAAATTAGATGTGGGTCCGTTAAAATGTAGTAAAACCTATAAAATGAAGCATTTAAAATTCATCTCTTGATATATCAGGTTTTTGTGTGTGTATGAGTAGTTTTTTTTTTTTTTTTTCCTCCTCTTTCTTCTTCTTCTCTTCTTTGTATCTCAAAACATTAAAGGAAAAAAGAAAAAAAAAATCAAAGGACTTTGATTTGTCTATTCAAACGGATGTAATTGGGTAAACAAACCTCATGAACAAAATTCCATTTGCTTCTTTCTTTTTTCTGCCAGTAAAGTTAAGCCTAAACAATTAATTATAGGATAAACTTTACGAATGCCCTTAAATGATATATCCTATTTTATTTTGTTTTTTAATTATCAAAACAGTTCATTATATCTGTCTAAAATACACAAAAGAAGTCAAAGATTTCTCTCCCTTTATTTCTATCGGTAAAGTTAACAAAACTACTAATATAACATAATATTGAGGGTTTTTTTATTTTTTATTTTTGATAAATGAGTATTATAAACTGAACAATGATATTTTAATAGATAAATCGTAATTAATAAAAAGTATTAATAAAATCTAATTTGAATTTAAAAAATTCTAAAAATAAAAAATACTTAATTAAAAAGTAATATGTGATACAGTCTTTTTGAGAGTACCTGCTAGTATTATCACATCCAACAGCTTAGAATGACATTTTCATGATGATCTCACGGCTATATATTAAAGCGAGATTCACCAAACCATATCTCAAGAAATTAAAAAATATCATAGATTTAAGGCTTTTGTCTTTCTACAGCCAACTCTTTATTTTTATATTTAATTTTTCTGAAAACCAAATAAAATCAAATCAACTAAGAGAAGCACTTTTTCTTTAACTTATCTTAATGGAAAATGCCTACTTCACGTGATTAAAATAAGATTTTATTTTAATTAAAATTTAAATAAAATAATAATAATATTTAACTTAAAATATTTGTTTAAATAAAATTATCTAAATAATTAAATTAATTAAACAAATAATTAATTTATTCATATTTTTTAATTTAAATTAATCTTATATTTATCGTAAAAGATAAATATAATTAATTTTAATTATAAATTTTATTTTTTAAATAAATATTTATTTAATTAATTAAATGAAATAAAATTCTTGTTTTATCCTTTGCAAAAAAAAAGCCTACACTATATACAAAGGTGATCCAGATTTTTCTCTTTACTAAGTCTAAGAATTAAAGCACAATGAATAATCTAATTGATTATCATCTATTAAAGAATTATATTGAGCTAGTTTATGGATCAATTGAACATATATAATATGGGCTCTAATAATCTATGTAATTAATTATTCTATACTAAATAAATTAATTATGCAATTATTAGTTTCAAAATTACACCACTATAAACCTAAAATTGCACTCTTAATTCTATATCATATTACATAAATCGGTGTGTAGTGGTAGTCCAATGACCTTGTCATATATGCAACACCTTCATATGATATCAACGATTAATTTAAGGTCAAAGTCCGTTCAAACTTTTAATTACTCTATCTTAAATATCTATTATACATTCAATAGAAAAATAATTATTCATCAAATGTGAATAATAAATCATTTGCCAGCAAATGACCTGAGGTTTTGTCTATTCTCATATCTTGTTTAATTCTGTTAAGATAATAACATTTACTATAAAGAGTTATAATTCCATATTTATAAACAAAATTCACATCAAATATAAGTCATGTACTTAACAAACCGGTCTAATAGCTTACTACTTTAAGGCACTTTAGCGTTTGGAACATCATGTTTATAAGTTATAAACATGAATTCATTTGTTTACTTAAAATTAAGATTATTACATAATAAACTTCAAAAGTGAATTAATCAATTCAAGTGGACTTATAGATTAATTATACTTTAGTCTAAGTCTAATTTATTATTACCATTAAGTAATATATCTATGTCTCTACTTAGGAGTCGGCTCATTCTAGACAGTCAAGACGAACCATCCACCAATTGGATTTAGACAATTCAATAATTTTTGTATAAGTTAGATGCTCATTTTAACCCATAGACTACGGATTATAAATTTAAATTACTTACTTTAGAACGTTATCTTCTTAAATACAAAATCTATTACATGCAACAAAATGGACATTTTAAATATTAAGTAGTTAATGAGTCATATTTACTTATATTTACTTTAACATATAAATAATGATGAAAACAATATAGTAAAGATGTAATGAAAAACCTCAAATATATTATTAATTAGTTCAAAATGAATTAAATACATTTAAAAATATCTTTCACACTTAAGACATTTCCAACATCATTGATATCTAGTCTTTAGATATAAATATCAACAATAAGTGATTCTCTCCGTAAAGTAATCAAATATTGACAATTAGTCCTGTCAAACAATAAAATTTTCCTTAAATTGACTCATTGTTCACATAAAAAGTATGCTTATTATTTTTCCAAATAATAATCTTCTTTTGGACCGGTCATTATTCGTATAAATAATAAATACATCTTAATGTTTTAAAATAAACAATATACATCATAAAAGTTATTTTGACGATATATAATTTTAATTAATTTATTTTAAAATACCACACATTTATTTTTAGGAAAAGAAAAAATTAAAAAAAAATCGGATTAAAGTCAATATAAAAGTCAAAGTCAAAGAATCAAACTCAAATCGGGTTGGTCAACCGGTCAACTGAGTCGGTCATTAATACTGGCTCGAACCTGGAAACAGGTTGTGCTGAACTGGGTTGGGTCAACCCAAACCCATTACCTTCATCTAGCCCTATGAATTCTTTAGTAGTTAGCCTAAGTCAATAGGCTCTAGGCCCAACCTGACCTTATAACTGAGGTAGCCTTTATTGCTGGGCTTAAAAATTGGACCTCTTTGAGTCCTTGAGCCCACTAAAAACAGGTCAATGATTTGGTGAGTCCTCAGCGCCAAAGAAAAAAAAAAAAAAAAACCAGTCCTTTACCCCTTTAGCTCTACCTACGATCTTTAAACCCTTGAATGAAATCCGAAACCCAGAAAAAGCAAAATACTCCAAAAAAAAAAAAAAATTTAGAACCATCGAACCATTAAATATAAATATATATACATATATATATCTCTTCAAACTTTTTTTTCCCAAAATACTGAACTGGAAATTTAACAAAATTAATACATATGTATACACCTAAATTCTCCAAAAAAAAAAAAAGAGAAAAGAAAACTGTATGGGCACATTTAGGGGAGTTTTGAATTAATTTATTGCAAAATATAAGTTTTTGAAAATTGTGTTTAGAAAAAAATATAAAATCTTAAAAATTTATTCAGAAAAAAATTATCAATATGGATTTTATTTCGTTCCTCTTAAAATTCTATACAATTTAAAAAAAATTATTTCATTTAGACTTGTATATACAAAGTTATGGACTTTTAAAATTTAGAGTTTATTGTGGAGTTTTATAGATATAAATAGTAAAAAATATAGTGAAGTGGAAAAAAATATAAAAAAATTGGTTTTAGAGATCAAAATTGGCCCCCTAAAACAGCCTCTATGTTTATATGTATATATACACCAAAATTTCATAAACCAAAATATTAGGATTCAATGCACTACATTTACACAAACCATATTTTTTCTGCAGGCTTTACTCTGTCAAAATGACAGAAATGAGAAATCAATAACGTTGTACTCTTATCTCAAAGAGATTTGATTTGTGTCCTCAAATGTATCTTTTGAACTTTAAATATCCCTTCCCCTAGTTGTAGCATTAGCTCGAAAAGCTGTCATAAAACTGCATTTTCATTTCACATGATTGATGCGAGCATAATTAACCTCAACAGGTCAAACAAATAGGAAACAAAAATAAATCTTTAAACCAGTTTCATACTCTTGCTCAGGTTTTAGAGATCCTTTTGCATGGATTAAAGACATAGCTTGATGTGGGAAATGGCCATTCCTTGTCAATACTATGATTAACATAAATGAAAAGCCTAAGCCTTGTTTAGAGTAAAGGTTTGGATTGAATTTTTTTGATATAAACCAAAATTTCACTTTTTAGAAATCCACGTCACATTCACTTTCCTTTCTCTCAAATACCAATTAGTTTAGATTCTCAATTATAATTGGATTTTTCCAATATGAACTCATGCTCTAAATAGAAGATAAAAAGAATAACATCTCTATAATATGGTTCAACTCTGAGAAAAAAAAAACTAAAAACTAAAGAAACCGTTTGGTAGTGCTTTGATAATGATTTTGCTTTGGCTATGAAAATAAAACTGAGAAATTTTTTGAAAATGATGCTAGAATCGTTTTATAGGCTATGTTTAGTTTTTTTTTTTTTTTGAAAAATTGTTTGAATAAAATAAAAAATGAAATATGTTTGAATATATTTCTGAAAATAAAAATGAAAATCAAAAAGGTAAAACAACTTTAGTGCTTTTTTTATTTTTTTCTTAACAAAAGATGTAAATATTTTTTTTCTTTTTAGTTTAGTTTTTTTTCACTCTTGGTGTAAACAAATACAATTTAAAAAATGTCTCAAAAAAATTCCCGCTATAACTATATACACAATTTCAAAAATGGATCCAAACGGGCTAAACAGTAATTATCACATTTCAAAGTTATTCCTATTTTCCATGAAATTTCATTTTTAATTTTCTAAGGAATTTTCTAGGGAACTAAACAGAGTACAAACCTTGTAGTCGTTAGCAGAAAGGGGGGATTTTGTAGGGAGACGGTGAGTGGAGGAGTTGTTGGGAATAGAGGCGTGACTGGGGAATGGGAGAGAGAGGCTTGTGGCTCTCAAGGAAGCGGAATTAGGTTTTGGAAAGGAAAGGAGGAGCTTTGGTAGCCATGGGAGTTTGAGTTTAGGAGTTGTGTTTGGAGTTGTTGGAAAACTTTGATAGGTGAAAACCAACCAGAACATAATTATTGTGAATAAAAGGGAAGGATTACAGCTATGAATTGGTAACTGAGAGGCATAGAACCATATTAAGCTAGAGCAGTTCCCCGACCCCAACCACAAGTTCCCGAGCCACCTTTTGATTAATATCGATCGACTCCCCAATAATGTAGATTGAAGACCCTTTCAATAGTTGTGAAGATCCATAATGCCATGCCATTTTAGAATTTGTTTGATAAAAGCATACTTTACCAAACACCTATTCTTTAATAATTTAAAAACTTCAATAATTTAAAATCAACAACTAAAAACAATGTGTCTATATGTGTATTTCATGTTCGTACATGTATACACACACATATATATTTTATGAGAAAAAGTATATATATTCTAGTCTAAGACTGTTTAGTAAATATATTACATTTGCATTATGTTTAAATATAATGTATTGAATACAATTTATACTTAGAGAAAAAGTATTTACATTGTATTTGAATGTAATATATGTTTGGATAAAAAGTATTCGAATTGTATTTAAATAATGAATATGTGATGTGATGGATAAAAGTAGGGAGAAAAATAAAAGAGAGAGAAAGATAGTATGTGACGTAATTAATAAAAATAGTAGAAAAAAATAAAAATAAAAATAATTATTGTATTAAATTTAAAATATGATGTGATTGATATTTAAATATAATATAAATATAATGTTGGAACAAATTGAGGCTAAAGGTTGGGCTATTGCATGATAGACATAATTAAAGAAAGTTAAAATGATAGACAAAAAGAAACAGAAAAAACAAAAAAAAAAAATCAACAAAAGACCTGAAAAAAAAGGGAGAGAAAGTGAAAAAAAAAAAAAAAGACTAAAAAGATAAGTGGATTAAAATGAATGAAATTTATCAGTACGAAAATAAGAAACAAAAAAATTGGTCAGAAATAATTAGGAGACTAAAAAAGTTAATAACAAAATTTAAATAAATAGTGACTCATGTTGACATATATTATCCTGTATAGATATTATTAATTATACATGAAATATTTTTAAAATGAATTGTGATCACTGTAACGGTTCTAATTTCATCCCACAACTTATTACATGAGGGACGACTGGTCTATCTATCCATTCAAATACATACATACATGCATATAAAGATTTTTCTTTTCATTAAAAAAAAAAAAAAAGGCCCCACTAGCGAATATGTGAAAACTAGAGTTGTAACATTTTATGTTGGAATTGTTTAACTATAAGTGCAAAAAAGATATGCTAAAGTCCCACATAGAGAGAAGATAAAGAGTCATAGCTCTTTATAAGAGAATACCTTTCTAGTGAACCAATGATGTGGTAATTGAAGGGACATGCCTACACAACTCACACACGCGCGCGCGTGGCGTGGGCTGTGAGGCTGTAGAGGCGCTTTTGGCGCTTATCAGGCGCACTTGGCACGTGACACGTGTCGCGTGGAGATTAAATGCTGCAATTAATATTTATTTATTTTTATTTTATTTTTATAAAATAAAAAATAAAATATTTCGAATTTATGAAAAGATGTGACTTTTCAGAATTAGCATTCAAATTTAATTTTTCTGAAAAGATGTGACTTTTCAGATTTAGCATTCAAATTTAATTTTTCTGAAAAGATGTGACTTTTCAGATATAGCAGCAATAAAATAACAACTGTTTGTATCAACAGTTGTATGTGTTGATGAATGGATGCCATTGAGTCTATATTAAGGGAAATCAGAAAACGTTTAACAACATAATATTTCCTTTCGTTTTCAGTTTTCTCTATTCTTTCTTTACCAGATACTCAACTGAGTTCTTATGTTCTTTATGTAAAATTTCTAGTTTTGCTTACTGGAAATTTACGTGAGACTTGTCATATCCTGAGAGCGATTTGCTACTGAAACCCAAAGCAATCTCTACGGAGAGGGGGCAAATAACGCTTTAAAGAAAGCGTATTTCTTTACGTATTTCAAGTCTCCAATATTTTCACAACATTTTATGTAAGAATAACTTTAAAAAATTACAACATAGGACTGTGGTTGATAATTGCATAAGTAAAATTATTATTATTATTAAGATTTTTAATCTGATCATAAAAAATAATTAACTAGCTTTATATGATTATGCAGTAATCATTGTTTGATTAATTTACACTTTATCTAAAATTAATTATTGGACCAATCGTGTTTTTTTGAAGTTGTGCATATGATTATGAGGTCATTACTGTACTGAATAAGCTTACATTAATGTTATCTTATCTCGGTTGCATCATTCATTAAATTAAATATTAATATAATTAATTAAAAATTATTTTAATTAAAATTTGTTTTTGTGTAATTAATTGAAAATTAGTTTGATTAAAATTATTATATAAAAAATTAAGATCCGTTTGAAACTCCTATTTTAACACATCTCATTATTCTAATTTACAATCAACTTCTCTATTTTTTTTCCTCTCTTCTGTAATCATAAAATCCAAATTTTAAAAGTCTACTATTTTTTATCTTTTATTTCAAATCAAAAATGATTTTTGTTTTACTAAACACTCCCATTGACGGATAACAAAACAAAATTCATATTATCCGTTAACATTTGAACATATCTCAAGTTTTTATATTTATCAAATATTGTAATTCATTTTTAATTTATATTTTAACCAAACATAAATTTCCGACCATTCACTCTAACTTTCACCACCATCCTCCAAATCCAAATTAGCCGTAATTTATAAATGAAAAAATTAAGATAAATAGTATATTTTAATTATCTAATTTAATAAATAAATAATTTTTTATTTAATAAAATATTTATTTTTTATTTTTCAAGTTTAATCAATTAATAATTAATTAAAAATGGATAATTTTATATTATAATTAATTATTAATTTATCATTAAAAAAATTAATTAACTATTAAAAAACAGCTTTTTAATAAATTTTTAAAAACTTTAACCATTTGGTAAAAAACTTATTAACAAAAACTAATTAGTTACAAATCTCATTAACTGGGCAACCAACGGTGCTTTGTTCTTTTTATTTTTTCACACATGCGGCCCTAAACGAAGCCTCTGTCGTCTAAATCGCTTCGTCGCTTTCTCGGCTTTACAATCGCTTTTCTTCAACCCGAGTGATAATTCTATGGTGATTTTGACTCCCGCGGGTTCAACTCCATCACTGAGATGTATCAAACAAAGCTCACTTCCGATTTCAAGGTTTTTTTTTTTTTTCTTTTTTTCACTCTCTGAGTCTCAGTTTTTACAGATTACTAGTTATGCACAACGCTTATATCAGCTCGACTATTTACGCCCTTAGAAGCAAAGGGTCTCTTTCGTTTTCATTCAATGATTACTCCAACTTACTAAATGAAAGATTTGACGTAAACCCATTTCGCAATTTCTTTTCCCAATGTTGTTGTTGTTGTTGTTGTGGATTTTCTACCCCGAAACTGCCCTTAAACACTTGCCATTTATATGGGGCCAAGGCAGTCCACTTTGCAAAGGAAGAGTAAGGGAAGTGGTTGTTGTTGTTGTGTAGGTGACAAAGGAGGTGGAAAAAGAGGGACCCTTTTCAATCTCCAAATAAAATTAGGTTATAATGTGTATTGTGTTATTTTGTCTCAAAAAGAGATTAGTGGTTGTAATTTTTTAAATTTTGGCTAGAGATTTTCGAATTTTTGGGCTAATGATCCTTTTTTGCCTTTTTTTTTGTTTTGTTTTTTGTTTCCTCTCCTGTTTATGAAAAGATCATATGTTTCTACGGAACAACTTTAATGTGTATGCCTTTTTGTTTTCCTTTTCAATTTCATTAACCACAATGCTAAAAATTCAATTTTGCGACTAATGAGTCTTAAACTAGATCATGTTTTTAAGAAGCAAAAGGTTTAAATATTGTTCATGTATGCTATTGATAGGCACATAATTGTTTCAAGTTTTAAATTAATTATAAGTATTGATTTTCTCTTTGGAAATTTAATAAGGCCAACATTCTTAGACAAGATAAATATGCGTAGGATGAGCATTAACAATATCACTTCGTAGATGTATTGTCCCTGTTGCTTTTAGTAGTGTTACCCATTTGACCATTCGTTTCAATATTTTTGTATGTATAGATGTCTGACATGCTTTTATGTCTTATTGATGAAATATCCATGAAGGAATCTTTTCTCACATCAATGTTTTCCTTACAAAGGAGTACCCTTCTGCTTATGAAACTATAAAATGCAGTCTTGTTCTCTGTTATGAAAATTTGTTTCTTTTATTATTATTATTTTTAAATTGGATTTAGGGTGGGGATTTGAAATCTACACCTTGTCAAAATCTGTTTCTTTTTTATGGATTCGTTTTTGCTTGGAAAATTTGCATTCTATAAGAAATAGCTTCCAAATTTTACTCTCTCTCTCTCTCTCTCTCTCTCTCTCTGTGGTAATTTAACTGCTCCACCATTGTTAATATGCTACGTCTCTTTGTTGAGAGTTGCTCTTCCTACCAGACAAAATTTTACAGACTAGGATGTTAATCTTGTTAAACTGTGTGCGTCAGTTTTAAAACTTCCTTCCAATGTATTTTCTTAGTGTGCGTTTGGCACACACATTCAAACTGCATTGCATTTAAATGCAATGCAATTTTCCCCCAAATACAAAAACATTTCATTCAAATACCAATCACATCACATTTTAAATTCAATACAATTACTATTTATTATTTCACTTTTTCTATTACTTTTATTAATTACATCATATATTCTCTTTCTTTTTCTTTTTTTTCTCTCTACTTTTACCTATCACATCACATATTTATTATTAAAATATAATTCAAATATTTTTCACCCAAACACACATTGCATTCAAATGCAATGCTAATACTTTTTCTCCAAACACAAATTGCATTCAATGCATTTCATTCAAATGCAATGCAAATAAAATGCGTTCACCAAACGGACCAGTTTGAATCAAGATAATTTCTTTGGTTGGGTGTGTGAGTGTGTAATCCAGTGTTTGAATCCTAGAATTTTCATTTATTAATAGTAGTAAAATTTAAAAAAATAAAAAAGTTAATTTCTTTGTGTTTTTTTTTTTTCACCTCTATATGTTTTTCTATCATCATTTAGATTGCATTTTCGTTTAAGACTAGTGAATTACTTTAGTTTTTGTTACTATTAAACTATTTATTTACAGTTTGTGAACATATATTAATTAGTTGACAAGGATGGAGCAAAGGAACAATGGAACTAGACTCAAGTTGAAGAAAAAGAATTCAACTCATTGTGCTGCTTTTATCATCGGAGCTACCCCTGCAGAGCCAACTATGATTGATTCCGGCAAGCGAAGAAAGTCGGAAGGAGGGAACTACCGGAACCATGGGCTGCATTCTAGGAGATCCATACTCTCGTGCTGCTCATTTTTCAAGAAAAGTGGTGTGCCACAGCGTCTGCTGTTTTATAAGAATGGGGAATGGACTGATTTTCCTAGTGACATACTTGGTTCAGTGAAGAAAGATTTTGTAGAGAAAAATACATGTATCGAAGTCAAGCTGAATGGTCACCGTTATTTGCTAGATTTCGTGCATATGCTTCAGTGGGACATGGAAACAGAATCAGAACAACCTATTGCTTGGATTGATGAGGCAGGGAGGTGCTTCTTTCCTGAAATTTTGCAAGTGATGATGAAGCTTATGGCCAACATGAGGGTAGAGGAAGTGGAGAAGCCTCGTCTTCCGAGCCTCACGCGGTCAAAGTACAGCTAGAGATCAACATAAATGGACTGGAGAAGCCAACACTGGAGGAACATGATGGAGATCCAGATGCTTTGGTTGAAGGGATTCAAGATGATAATGGACCTGCTAGTAGTCCTGGTGATGCGGCAGTTAAAGATAGTTCCAACAGACAACCTACCGCAAAGATTAAAGAACACGATCAAGAAGGACAAGCGAGAGCAAACGAATATGAGAATGGCAAGTTGGATTCTAACCATGTGAGGAGGAGGTTTCTCGAGGGAATGGGCTCCTTTGGAAATCTTGAGATTCTTAATGTGCATCGATGCTCTAGTCCTTCGCTTCAGGTTCGAGCTGGGCTTTTTGAAAAGCAGATTGAAATTACTGGACTGTGTCGTGGCAATGCAAACATCCAGTCTGCTTGGCTAGCTTCTTCACAAGAAGGAATCCATAAAATATTGACATCTGGGCTTGGTCATTGTGGACCCTCAGCATCGAGGCCAGCGGTTGGTGTCGGTGTTCATCTGACACCTACTAGCTGTGCTCACATTAGGTTTGTGCCTCTTTTTCACTATTGTCAACTAAGTGATTTGTCCTTGGCAAGTTCTCTCTTTCTTTTTTGTTTCCTGTATTTCCTGTTAAATACTAGACTAATTAAGTGATTTAAATCTTGGGTGAGAGAAAGGATTCCTCATCTTCTTCTCCCAATTTTTAATTGTTCAAAAAATTGTAATTATGTTCATGTTTTGCAACTCTGGCTTGTGCACAGTGCAAAATACTGTGAGGCTGATGGAAATGGAGAGCGGCATATGATCTTTTGCCGAGTCATACTTGGAAACTTGGAAGTCGTACAGCGTGGAAGTAGACAGTTACATTCTAGTTCGTTGGATTACGATACTGGAGTAGATAATTTCCAGAATCCCAAGCGTTACATTGTTTGGCTTACAAATGTGAACACCCATATTTACCCAGAATACGTGGTCACTTTCAAGATGACATCTGATAATATGGAAGAAGGTGACAAACTATTACTTCTATGGCGTCCTCTTGTTTGTTTCTTTATTTTTTTGCTTACATTGGATGAACCACATAAATGCTTCTGTTATGCCTTAAGGAAATGTTGTAGGACTCACCATAAATTCTTATTTTTATTTATTTTTCTTTTTTTTTTTTTTGGAATTTAAGCGTTTGTGGTCGTCATTTTATACAGGCCATCTAATTAGTGGTGTGGTTGTTCCAACAGCACCAACGCCAGCCCTTCCAGGAAGCCAAGGCCAGTTACAAACAGAGTCTTCTGCAGCTAGAGCTGTAAGTATCCAGATTATGGTTTTGTTGCTTATAAAATGATATATTTCTACATTTTCTTTTTTTAAATTTTGATAGTTGTGGTTATGAGCAATTTGTAGTGATGGTCAACTAAATTCATTTTCTTGGTGATCTTAGGAAAGCAGTTCTCGTCCAGGGTCTAGCTCTTCTAGATTTCCCAGTACTCCATGGGTGCCTTTCGCCGTGTTATTTGCTCCTCTCTCTCCTGAGGTTTCTACAAGAGACAAGGAAGTACTTAAAGAAAATTATCAACTATACCAGGTAATCCCCAATAACTTTTCCCTCTCAAAACGTTTATAGTATCTATATACTTTGTTGTAACTTGTAATGATATGTCATTTGTAGAAAGGGAGAATGACGCGTGATAATTTTGTTGAACGATTGAGGTCAATAGTTGGAGATGCTTCGCTGACAGCTATATTGCCGAGGCTTCAAGCTGAGGTATTCTTTAATACTAAGCTTGTTTGATTCAATGACACAGTCCATACCTTGTACCATGCACTGTTTCGACAGCGGTAATGTGATTCGGTTGGAATGTGAATGAGACACTTTTTATTTATAATTTTTGCAGACACAACCAGAACCTGCAAACAGCTGAATGCGCCGGTGCGGGAACCTAAACATTGAGTCATTGGTGAACCTAAAGGATGGTTGTGTTTCTGGGATGTCGTTGAGTCATTTGTGCGTTTGTTGCCCGGACTTGCAAGATGATGCTGTGTGTTTTTAGATGAATGCTCTCATTTAGTGAAATTCTAAAAATAAAAAAGAAAGTACGTTTATATGTTTATTGATGCTGCTTTGCCTTTGATTTGACACGGTAGTATTTTAGCTTAAAGTAAAATATATATTTGAAAATTTATATTGATGGGGACAACATCATACTGATTATCATCCTTAGTCGGTTGACTCAAGATTAGAGGGGAAGTCCGTCGTGGGTGGGGGTGTGGGGCCTACCGTCCTCTCTCTTCTTTTAAGTTATGTTGCGACATGTCTTGGTCTTGCAATTACGTATGTCAGGTCATTCCTTTTCGTTTTTATAGATATGGAAACTACAAGCCGAAGCAAACGATGAGGTAGAAAGGCTTCCTGGTTCCCAACCAATACCCGGTTCCCAACCAATACCCACTGAACAGGTCTAGAATCCAGTCTCTTTTGTAATCATGCTTGGCCTCCTTTCTAAAAGCTCTTTTTGATTAGATCAGTCAAGGATCAAGCACAAATTCCAGTTACGTATGTATCAAGCAATCTTGGCAATTTACCCGAGGCGAGGTGTTTGAGAGTGATCAGCCCACCTCTCGATTCTAGATAAAACTACTTTTATTTCATTTTATTTTATTTTTTGATTGAGAAGGATAGAAACGCAGAGATTAGATGTTTGTTCATTCATTTTTGAGCCCTAATGTCCTTGTAAAGTGATTGAGAGTTTGGAGTACAAAGGGATTCTCGTGTAAATTTGGATAATAGTTGTCTTTTTAAAGAAATCACTTGACTTTCCATCAAGTGTTTAACCAAGATAAAGTCTTGTATACATACAAGAAGTTGTGTATATTCTTTCAAATGTGAATTATGTGATTCATATGAAACACTCCAGCCCAAGGTTTTTAGATATGTCCCTTCTCTCCGTCTCAGCTTTAAGTGAAAAGAATTTACTATAATTCTGCATAGGGTTGTTGGTGATAAAAGCTTGCAACTTAGCAAACATGATAACTATGCATTTTTTTAGTTTCATTTCGCTACAAAAATTTTAATTTTTACAATTTACAATTTTGTAATAAGCGTATGCATCAAGTTAATACTATAAAAAGTTCATTTCTTTTTGCTTATTTGTATTAAAAAAATGACAACGTAAAATGCATGATATAAACTACAATCTATGATTACAAAATAATGGCTTCAAACCAGTTGCCAAGTTTCTAAAACAGCAATTATTAACTATCTCTATTTATCAATACAATTTTTAACTATCTCAACTGTTCTTATTAGATTTTATTATATTGAACCATCAAAGCAAGGCTATTTAGACAATTTGAGAACTAAATCACTTTAATTACCAATTAAGTGAACCTTCAAAACAAAACCCAACTCACAATAGAAGAATTTAACTTGAGCTCTTTTCTGTCTCCATCAGTCCATTAGAAAGACTTTAGACCTTTTCTCTATAGCTGAAACTCAATTGTAAGCGGTCAAACTGGACTTTGAACATTTGATAAAGAGTATGACTATGCACATCAATTTTAATCTTTTGTATTATTAATTGTATTATATGGATAGCATTTCAATTTCGATTGTCATCATATGATACTTGTGTCATGTAAGTGGGTCTTTTAGGTTTGTTTGGATTTGTAATTGCACTCAAAAACAGTTTACCTCATTTGTCTTTTGAACAAATTTGATAAATAATCTTTTGTGTCATCAATCCCTCAGTATAAAGGATAGCAATTCAATTTGATTGTAATCACATGATACTTACTTGTGTCATACAAGGGGGTTCTGGGGGGTTTGTATGAATTTTTGACTGTACTCAGGAAAGATTTAGCTGAACTGCTTACATACCCTATTAAGGGATCAAGCCACATGTAGTTCTTAGGGATTTTGGATTTTTTAGATAAATGGCTTCTCTAGATTTTAGGGGAAAGTTTTCAACTTAATTTCGGTTAGGTTGGTTTTGGGATGAATGACCTCATTTGTCTTTTGAATGGATTTGATAAATTTTGAGGTGAATGACCTTATTTTACTTTTGATTGAATTTGATAAATTTTTGAGATAAATATAATAGTTACGTCTACTATAGTGGTTCACAATTAATGAAGAGCTATATCTATTTTAATGGTTCACACATAATCTTAAAACAATGATATACAACACCTTAGAAGTAGTTCACTCTTAATGTGAGATCTACATCTATTATAGTGGTTCACCCTGTATGTGATAGCCATATCAATTATCATGGTTCACCATTAATCTTTAAAAACAATGATTTATTAAACTCTTACAATGATTCACCCTTTATGTAAGATTTACGTCTACTATAGCGGTTCACCTTTAACGTGAGAGCTGCATCAACTACACCTTAATCATGAAAATGATAATTAAATCCATACTTAAAGTGGCTAATCTTTAATGATTTATCCTTAATATGAAAGCTACGTCAATTATAGTGATTATACTTAATCTTGAAAAACAATGATTTATTAAGCCCTTACAATGGTTCACCCTTTATGTGAGATCTACACCTATTATAATGGTACATCCTTAACGTAAGAGTTACATCCACTACAGTGGTTTCATATTAATCTTGAAAATGCTGATTAAATTTACTCTTATAATTACTAACCTATAATGATTTAATACACCCTTATATTGTTCACCCTTAATGTGAGATCTGCATCTAATATAGAGATTTACCCTTAGTGTGAGAGTTATGCCCATAATAGTGGTTTCACATTAATCCTGAAAATGATGATTAAATTATATTGGCTAACCTTTAATGGTTTAATATACCCTTGCAATGTTTCACTTTTAGTGCATGATCTACATCCATTATAGTGGTTTACTCTTAATGTAAGAGCTACATCCACTACAGCGGTTAAACTCTAATCCAGAAAACGATGATTAAATTTACCCTTCTAGTGTTTAACCATTAAGTAAGAGCTACATTCACTATGGTCGTTCATCCATGATCTCAAAGACTGTAACTTAATTCATCTTTATAGTGGTTCACCCTTATTATAAGAGCTAAGTCGTCTTTCAATTGCAATAATTAAATTCACCGTTACAATTGATCGCTCTTAATATGAGAACCTTAATGTATGAGGTACATCTACTATAGCGGTTCTACGTTAATCCTAAAAAACGATTATTTATATCACCCTTATTATGGTTAACTCATAATAATTTAATACACACTTACAATGGTTCACTTTTAACATGGTACCTACGTTCACTATAATGGTTCACCCTTATTGTGGAGGACTAAGTCCACTATGATGGTTCCACCTTAATCCCAAAAATGATAATTAAAATTCCTCCTTATAATTTTTATTCCTTAATATGAGAGCTATATCCATTATAATGGTCAACTCTTAATCTATAAATTCACCCTTATACTAATTCACATTTATTATAAGAATTACGTTAACTTTAAATTACTACAATTGTTAAATATTATAAATAAAAAGTTATAAGAGAAAAATTGTATACATCTTTTTTATCATCAATCCCTTGATATAAAGGATAGAATTTCAATTTGATTGTAATTATATAATACTTGCTTATGTCATGTAAAGGGGTTTTAGGGGTTTGTTTGAATTTATGGCTGCATTCAGGAGATTTAACCGAATTGCCTACATACCTTATTAAAGGATCAAGCCACATGTAGTTCTTAGGGAATTTGGATTTTTTAGATAAATGGATTCTTTAGATTTTAAGGGAAAGTTTTCAACTTAATTTTGGTTAGGTTGTTTTCGAGATGAATGACCTCATTTGTCATTTGAACGAATTTGATGAATTTTGAG
Source organism: Antiaris toxicaria (assembly GCA_035233585.1). Taxonomy (NCBI): domain Eukaryota; kingdom Viridiplantae; phylum Streptophyta; class Magnoliopsida; order Rosales; family Moraceae; genus Antiaris; species Antiaris toxicaria. Next base: position 11,150,241 of record CP141163.1, read on the forward strand.
GTAAATGACCTCATTTTAATTTTGATTTGGTAGGTTTTTGGGTGAATAATCTTTTTTGGTTTTTGATTGGATTTGATAAATTTTAAAGTAAATGACCTCATTTTTATTTTGATTTGGTAGGATTTAACGTGAATGACCTTATTTTCAATTTGGATTTGTTAGATTTTTAGGTGGATGATCTCATTTTACTTTTGATTGAATTTGATAAATTTTAAGATAAATATGATAACTACATCCACTATAGTAGTTCATAATCGATGAAAAGCTACATCCATTATAGTTGTTCACCCATAATCTCGAAAACAATGATATATAACACCATTGAAGTGGTTCAACCCTAGATGTGAGATCTATATCCACTATAATAGTTCAACTGATGTGGGAGAACTGCATCAATTATTGTAATTCACCCTTAATCTTTAAAAACAATGATTTATTAAACCCTTACAATGATTCACTATTTATGTGAGATTTACCTCCACTGTAGTGGTTCACCCTTAATATGAGAGTTACATCCGCTATAATAATTCTACCTTAATCTCAAAAATGATAATTAAATTCACACTTATAGTAGCTAACTTTTAATGGTTCATTCTTAATGTGAGAGCTATGTCCATTATAGTGGCTCACTCTTAATCTTAAAAAAATAATAATTTATTAAACCCTTATAATGGTTCACCCTTTATATGAGATTTACATCTACTATAGTAGTTCACTCTTAACATAAGAATTGCATTCACTAGAGCGGTTCCACCTTAATCCTAAAAATGCTTATTAAAACCAACCTTATAATGGCTAACTTTTAATGGTTTAGTGCACCCTTATATTATTCACTCTTAATGTGAGATATGTATCTAATATAGTGATTCACCCTTAATGTGAGAATTACACTCACTATAGTAATTTCACCTTAATCCTGAAAATGATGATTAAATTATATTAGCTAACCAATACACTCTTGTAGTGTTTCACCTTTAGTGTGTGATCTATGTCCATTATAATGGTTCACCCTTAATGTAAGAGTTGCATCCACTACAGTGGTTTGACTATAATCCTGAAACGATGATTAAATTCACCCTTCTAGCGTTTAACCATTAATGTAAGAGCTATATTCACTATAGTCCTTCACCCTTAATCTCGAAAACTATAACTTAATTGACCTTTATAGTGGTTCACCCTTATTGTGAGATCTATGTCCTCTTTTAGTTGTGATAATTAAACTTACCCTTATAGTGGTTCACTCTTATTGTGAGATCCATAACCATTATAGTAGTTCACCCTTAACGTGTGAGTTATATCCACTATAGCGGTTCTATGTTAATCCTAAAAAACGATTATTATCCTTATCGTGGCTAACCCTTAATGATTTAACATACACTTACAATGGTTTACTTCTAATATGAGATCTATGTCCACTATAATGATTAACTCTTATTGTGGAGAGCTAAGTCCATTATAATAGTTCCACCTTAATCTCAAAAAGTGATAATTAAAATTCCCCCTTATAATTTTTAATTCTTAATACAAGAGTTACATCTGTTATAATAGTTCACCCTTAATCCGAAAATTATAATCTAAAAATTCATCCTTTTAGTGGTTCACTCTTATTACGAAGGTTACGTACACTTTTAATTACTATAATTGTTAAATATAATAAATAAAAAAGTTATAAGGGAAAAATCACGTACCTCTCAATCTCATTGTGTCTGTTTTCTTTGTATATCAATCTAAATATTGGCTCTACATTATAACAAAAATTCAGAATAAATTAATAATGAACATAAACAGTTGTAATAAAGGATTCTCAATCACACTCAACTTTTTCTTTAAATAAAATCCTTTTCTCTTTCAGTTTCACGTGATTTTTACTTGATAATAAAAGGATAAATTTTTTGCTTATTAATTGCAACACAAAAAAAAAGAAAAAAAAGTAAAGTAACAAAAATAATATACCACGTGACATTAGCATCTCTGATTGGTCATCTTAAAGTATTAATTCTTAAAATAACTTTCAATTAATTAAAAAAATTCAGTAACAATAACTACAATTAATAATTCTCGTCATTTTTTTTTAGGAAATCGTCATGTTGTTAAAAGAGTAATTCTCATTTCGTCATGGGAAAATTAATTAAACACGTACTCAGCTAAATAAACAAAAAACTAAAAATAAGTAAAAGACAGATACATACATATAAAAAAGAAAAGTACTAAATTAAATAAAACTTTCTTTAGCAAAAAAGTTAAGTAATACATTAGAAAATAAAAATAGCTAACCTGGTCTCCACATGCATCCGCTCACCGACCGCTCACCGACCGAAGTGTAAGTGTGTGTTATTCAAGTTGTTTTAGGGTAGTTCAAAAGAGTAGAATTCATTCAAAATTTTTTTTATATTTATATAATTAAATTTTCATATGATGATAATGTAATATTTAAAGTAATAGCTTTTTTATTTTTTTGAGGAATTTAAGTAATAGCCTTTTTTACGGAAAAAAAATTACAATGGCTTGACTTCCACCCCCCAGCCCACCCTTCATCTTTTATCAGCCACACTTTTAGAGCTTTTCTTAAATTGGTAATTCCTTTCTCTTTTTTCATTTTTCTTTTTATTATCACTTACTTCTTATGATGTTAGCTTCCTCAAAAATCAGTGGAGACCATGCAGCTATCAAGCTTTAACTTTTATCTCAATATGATGTTCTTCAGTCTCGTTTCAAAGGATTAAAAGAAGTTGCTGGAAAAGAAGTAGGATAATCTTCAATGTAAATGTTGATTTGAATGTTATTTTTGAAACAAAAAAGTTTAACAATGGCTTATTTGAAATGTTTGTTTGTACTCTAATGCTATATTTACTTTCTGTCAAAAAATTTTAAGATTTGGAACTAGTAAAAGTAAATTTCTAATTTTTGAGTATCTAAAAATTATAATGTTGTAACAATTAATGAAAAAGGTTTTAACACATCAACTAGTAAACAATAAATGTCAAATTTTGACGTTAGGTACTGACCAAGGTATTCAAATCAACAGGGAAGTTTGAGAAAAAAGAAAAAAGAGGACAATCGCATATCACATGGTTGAGTGAGGTAGAGAAGCCCTTTCCTTCTCTTTTCTCCCTTTCTCGCTAATTTGTTTTCACTCTGCTCACAATTTACAAGCTTAAGGGAATATCATCCCCAACAAAATTAACAAAATTTAATCACCATCTTAAAATTTCATCACGATGCAGTAGGGGAGGCATCATCTCTAGCTGATGGATCCCACCCTGGCGGCTTGATATTCGGCCAATCACCACGGCATCCCAACCTTATATATAGGCTCTTCTTGCCTTTAAAACAGCAAAATCACATTTAAGTAAAGAAATATACCGAGTATAATGACTTGTAATATTACCAGTCTTTTTAACTAGATAAATTATTGTATCCAGACTGTATGCGTGCGAGGGTCGCAACTTAAGAATCTCAGAGCTGACATGTCAATATGTGAATATTGGTTAAGACTTAAAACTAGCAATGTTGATCACCAATGTGATTTTGTAGCATTGCAAGTAAAAGGCTGGTAAGATCCTGCTGCATTATAAAACTGCAGAAAAAGTTTAAGAAAGGTTTGATTTTAGCCTTTAATGAGTGGTTTCTGAATAAAAGCATCACGTAATCAAAGGATCATAATGTATATGCTGATGTTTGTATTTTGAGTTCTTACTTGATCTATACAGGCGAAAAAGATGATATGTCATTCAATATAAACCATAGTCACGTATATACATGAATACGTAAACGAATGGTATCCACAAAATATGCATTAAGTTGAAAAGAAATGTTTAAAAAGTCAGGCTCTTCATAGAAACCATTCTGTTACCATTTTAAAGAGTGCTGCCTTCAGCTTCTGAGGTGATTATTAATTTTTTTTAAGAGTAAAAGGGTTTAAGTTCAAAAACTTCCATAAATAGAAATATTTGAGAGGCTTTCAAATTATTGGGCTTACCTGGAAGTTTCTTATCAGATAGAATTAGTTGTTTGAGGGCGCTCAAGGATGCCTGAGCCAAACTTTGGGCATGATCTGCATCCCAACCTGGGAATTTGACAACCACATCTGCTTTTGAGTAAGCTAACTTGCCATCTTCAACGTGTTTCCTGGCTTCCTCTTTTGCCGAATCTTCATCTGTAAGACATTGCCAACTCAAATTAGTTGTAAATCATGAGCTCCTAGTGACACGATTCATCTATCTGGGTACTTATGTCTAACGTAGCGGGTCATGTTAACACTGGTTTCAAAATAGATTTATTTATTTATTAAAGTTACCGTTAGAAGAACGTTAATATCAAAACCAGCAGAGTTGCATAATTCAAGCAAAAGGTGATTTGGTAACTGTTATAAGCAACCTCATTCCAAGCATAATATGCAAGTGTGAGATGCTAATTAAATTTGAATGATACTCAAATTAAATTAATCATACTGATCCCTTGTTCCACCTCCTTGCCTGCATTTTAGCTGAAAATAAGCCAGCTAAATTAAGCTGATCTTCATATAGAGGCTTCAAGCTTGTAAAGGCAATGTGATTACCAAAATTGATATGTAATCTCATGCAAAATCGAAAGACGAAAAAAAGAATAATGGAGAGTGGGGCATTAATAATCTACCACAAATCCCACAGATTGAGAGCTGCAGATGACAAGAGTAGGACATGAAATCACATGGTTGAAAACTGACAATAATATGTGCAGTCTATGGGTATGTGCAGCTAATGAAAGTATTAACTCAGCAACAACAAATGAAAAGACAACACAAACTTGGTTATCATTATTTCTGACCGTGAAATTAAGATGAGGGTGACTTGTATCGAACATTAAAAAAAAAAAAAGGAGAAAATTTCTTTAAGTGCTCTTTGTTTCGGCAAATTACTGAAGATTAGAAGTGTTGCAGAAAAATAAGCAAAAAAGGAATGACAAGCACCGGTAGGAGTTGCTTCTTAGCAAAAAAAAAAAAAAAAACACAAGACAAGTTACCTATAGCTTCAGTCGGTGACAACCATACAATAAAGCCTGCATACAGATGTCGCCATTTATCAGCCCTTTGAGCACTTCCATGCTGTCCTAATGTTGCTACTACTATCCGAGCATGACTACATGCAAAACAAAAGAAATACTTATGTTTTCAATGGATAAAAAAAATCCAAAAACAAACAAACAAGCAAACAAACAAAAAAATTCAAAGGCAGTACCTACTTAAACTTTCTAATATCGTACTTTCAACTTCTATGACTGAATCAGAGCCTTCAGCAAGCACCCCTGAAATAGATTAAATTAGTTAGGTTGATAAATGATAAATGATGCTAAATAATAGTCATCGCAAATTCGCTGAGAGGGTAGGACATGCACTCATGAACATGTGATTAGGTTGGATTAAGAAAGGCAAAAGGCTATTATGGATGATTTTCAATTCTCACATGAATCAATGGTTTGCTTGGTGAAATTTTCCAGCAACTCTTTAGTACTTAATGGTGTGTACCTGAAAACCAAATCAACCAATAGAACCAGTCAGAAGAGATAATTAGAAATAGATGAATATCGGAAGCCTAAAAAAAAAAAAAAAAAAAAAAAGGAACCAGATTCTAGTCCAGAAAGTTGAATTAGCAAAATTGACTAAATATCGAGGACCAAGATGAAAATATTTACTCTACTTTCCTAGGATGTATATCAGGTGTAAATAACTACCATCCTAAGCACGTATTTGACCAACCCGGACATAATTGTTGTGAATAACAGGGAAGGATTACAGCTATGAACTGGAAACTGAGAGGCATAGAACCACATTAAGCTAGAGCAGTTACCCGATACCAACCGCAAGTTCCCGAGCCACCTTTTGATTAATATCAGTCGACTCCCCAATAATGTAGATTGAAGTCCCTTTTAGGAGTTGTGAGAATCCCACTCTAAGGGAATCCCAGCACTCCATAATGTCAGGCCATTTTAAATCCGGATCCTGCTTCTTCAAGTTTACAACCAGTTGATCATCGTCTATAAACCTGTTCAAGAAAGAGCAAACAACTAAACAAGTCGAGAACCCGGATCATTTTTAGTACTCAATACACTATATTTTCACAAACCATATTGTTTCTGCAGGCTTTACTCTGTCAAACAGATGATTAGTGTCAATAAGCGTCATGAGTGACCCAGAATGTTGTACTCTTATCGTCAAAGACGTTTCATTTGTGTCCACAAAGATATCTTTCGAGCTCTGAATACCCCAACCCCCTAATTGTAGCCTCAGTTCCACCTCCGAAGAGCCATCGTAAAACTGCATATTCCTTTCACATCATCGGTGTGAGCATAATTAACCTCAACTAGTCAACAAAATAGGAAACATAAATAATTTTTAAACCAGTTTCATACTCTCGCTCTGATGAATGACATAGCTCGAAGTAGGAAATGGCCATTCCTTAAATGAAAAGTCTAAGCCCTTGTTTGGAGCAAAGGTTTGGATAGGATTTCTTTCGAACTAATCCAAAATTTTCATTTTTTTGAAACCCGCACTACATTCATTTTTCTCTCTCCCAAATGCCAATCCAGTTTAGATTCGCAATTCCAATCAGATTCTTCCGGTCCGAACTCACGCTCCAAACCGAAGGTAAAAGAATAAACTAATATTAAGTGGTTAATATTAAAGATTTAGGGTTTGTATTGTAATCACTCAAACACAAAAATGCACATTTGGGAACAGGTATTAGAAGCAATTTTCCAGTCCAGTTACTTTCAACTCAATCTATTGCAGGTACTGACATAGCAAAGTTAATTTTTTCCAACAACAACAAGAACTTATTTATAACTTTCCATGAAATTTCATAGGGAACCAAACAGAGTACGAACCTCGTAGTCCTTGGCGGAAAGGGGGGATTTTGTGGTGAGACGGTGGGCGGAGAGGCGAGCGGAGGAGTTGTTGGGAATGGAGGCGTCGCCGGGGAATGGGAGAGAGAGGTTTGTGGCTCTCAAGGAAGCGAAATTGGGTTCTGGAAAGGAAAGGAAGAGCTTTGGCGGCCATGGGAGTTTCAGTTTTGGAGTTGTGTTTGGATTGAGGGAAAACAAGGTGAGCAAAGTGGAAGTGGCAGTTATTGTGGTCATCTTGGGCGTGTAGGATTTGGACGGAAGGAAATTTTGTTTGGGTAGGAAGGCCGTTATTCATACATGCAAATATAATCTCTCTTGGTTTTTTTTTTTTTTTTAATTAATCTATCCATATATTTCTTATGTTATTTTTTTAAGATTAATTACATAAGTTTCTACCTGTTGTCTACGTAATTTAATAATAATTTAATATATAATTTTACAGGAAAATTATAAGCCTTAGTTTGAATTTGAGGTTTATTTTTGAGAAAACAAAAATTTTTAGATATGAAAAATAAAAAGTTATTTGGAATTTTTTTTAAAAAAGTGAAAAGTTATTTGTATGAGTGAAAACTTTTTTTACTTAAAGAACTCTTTTTTTCATTTTCTAAAAATAAAAAATTTTAAATGTTCTGATACGGAAATTTAAGAAAGTTACTTTTTCTTAGAATGAAAAATTTTTCATTTTTCAATTTTAAACATGTCAAACAAACGGAGTAAGTTTGAATCACCTTTTTTCATATTCGAAAAAATACAAAAATTTTTCATGAATTGTAGTTCTTTATAGCACTCTGTTCATGAATTCGAAAATGTAAGGTTTTTGACAGCAAAAGCAAACATATTTTTGATAATCTAAAACTTTTTTAATCAATTTTTTTTCTTTGATCATAGGTGAACTATCGAGGTAAATTGTTGTATATACAGTCGCAAAAATCTTAGCATCCTTTTGGTATGGTTTGTATTGAATTTTTTAGGTTGAATTTGGGTTGAATTATTTGCATTCCATGTACGGATTAAAATGTCAAAAATAAAAGTGTAAAAATTTAAAATGTGTTCAGAAATATATCAATATATGATTTTTTTTCATTTGTCTTAAAATTATATACAATAAAAAAATATCTAATTTAGATTTGTATATATAAAATTATAAATTTTTAAATTTGAATTACAAAGTTGTAATTAAAACTATCAATAATAAATAAATTGTAAAAAAAAAAAAACAATTATAGTTGAGTGAATCGTGCTTCCAAACTCCTGCATGGTTGGAAAATGTAAGAAATTACATGGAGAACAAGTGATATTATATATGTACTCTAAATTCTTAATAATACCTATAAATCCACCTGTTTACACACACATATATATATATATAGTTTGTCTCCAAATTTCCAATTATGATATGCAAAAATTAAGTTGTAACATAACATTTTTTAAGTAACAAAACTTTATAAAATTACAACATAAGACTATAGTTGGTGATTTTACATTTGTTTAATCTTATTTTTATTGACATTTATCATCAAAATAATTAACTAATTTTACGTTGGATTTATCATTAAATTAATATTGCATTCAAATATAATGTAACATTTGTTTGATTCACAGAAAATACATTCAAATACAAATACTTTTAGGGTTTGTTTAGTTCCAAGATCTAACTTAATTTATTTTGCAAACTAAGTTAAGTTATCCAAATTAATTCTAGTTTAATTTAATTTGGTAGAACCCATTTTCATTATTTTATATTTCTACTTTCACTATTTCAACATAATTTCTAATACAAGTTATCTTTACTTTCATAATTTTCAATACAAGTTAAGCTAAACTAAACTGGAACAAAATAGCCAACTTAGCTTAACTTACAAGCTAGATTAACATAGGATGTTGAACCAAATACGCGCTTAAATTTTAAATTCAATATAATCAGTATTCATCATTTCATTTTATGTACTTTTTCTAATCACATCATATATTATCTCTTTCTCTTTCTTTCTCTCTCTTCCTTTTTCTATCTACTTTCACCAATTACATCATATACTCAATATTTAAATATAATATAAATACAGAATATACAAACACATATTACATTTAAATGTAACGTAAATATAAAAATATATAAATGCATATTGTATTCATTATATTGTATTCTAATATAATTCCAATTTAATTATGAATCCCAACACTACCTTATATTAGCATGTAATATTCTTTAATCTTTGTGTGTCAAAATACATTCGTGTTAAAGTTATAAATATAATTCGGGTTAAACAGACCGGCTCTTTATTCATTACTTTGTCCCTAAGGTGGGTAGACCTAGCTCGTCAAAATATTAGGCCCGAATCGATGCAAGCATAAGGACAGGCCAGGCCTTATCTTTGAGCCTAGTGGCCTAGCTTGAAGCATCTTTATAATTTATAATTTTTTATATTAATGTAAAATTATATTTAAATATATATGTATCGTGTAATGAAAATATGTATAAACAAAATATTACCTTTAATTTTTCAAGAAAAATGATATTTAAAAAAAGTGAAATATAATCAATGGTAATTTACTTGAAAGTTGACTATTGTTTATAACTTACAAAGAATATTATCATAGATAGCAACTAAGTTTTTTTTTTAATTGTTAAATACTATGTCTAATTATGTTATAATAATGTTGCATTTTTCATAAATAAAAATTGAAGAATTTATCATCAATAACTTGTCGTATCTTATTTAGTTTTTCTTTTATCTTTTACAAAACATTTATATAATTTAAAAAAAAAACTGTTTACTTGGCCTGAATTTAAGCCTATCAAGCTTTAAGGTTGAGTTCAAATTTAAGCCCCATGGGATTTAGGACTGAGTAGAGTTTATATTTTCAAAATTCGCATTGATTAAAGCCGACTCAATTTTCCTCTACAATCTATTGGGGCTGAGTTGGATTGTTCAGATTTACACATCTAATTCATATTATCTTTTCTTTTGGTAATTACATTTTAACAGGAAACCAACTCAATTGGGAGTTATGGTTTTTATATCGTGGGATTATTCATAATATTTTGTAGCATTTTTTGCTTTGTAGTTTGAATAAATAAAATTAATTAGAAATTAGTTTGACTAAAGTAATTATACAAATGTAACATTGAGAATTTGTCCAAGAAAAAAAACACACAAATATAACTTTGAGAAAGTCAATTTAAGTGTAATTTTATTCAAATGTAATATAATTTTACACAAAATATAAATTTTTTAATAATGTTACGAAAACAGTTATTATTCAAAAGTTTTTTAAAATAATTATATCAACTTTTCAACTTTACTATTTATCTCTACTTTTATCAATCACATTAACTTTTTAATTTTAAAATATTTTTCATCCAAACAAAAATTTTATTTAAATATAAAATAAATATTTTTTAACTAATTACAACAGCTAAAAAATAAATTTCATTCCAATATAATTAAAATATTACGCGTATACCAGACGTGCCGTGCAAAATTAATAAATCAACCGGGGATGCTTTTTATTTATTTTTTATTTCTTTTTTGTTTCACACATACAGCCCCAAACCCATGTCTATCTCGTCTCGATCTCTACCTCTCTTTCTCAGCTTTGCCATCACTTTCACTCTCTCAGATTTCTTCGACCGGATTGATAATCCCATGCTGATCTTGACTCCGCGGATTCAGCTTCAGCTTCATCTTCATTACTGAGCTCCTTCAAACCAAACCCACTTCAGATTTCAAGGTTTTTTTTTTTTTTTGTCAGTCTCTCATTTTACAGATTACTAGTTATGCACAACGCTTATATCAGCTCGACTTTTTACGCTCTTGGAAGCAAAGGGTCTCTTTCGTTTTCGTTCAATGACTACTCCAACTTACTAAGTGAAAGATTTGACAGAAACCCATTTCGCAATTCCTTTTCCCAATGCTGTTGTTGTTGTTGTTGTTCTTGCTGTGGATTTTCTACCCAGAAAGTGCCCTTAAACACTTTCCGTTTATATGGGCCAAGGCAGTCCACTTTGCTTCAATGGCCGGCTTCTAGGAAGTTGATTAGATTCTATTACCATTGCTCTCCAAATTATGGTCTTGACCGGGATTTTTGTGACCTCTCCAAAGAGAGGAATTTTTGTAGCTCTAGTTGGAGAAGAAGTAAGGGAAGTAGTTGTTGTTCTTATATGGTTGATAAGGGAGATGGCGGACTGTACGGCACGGGGCGGCTCGATGACGCGGAGGCGTTGCTTAGCTTGTTGAGTGAGGGGGTGGATGAGGGATATGTATTGGGTGGTAAAAGGCGAAGTTGGAGATCGAGTAAGAGAGTTGAGGTGGAGGGGAAAGGGGTTTTTTTTGGTAGTGGAGAGAGGAGTTCGGGTTTGTCTGAGAGGGAGCGAGTGAAAAGGAGAGTGAATGAGGTTGACATTTGCGAGTGTGGGAAGAAGAAAGTTGGTGGGGGGAGATCTGTAGGGGGTGATACGGATCGTGGCTATGAATCAGTCACGATTACGTCGAGGGAAGAGGAATTGAGGAGGAGGAGTAGAGAAATGGGAGCTATTTCGAGAGGCGAGAATTGGAGGTTGGGGAAAGATAATTCTAGTTGTTCGTCTTATTACTCGCTTTCATCTTCGGGGAATTTTGATGAGGAGACCGAAGTTCATGATAAGCATACGTTACAAGCGGAGGAATCTTCATCTGTGTTTGAGGACTCGGGATTGAAAGGAGAAGGTAGAATTGATGGCCAAGTGGTAGAGAAATATGAGGGGCACTTAGATGATATACATGAGCATGGAGAAGTATCAGAACGGAGAAATACAATGATTGCCGATGAGGTTTACTTGGATCAGAGGAAGAAGTCGGAGAAGAAGCAGAGTGATAGATTGGTGGGTCAAGAAATACAGCATGGTAGGGAATCCTCACAAACGCATACACAAGTTTCGGGAATTCATGGAAGTAGTTATGAAAAGACCACTAATTCCCACAAGCAATTCAATAACGAGGAAGATACTTCAACTTTGGCTGTAAGCTTGGATAAGCGTACAAGAAAGCAATATGCTCAAAATGAGAACCAAATTGTTGAAGCGTCTACATCTAGAAGGAAATTTGCAGAGAAAAAGGAAATTCAAGAATTCCAGAGGGACCACGTCAAAAGAACTTCTGAGTCCCGAATTAGGCTGGATAGCAGAGAAGAAAAAGATGAACAACAACAACATAAAGCAGTTAGCTACGTAGCTGAAGAGGAGAATATGAATAGAAACACTCAGCAAGTCAGAAGATTCTCAGAAGCTCAAGATTTTGATACTCAGAGGTCCTCTACTTCCCAGAATCGGTTTGAAACTGGAGTTATAGGCATAGAGGGATATAGAAAAAATGTTTCGAGTTCTTTTCAGGGTAGAGAACGGTCACAGCACGGAACAAGTCGAGAAGCCATTCAACCAGCTTACACGAGAGGAAAATCTCGACAAGCTACTAAAATATCCGAAAACCATGACATTAATATCGAGAGAACTTCAGTTATACAGTCTGAAACTAATATTTTAAATCAAGTGCAAAACACAAACTTGATCTCTGTTTCATATCCGGAATCCATTGAGCCATATTCACAAACGAGTCAAGGACCTCCTCAGAGAGTTCAATCTGGAAGAGGATCTCATGATATGACTGATTCAACTGTTGTCCGTGCTGGTGAAACTGATCGAGTTACTGAACCTCGACGAACTGCCGAAAGGACAGCTCGTCAGGAAAGTGAGGCAATATCAAGAGACGGTATCATTCAGAGACAAATTAGAACCAGAAAGGAGTTGGAAGAGGCCTCTACTTCTCAAGAACCTTTGAGTTTGGACTCCCGGGCTAGAGTTCAGAAAGATGATGTGGAGGAGGGGCTTCCAAGAAGCTCGCAAACAATGCTAATGCCTCCTCCATCTCAGTTGCTATCTAAAAGCTCGCTATATGTTGAGTTGGCTAGTGGACTTGATGGCCAAAAGGTTTCTGGCACAACTTTAGAGACTGGCTCTAGTTCCTCGTATGTGGACTCAAGAAGACAACCTCTTGCTTTGCAGCAAGAATCATTTGAAAGAAACGAGAGGGCCGAACCTCATGGGGAGCCTTTGTACCTTGTCACCCCGGAAGATGCTTTGGGCTCTGCGGATCGTTTACAGCAATCCTCTGCTCACTTTGTTGGAGACTTTGTCGAAAAGGCGAGGCATGAAGTGTCAACTTCTGAAATCCAGAAAGTCACGGGGGCTTCTCAAACAACATTGACTCAATATGCTTCTCAAGACTTGGAGCTGAATGAGCCAGACAGGGAGCGTTCATCTGGTGGTTCTAGAACCAAGGGACCGTCGGATGAAATGTGGGATGTTTCAGGACCATCTAGTTTTAGATCTCCGAAGGAAGAAAAAGCGGAGGCCACTACAACTGTTGAGAACGCTATCGTAAAAAGAAGTGGCAGGTCCTTGTGGAATATCATTGCTGATATAGTTACACTAAAGTGGGTTTCACGTCCTGAAACTCCTAGTTCTGCTGGAAAGTCGGGTAGAAAGATTTCATCATACGAATCTGCCCGGAGTGAATCCTGGTTTTCTACCCATGAATCTGAGCAAAGCAAAGACAAGCATGCAAGGGGCAAAGGCGTTCCATCCAAAACCATGTCTGATCAGCTGCCGGTAACAAAATCATCTACCCCAGGTGAAGGAACCGAGTCTGATGTCCTGGAATTGACGGAGCGGATAGGAGACCTTGAGCTTGAACCATCATCTTCAACAAGTATGCTGCATAGTAGGTCAACATCCAAAGGAATTTCTGTGTCTGGTGATGAGAATCGAGGCTGGAATGAAGATGGGAAGAGCTTGCGAAGCTCCCCTTCTGGGATGGAAATTGTGGAATCGTTGTCTCAACCAACTGCTAGAGGTGAAAGTTCTATAATTATAAGTCCGATTTCTGATACCACGAATACCAAGACTGGTTCGGTGGATCAGATAGAGCAATATGATCCTGCAAAGTCAGCTGAAGAATTAGGGGGTCAGGGAATTAGTGGAGAGCTGAAAAGAAGGAAGCTTCAACGGATCAAACAAGTGCCAAAAGATAGATTTGAAGAATGGGAGGAAGCATATAAACTTGAAAGCGAGCAGCGAAAAATCGATGAAATGTTTATGAGAGAAGCGCTTTTAGAAGCTCAGAAGGCCGCTGATACATGGGAGGTGCCTGTTGGTGCAGTGCTAGTGCAGCATGGGAAGATTATTGCTCGTGGTTACAATTTGTAAGTTTTATAGGCTTTTATAAACAAGTTGTATGATTATATATGTACACTTTTTTAATATTTATGTAAGAATTGTGGGTTTCAGAGTGGAAGAGTTGCGGGACTCCACCGCCCATGCAGAAATGATTTGCATACGAGAGGCTTCAAACCAACTACGGACATGGAGGCTTGCTGTAATTTCTCTATCTTTCGATTTTTTTTTTTTTGTGTAGAAATTTCATTTTACTTATGGTTACGTGAAAAGAGTTACAAAAAAGTGTTGTTTGAAGTGCTTGTTAGAATTAATTTCAAGCAACAACCATTAACCTGATGGCTCATTTTGAGCATTACTAGTTGATTAGATATTAATATGAATCAGCAACATTGTCGGTTTCTGTTCATGCTATGTCCTGCCATTCCTGAAGGAAGTCGAAACAGAAGAAGACCATTTTGCTTCTGTTTCATTACTAATCTTACCTAACCGCCCGTTCTTGTGTTTGTTATTGGTATATGTTGTTCTCTAAGTGTGTCCATCTCATGGCATCCAGTTGTAACTCGAGTCGTGTTTTTCTCTCTCAGGACACCACACTATACGTAACTCTTGAACCGTGTCCCATGTGTGCTGGAGCGATATTTCAAGCAAGAATTACATCTCTAGTATGGGGAGCTCCTAATAAGCTTCTTGGCGCTGATGGCAGCTGGATAAGGTAACTAGTTCGCGAAACTTCTCAGAATTCCATTTTTTGTTTTGTTGGGTCCCTTATCTCCCAAGTCAAATATTTGGTTTTACACATCTTTGATTCTTGAAAGTACCTGTTTTGTATTGCGCCAATGTTTCAAATCTTCGTGAATTTACTGGTGCAAATGATCAAAAGCCTTTTTGGCTGGGCCTGTCGAATGTGGGTGGTCTCGGATTATGCATGTCGACCATGTTACATTTCCTCAAGTTGGCTGGCCTTGGAGGCTCATAAAGTTACTTTTCAAATTCCACTTTAAGCCATTTGGACAGTTGTCCTTTTTTTTTTTTTTTTTTCCTTTCCTTATGGGAAAAGAAAAGGTAATATAATGATTTGATTGAACTAGAATTTTTTCAATTTATAAGAAACAAAAAAGTTGATAAGATGTGTTACCTGCTAGTGGTTACAAAGCTCAGATCAGATAGTTTCTTAACAAAAGTTTGAATGGAAAAACTTACATATAAGTATAGAAAAGTGGTTTAGAAACTTGTTCATGAATAAAAGTTGAAAGCTTCATCTTGCAGGCTTTTCCCCGATGGGGATGGAGGAAATAACTCGGAAACATTGGATAAACCGGCTGCTCCTGTTCACCCATTCCACCCGAAGATGAATGTCCGGCGGGGGGTTCTGGCATCGGATTGTGCGGAAGTAATGCAGCAGTTCTTTCAGCTGAGAAGAAAGAAGAAGGAAAAGCAAACAGAAGAAGCCCCATCTTCTCGGCTTTCTTCTTCACACCCATCAAAGTTACTAAAGAAGATGCATGATGTCTTCCACTTGATGTTCTGTTTGTGAGGAATTGAGAGAGAGAGCACCCAATCTATCTCCAAGGTTCAAAATCCATGTTGTAAATTTTCAACGTTCCTTCTACCAGAAAAAAAAAAACCTTTTCTACGCTCCATTTTCTCAATCTTTTCTTCATTTTTCCTTTGGGTGATAGATGTCTGTGTTAAAAGGAACTTTTGGCGTCCATTAGTAAGGCTCAAAAGAGAGACTTCACACCAATGAACATCCGATTTTTTAAGTTTGGATTCTGAGCATGCATTTTGGTACCTGGTTAGGTTTGAAAAGCAAAATTCAAAAAGATTCTAATTCTTAAAAAAAAAAAAAAAAAAAGGATCAAACCATAATAATTTTTCTTTTTTTTTAAGCATCGATCTTAAAAATTTATTAATTTAGATTGATTTTTTTTTTAATTTGCATAGTTTTTTAGGTAAATTTTATTTTTCTAAACTTTAGATCTTGTTATAAAATATTTTTTGAACTTCAATTTGTAATTTTTTTTCTCAAATTTTGAAACATGCACAGATTTTTTCGTAAGTTAAAATTTTTATGAGAAAACATAAAATGACAAAGTAGCACTCATTGATATCACACGTGTCACTTGTTAGTCTAATTGTTAGAATGTGTGATTTGAATTCTATTTTAACCTGATTTGAAAAGCTCGCAGTGTGATATATTATAAGAATTTTTGGGCTCTGTAGTGGAAGCGAAGGGATGAGGCTGATCTGTTGGGGGTACGGGGTAGAGCCCTTGTGATACGACTTGTTTTAATTATCTCATGTATATACATATGATGTAATTTAGTTTGGTATTGTGTTTTTAAACCGCACACGTTATCTTATCTTTTCATATTAGTAAAAATTTTTTTTTTTTGCCTGTGGTTGTTTATCCGTTTAAGGTTTTTCATGTAAATCTGTGTGTTCTTATTTTGTCTTCGATACCTATTTTCACCTTAATTTTGTAACAAGAAATTATAAAGTTAAACATAAGAAAGCAGTATAAAAAAAATTGACAATTAGTCATAAATATTTATTGTTTTGATCTAATTATAATGGTAACTTTGTATCGCTCGTATGGGGAGATTGGAACCTTTGTTTGAGAAGTTGAAGATTAATGAAATAGAAAATTTTGGGAAAAATCAATAATAAAAGTTGAGAAAAAAGAAAAAATAAGAAATACAACCCATGGGAATGGATCCTAGGTGGATGGAATCCACCCCCATACGAGCCCATTAAAGTTATGCATGGACGGGTTCTACAGGTAATGGGTGGGTGGTTTTGGAAGACAAAAAAAATTTTAAAAATCCCAACCCAAAACACCTAATAATAAAGTGAGATGTGCGGATTGGAGACAGTTAGGGCAAACGGTTTAGTGGGCATAAAAAGAATTATAAGTCAATTTTTTAATCTTTTATCGTTTTTCTTACACTTTTTTTAACTGTGTCATACCTTTAAGAGCATGGGTAAAATACTAATATATATAGATCATATATTGATATATATATCATAGTACATTGTATAAATAACTTAAATCAGTTTGTTTTATATTTTAGGTTTTCTATATGTTCTTAGAAATTAATACAAATTTTTTTTCCAATGATATAAAATAATTTAGTTACATGTTCACAAGTATTTTTTTAATATTTTTTTCCTTTTGCAAAAGCACAATATCATTAAATTAAATTGTCAAAGTCGTAAAATAAATAACATATATTCTTTTCATATTAAAGAGTTGTCAAATAAAAGAAAATCGGTCTATAAAAAAAAGTTTATAAGATACTTAGTTTTCTTTCTTTTTGGGTGGTTATCGATGTTGCTATACAGGTATTTAAGAGTTCTAGAGGTTGAGAACTAAGAGGTATGAGTGAGGTTGGCATTCAGTTAGATATTTTTAATATGAGTGATCAAAAAATATTGAGAATGAATATTATATAACTTATAAGTTGGAAATTGAAAGTTAGCATATAAAATTAAAGATAAAAATCTTAAGAGTTATGAGTCTTAAGTACACTATTCAAATTATAAATAGAAGTTTTAAAGGAAATATATAAAAAAAGTTTAAAACAAAAATATACATATATTGGCCAATGGGTAATCAAATTTCCAAAACCGGCTCCACCAGCTAATAAGACAAGCGGTTTGTAAACCCGTCAAAAATGAACAAGTAATGACATGGCCCCGTTTTGATGAGTGGGGCGGTGATGGTACGATTGGTTTGAATGATTCAATGGGTTCGTGTATAGCCCTAGAGCTCTTAATTTCAAATTTATCACCTAACTCATACCATCAAAAACGACAACATGTATTCCATCAAAAATTCAACTAAATGTAGAAATCTATAAGTGTTTTAAAGTTTTAGAAACAAAATTAGTTTGGGGGAAATTTTGTAACAACGTCTAAAGTTTGGGGGGTGAAATTTGTCATATTTTTTTTAGGCAAAACTTATGGGGTGTTTGAATAAAGCATTTCATTGGCATAGTATTGGAATGCAATGTACTCAATGTAACATTTTGTATTTACATTGCATTTAAATGTAATGTATGATTGAGTTGTTAGTAGGAGAAAGATAGAATATGTGATGTGATTGGTAAAAGTAGATAGGAAAAAAGAAAAGAAAAATAGAGTATGTGATGTAATTGATAAAAATAGTAAAAAAATAAAATGATAAATAATAAATGTATTGAATTTAAAATTTTAATATTTTTATATTTAAATATAGTATTTTACCATTTAAATGAAAATTATATTATAACGAAATATATTAGGCCGTTTGGTACACATATTATGTTCACATTGTATTGAACACAATGCATTGAATACATTTTGTATTTAGATAAAAAGTATTTGTTTTAAATTTGAATATAATATATGTTTGAATAAAAAGTATTTAAATTATATTTTAAAATTAAAAAGTTGATTTGATTGTTGAAAATAGATAAAAAAATAAAAAGAGAATATCATTAAATAGAAAAATAAAATTTATTTTCAAAATATTATAAAATAATAAATTATTTAAAATACTGTTAAAAAAATATTATATTTAAATATAAAATTTTTATATTTAAATAAAAATTATATTATATTTAAATATAATACAAATATAAAATTATAAATAAACCTCTTATATATATTATAAATACAATCACTTTTCTAAACATTCCTTAGAAGTGTGTACGGTGGCGCATGAATAAAAGACAATAGATGAATTCTGATTACCTAATCTGTGGTCGCTCTTGGAAAACTAAAAAGAAAAAAAAAAAATCATCCAACAGTTAAACATACCAATAATTTCTCTACTTTTTTTCATTCCTAATATGATGGGGATGGAGGATTGTTGGGGAGTTTGGGGTAGAGATAAGAGCAAGTTATTATCTTTAATCAGAATGAAGGGCTGGATATACCTATTTAATAAAAAGAATTACACATGTTATTTATTTTTTATTTACAGATTTTTAGATTTTAGTGTTAATTCTCATTGTTAATATTCGTCTTCATACTTTAATTTTGTTATAATTTGATTTCTTTTATGATAACATAGAATTTAAACTTTAATTATGATGAACTTCGAATATTAAAAATTCAGACATTTTTTATTGTAAATCAAAATGAAAAATGAGATAATTATTTTTGTTAAATGATGACAATGATAAAAAAATATAATAAGATTTATATTACTATCAAAATCTAAATATATTTTAGATTTTATACTATTCAAATATCATAGTTAATTTTTAATCTATATTTTAATCAAATACATATTTTTAATTAAAAAAACTCTAAGCATCCATTTATACGAACGACTTAGTTTAAGTTTAATTTGAAATAAGCTAAATTAGAGCTAAAGTTGGATAATTTAATATGCAAAAATTTAGTTAAAATTATACTAAAATAGTAAAAGTAAAAATAAAAAGTTGTTAAAATTTGGCTTACCAAGCTAAAGGGTGTTGGGATAGTTTGGAAACATATTTTGGACACTTTTTTGGTAACTTTTTACCTCACAATCATTTTTTACTAAAAATATCTCTAAAACTTTACAATAAACTTAAACTTTTAAACGTGCATTTGGTTTGTTAATTTAGCTTAATCTAACTTGAAAGTTAAGTTAAATCAGATATTTGGTTTCTAATTTAGTTGAGACTATGAAAGTAGAGTAACTTGTATTATAGGTTGTATTGAAATAATAAAAGTATAGATAAGAAATAATGAAAGTAAGTCATACCCAACTAAGCTAAGTTAAAACCAATTTGGATAATAGAGTAACTTGGGTATGGCTAAACTCAGTCATATCCAGTTTAGTTGAGATTATGAAAGTAAAGTAACTTATATTGTAGGTTGTGTTGAAATAGTAAAAGTAAAGATAAGAAACAATGAAAGTGAGCCATACCCAACTAGACTAAGCTAAAACTAGTTTGGATAATCTAGATTAACTTATTAAGTTAGATTGGTGAATCAAAATACTCTAAAAGTTCATAACTTTGCATATACAAGTTCAAATGAGATGTTTTTTTAATTGTATAGAATTTTAAGATGAATTAAATAAGATTCATATTTATAATTTTTTTCTAAACAAATTTTTAAGATTTTACACTTTTTTTACTCTAAATAGTTTTTTTTATCCAAAACACATTTTTTTTAAACTCACTTTTTTTTAATTTTCAAAATACATTTTTTGGGACCTCCCTCGTATGGGTTTTAAATCAAACTAAAATCAATTTTTCATTAAATGCACATTCTAGCTTAAATCAAACTAAATTCATACCATTGGTATGTTTTGATAAGAGGTTTATTTTTGAAACATAGAAAATTTTTAGATTTGAAAAATAAAAAATTGTTTAGATTTTTTTAAAAAATGAAAAGTTGTTTGGATAGATAAAAAATTTTCTTTTTTTAGAGTACTCTTTTTTTTATTTTTTAAAAATAAAAAATTTTAAATATTCAGACACAAAAATTCAAAAAGATCTAATTTTTTTAAAATAATTTTTTTTTATTTTTTAAAAATAAAACTCCCCATCAACCATAGAATACATTTGCTGACTAAACGAACGTCAAAAAGTCCATCTCCAATTTATCGTTCATAGAAGCTCTAACTATTATTATTTTCTTCGTTTGGAACTACTTTGAAATTTTTGTGATCGGTAAATGTTATTATGGATATTAAGGGTGCGTTTGGGGTTATTCTTCAGCCTTTAAATATTAACTTTTTTTTTAAATTACATCATTTTTTATTATTTATATCTCCAAAATGCTAAAATAAACTCTAAATTTTAAAAATTCATAATTTTATGTATACAAATCTAAATTAGATAATTTTTTTTTAAATTACATAGAGTTTTGAGAGGAACGAAATAATATCCATATTTATATTTTTTTTCAAAAAAAATTTTTAAAATTTTTTATTTTTCTCCTAAACACATTTTTCAAAATAACTTTTTTCTAATCTAAAAATAACTTCTCCAACCTCCTTCCCACCCAAACTCCCCCTGAGACCGAATACAAGGACGATGCCTTTTCTGGTGATTCTTCAATCCGGTCTCTATCTATTTAAAAATCGGGAATAAAAGTGGGGATGAAGATTATTTTCCCCGATATTATCCATCCATGTGTCCATGGACATCGTCTCCTTGATGCTTCTTCCTCCCTTTTTTTTTTTTTTAAATTAAAAATAGAGATTCAAACCTTTTATTTTTATTAAATTAAATATGAAATTTTTGCTTGTTTATATATATATATATATGTATAACTAGACGCTCCACCCTTCATATTTTCTTTCAGGGGAAAAAAATAAAAAAAAAAACTGTTTTTCTCTCTCTATGAGTTATTAGAATCAAAACCCTGTCAATAATTTCCTTGTTGGCCTCGCTTTTGCTTTTTGTCGTTTCACATATCGACAATTTCCATTTCCCATCCCACTCAAGAAGATAAAAGAAAAAATTAAAAAAGCAAAAACCAAAAAAAAAAAAAAAAAAAAAAAGGAGAGGGCACAACTAGAAGCCCGTCAAGAGGAAGCTTCGCATCGGTAGGGCCCATCCATTTTAGTAGTTAGCTGCTAGATATGGGTCCCACTTGACTTTTAAAATTACCAAAACACCCTCGTACCAATAGACTTTCTCTTTAAAGAATATTTAACTGTTCATGCACGATAAAGTTACCAGCTCACCAAGCCACAGACGCCGTGTGGCCAATCAGCTCCAAGACTCCCACCCGAGCACCAACACCCAACCAATCAAAACGGGCAGTGATACGGAGACGGATCCAGCGGTCAGTGAGATTATCTTCGCCTCTCGTCATCATCCGTAGTAGTGGGTGACCTTGCTTTTCGCCCAAGAAAAAAAAAAGAAGGGAAATAAATTTTGATAAAAAATAATAATAATAATTAATAAAAGTTTACCCAATTTCGAAGACAGAAAGGATCGGACCGCCGACTTACGTCGTCAGTCACGCTTATTAACGGCGTTGATCTCCTCTGTTTCTCTCGCCTCGGTTTTCGCGCTGTTAGGGTTTTGATCCAAAATCCGGCCCCAACTACGAAACCAAGCCCTTTTCTCATTGATTTCTTCTCTTATCCCCAAGATTCTTTATCCATGTTTTAACTGGTAATTTTCCTGGTTTTTTCCTTCTGATTCTCTCTCTCTCTCTCTCTCTTTCTCTCTTTTTTTTTGGTTCTGTATATATATTTTTTTGTGTGAGAAATGGAACTCGATTAGATCCAAGCGTTTTCGTTAATTTCGTTTTGTTTGTAGGAATTTGTT
Source organism: Antiaris toxicaria (assembly GCA_035233585.1). Classification (NCBI taxonomy): domain Eukaryota; kingdom Viridiplantae; phylum Streptophyta; class Magnoliopsida; order Rosales; family Moraceae; genus Antiaris; species Antiaris toxicaria. The sequence continues at coordinate 11,172,600 of CP141163.1, forward strand.
TTTCCGTTGACTTTTGGTTTGATTCCTTTTTCTGAGTGAAAATCTGTGAGGATTGGCTTAATCTTGTTGCTCGATTCCAGATTTGTGGTTTATATTGGTTGATTTTGTGTTTTTTGTTCTTCTTTTTCACGAATAGCAAAGATCGATTTTTTTAACGGAGGAAATGATAATCAGAGTGTTTAAATCTGATTTTCATCGTCTGATGTATGATGTTTTTGAACTTTTTGTTTAAATTCTGTAACTTTTGGGGGAAAAAAAGGTTTTTTTTTTTTTAAAATTTATATTGTTGGAAAAATTAAAAAAAAATTTGTACATATAAATCTGAAGAAACCTTTTACAGGTTTTGTGAAATTATAATTTCAATTTTTTTTTGGATATATATGGTGATATTAGGGGTAGCTGATTCAGGTTGTAAAGTAAATAAGGAATTGGCTTATCTCCTGTGAATTCTGTCTCTCATAGACATGAGGAACATGTACAGAAGGAGCTGTATCAACAACCCTAGGTATGTCTTTATGTTTCTCTCTCTTTGATTTACCTTTTGATGTTTTGATATGTTTCATGTTTGTTTTTGTGTTTCAGCATTTGATATACAAAAAAAGATCTATTTGCGTTGACTTTTTTTTCTAAATAACAAAGGGCACGGTGATGTTTTCTGGAAATTTCTAGAAACATTAAAAAAAAAAAAAAGAAACCAGTTCATTAATTCAAGCTTCCTTTTTTTTTCCCCCCTTTTTTAATTAGTAATTCAGAGTCATTATTCTTTTCTTTTTTCAAAAAGAGAAAAGATTTTCTTTTGTTTGTGTTTTTTGGGTGTAAAGAATAATTGGTTTTACAGTGCTTGTGTTTGGATAAAGAGGCCCTAATAACCTATTAACCTTTTTTTTTCCCTCCTGCTTGGATGATGCGATTTTTCTTTTTGTTTCCCCAGATAGTGTTATTTTAGGATTTTTCTATGGTCCTGCTTCTACACACCTAAGTAAAGTTTGAGTTGTAATTTGGCATTTAATCTTTGTAGAAATAACTTCCTGGTGTGAGAACAAGGAATTTATGTATATCTTAACTGTTGTTATACATTTCCCAAAGTCATTTGTTACAGCTCTACTTCTGCAAGTTACTTGTAGGACTGGTCTGTAGAATAGGACCTTAGATAAAAACAGCTAATTAATAAACTGGGTATCAGCAATTTAGGGATGATTGATGTTAGCTTTTTATAGGGACTAACTCGTAAGTTTCCAAGGGACTAACCATAGCTTTAATCTGAAAGAAAGCTTAGGAAGAAATAATCCTCTTGCTTCACAAGGTTCACCACTCAGATTTTATGGGTGGAAAATTGTTCTTACCTCGTATTTTTTTGGTGAGCATTTTGAGCCTCCTCACCACACAACAAACCACCCCCCCTTCCTTCTTTTTCTCTCTCTAGAGCCATTTGAAGTAAAAAAGCTGAAATGTTTTGGAACTTGTTTAAATATTGTTATTACAGAGGCATAATTATAGATTAGATGATGCCGATAACTATTTATTTCTGTTGGAGTTTAATTAATGGTTGGAGTCGTTAATCCTGAAAAATCATCAAAAGTACCTTCTTAGGACCGGCTTCCTTCGAATGCTTAAGTACAAGAACGGACCCAGTGGTGACATGTCATTTATGTGGGTTTCGTATTTACGTAGGTTAAGAAACAGTAACTGAAAGTTCCATATAAAAAATATAGTTGTGACATAGTGGAATAATTTTAAGCTATAGATACAACAGTTATTATGAAGAACCATCAAATTCTGAATGAGAAGGAAAGAAACATGAGAAAATGCATCTTATCACGATCTTTCAGCATTTTTTGCCTCTTACATCTGCTCTCTTCCCCTCTTCACAAAGTTTATGGGGAAGGGAGTGATTTGTATTTAGTTATAGGAAGCAAATTGGCAATGTATTTTTTTTTTTGGTAGATTTACTTTAATTAGTACTGGTTCAACCAAACTTTTTTTGTCCTGCACTGAGCAAATCTTGATTCTTTATTATTGTTTCACTTGTAATTTTATTAATTATCATGATTTATGTTTGCCTAATGTGGCCGGAAATTGGAATTTCATGATTACCATAGAAAATTTGATCTTTGAGCTTTAGTTGATTTTATCTGGAGGTAATGCCCTAATTAATGTTCCATTATTCTCTTCTTAAGAGTTGTTTCCTTTTCATTAGATATTAACTAACAGTTAATTAAGGAAGGTGTTGGCCTACCAGTTTTAGTGGATTAACTAACAGATTTTGTACAGTGTTTCCGCTCTCTATGCTTGAATAATGATAGTTTCGTAATGTTCTTACTTGTTGAATGTGCTGACTAGATTTCCTTTTTACAGGGTTTGCCTAATGTCTTCTACTGTTCAGTTTCTTTAAGACTGATCAGGTGTAGAGTTCTATCATAGACGTAGATTTATACTTATAACTTTGGATTTTAACTTGTGGATAGATATTAGTCTAGTAGATCCTAATGGAAGGAAATATCGCAAAGGTATTGGATAGTAGCCCAAGAGAATTACAAACCGTAAAGAGAAAACGTGCTACCCGCTGTGCTGCATATTTTACTGGAGCTACCGACACAGACTTTCTTCAGTTTCCTACCTTGAATAAGCATGGGAAGCGAAGGAAATTAAAAGGATCCAGAAGCAAGTGTTCAAGCAGCGCGTCTCATTGTAGAATATCCTTGCTAAGCTATTTGAATTTTAAGAAAAGTGGCGTGCCCCAACGCCTTATGTTTTATCAAAATGGTGAATGGACTGATTTTCCTGGGGATACTGTCAAAATAGTTAGGAAAGATCTTGTGGTTAAGAAGGCCACTAGTGAGATTGAGTTGAATGGCCGGCAGTATGTGCTGGACTTCTTGCATATGTTTAAAATGGACTTGGAAACAGGTTTACAACAACCTATTGCATGGATTGATGAAGCAGGAGGGTGCTTCTTTCCTGAAACTTTTGCTGACGATGATGCTGATGCTGCTGCTGCTGCTGCTGATGAACCACATTTAGTCTCTGCGTATGAAAATGGGAAAATTCAGGAAGCTGTTTTTTCTGAGTCTTGTGGATCTCGTGACATCAAGTTGCAGCTGGAAATTGAAATAAATGGAGTTGGTAAATCTATGTTTAAGGAATGTAGTGGAGAGTCAAACGCCCTGGTTAAGAAAATTCATATTGAGCAACAACCTTGCACTAATCCATATGTTTTTGATGCCGAGGATAGTTGCAATAGAGAAGCTACTATTAAAGTTGAAACTGCTAAGGGTAACGAAGATATGGAAGCCAAGTCCTTGTCAGTAAATGGATCTGTAATTGGGAAATTTGATTGTGATACCGTGCAGAAGATGTTTCTTGAGGGAATGAGTACTTTTTGTGGTCTTGATATCATTGATATTTACCCTTGCCGAGATACTTCATTGCAATCTCGACGTGAGATTTTTGAGAAGCAGGCTGAAATTACCAGGAAGTGTCGTGGCAATGCAAATGTTCAGTATGCATGGCTGGCTTCTTCAAAAGAAGCACTAACTACGTTAATGATGCATGGGCTTGGTTATTGTGGACCATCCTCTATTAAGTCAGCATATGGCATTGGTGTCCACATGGCAGCTGCTGGCTTCCCATATATCAGGTTTGGAGAGATTTTTTTTTTATATTTACAGTGCTTTTCCCTCCTGCTTTCTTTCACTCCTTTTGGTTTCTTTTAAATATATACGGATATAGATAATAAACAGCCTTTGTTGATTGAAAAATAAATACAAGGGTAGGGGGACAAGAAGTCCACGGGAAACAGGAAGAAATAAGAAAAAAAAATTTGGTTGGGGAAAAAAAAAAAAAAAACGGCCCAAAATTTTTTTTAACCAAGAACCAAGCGACCAAATATAAATTCCCCCCTGCTTTCTGAGTCTACCCCAAGGAATTTTAGAATCATGTATGAGAAATTAATTCTCTTTGGCAGGGCAAAGGTGCCTTACGCTTGCGTTTTAAGGGTTTTAGTTTTATCTTTTCCCATTAGTGCAACTTCCTTGTTTGGTAATATATAGGCCACTGAGTTCTTTTTGGTACTGTAGTCAATATTTCAAGGCGTTTAGAGTATTTGTATGTGGTCCAAGAGATGTATATCATGTTCTCATTATTTCTTAGTTTTTTCAGAATATCCTATTACTCCTACTACATGGCTATTCTCTGTTAGTTGCAAGTTTGGGCGTATGTGGTGGTTGTGTCATTTTATTTTGTTCTTGCATGCTTTCACTTGCTTCCTGTGCCATTCATCAAGAGATATCAAGGGATCAATTATTATGTTGTTCGTAAATGTATATTACACATCTACTGTTCAATATCTTCATTTTGTTGCTTTGTAACATATTTGAACTGAATTGAATTCTATTTATGCAGTGCAAGGTTACGTGATGGTGACGAAAACAACGTACGGTACATGGTTCTCTGTAGTGTAATAATGGGACGAATGGAAGCTATTCCTTTGGGAAGTAAACAATGTTATCCCAGTTCCAATGATTTTGACAGTGGAACAGACAATCTCGAGCATCCAAAGCATTATATTATCTGGAATATGAATATGAACACCCACATCTATCCTGAATTCATTGTTAGTTTCAAGGCTCCATCCAGTATTGAAGGTGATTTGTTCCTCCTTTAAGTACCTTTTTTGTTTCTTTGATTTTAACGAGCATTTGGCTAGAAATTTTTGGACGTTTGGAGCAGATTTGAGAGATGGGCTAGCTGATATGTCTATTTTTCTATTCTGGATTAAAAATGGGTTTTATCCGTTGATCATTTGCACAGAGATCCAAGTGATTCTCTCTAACTGATTCACTATGATAGTTAGATACTGTTGCAGATGTAAAAATGAGTGTATATTTGCGAGTGTATTAATATTAACATTATGAATATTTACTTAAGTGCTTAAACTTGATGTTTTTCCTTCAGGGTTTCCGGTTGGAAGTGAGGTTAAGCATGATGTATCGGGGGTCACATCATCTTCTTCACGGCCTCTGAACCAGATACAAAGGGAGCCCTCTGCGGTTAATGTGGTAATTACTAATTACATGTTTGTTAAATTAATCTGTCTTCACATTGATAAAATTGTATGATTAATGTTTCAATAATGAATTTCCTCACAAGATAATCATTGATGAGGCTCTTTCAATCTTTCTATATTATTAAAAAGGAACTTTTAAATGAATTGCCTGCATGTTCATCCGTTTGGGCAGCGATAAGCCTGTATGTTCATCCATTTGGGCGATGACAATTGCTGCAAATTCCATATTATGGACCATCTTCTCCATTCTTTCTTATTACTTCTTCATTTGAATTGAAGTAGTTCTTTCCTATTGCTGCTCCATATTGTGGACCATCTTAATCATTCTTTCCTATTGCTTCATTTTATTTTTGCTATCAATGTTTAAGACTTGTGACCTTATATTCAGGCTCAGACTCTAGTTTCATTGTCTGGGACTGGGATGAAGACGATCAGTTTCATTTAGAGAATGAAACAATAATGTTGATTGTCTATTTTGCTCGTAGGTTAATTATTTTCGTATGGTCATTTTTTAGTCCATAATAGGATCAAGGGTTTTACTGTTCTGGGCTGAAAGGTGGGCACTGTTTGTTATAGCCAGATGATATATACATGTGATATTCTGCTATGCATTTCTTACACTCAGCTAATGCTATATTAATATTGTGTTTTGTCTTTTTGTTTGGGGGGGGGGGGGGGGGTGGGGTTGGTGTGGGGAAGCTTTTGTTAATTTGGAAGCTGGTCTCTTCTGAGTGACTAGCTGGGTTCATGGATTACCATGGTTCTTTTAACTTCTAGATGAAATTTATTTTCGGACACTGAACCTGTATTACTTCTGTGGTGATTTTGTGGTAAAACCATAAATGTGTTGCCTTTTTATTTGAAGTATACCAGATGCTTTTGTGCTGCTTTATAATTCATTCATCACTGTTCTTATTGGTAATACAAGTGCTTTTTTACATATAAGTAATTTGTATACCTTCTGTATGGTGGTGACATTCATCATATGAGCAGTGTTGTTAATATGTATTCTTATTTGTTAGGGGATCGATAAGATGCCAATTTTAGATTCTGCAAGGCCTCAAGGAAACGAGTCTCAGCCGATTTCTGATTCTGGGAGGTCTCAGGGAAATGCTGCTAGTTTGGGTTCAAGCACTTCAAGAATTCCTAAATCCCCTTGGATGCCTTTCCCCATGTTGTTCGCTGCTATCTCAAGTCAAGTTACTCCGAAAGAAATGGAACTTGTTAACAAACATTATGAACTATTTAGGGTATGCCTAATAACCAATCACGGTATTTATACTTATATCGTTTGTGTTTTGAAAAGTTGGCAAAGAAGCCATTGTATATTTGGTAATTACAGAAGTTCCCCATGCATTTTAATTTCTTGCACGAAGTCTCAGTTGCAGTATATATTTCTTGCAAACCTAATCCCAATCAATTCTTATAACCAAATAGGACAACAGACCAAATGCTTTCTCTATATATTTGTTCAAATAATATCTTTGCAGTGCTTTTTATTTTTTATTTTTTATTTTTATAGAGTAATGCTAGGGATCCCAATTCTAATCCAACTTTTGAGTATCAACTCACGTGGCGGTGAGTTATCTTTTTCAATTAGTACATGCTTTTAGTAGATATTGCAATCATATCAATGAAAGAGTGACAACTCACATGTCACAGAAAGTGACACTTGAAGGTTAGGACTAGAGTTGCTGTCTATCATTTTTCTTTTCTCTTCGTGTTTTAAACTTTTTCCACAGTTGATAGAAGAAATGAAGTTTCAAGTAACTAAAAATTCATTAGCATGGTTTATAATTACCAAATACACAATGGAATATATGCCGACTTTGCAAAACACAGGATATAAATATATTTGCCTTGAAACCAATTTTCTTTCAAAACAAAAGAAAATTGTGTTGTTTCAGCTATTTTCCTATCCTACTAATACATATATTTGCCACATAACCAATTCTCTTTTAAAACGAAAAGAAATTGTGTTGTTTCAGCTATTTTCCTATTATACCGTTTCATTTATGATTTCTTATCAGGCAAAGAAGATAACTCGTGATGAGTTTGTTAAAAAGTTGAGATTAACAGTTGGAGATACTTTGTTGAGGACTACAATAATAAAGCTTCAATGCAAGGTATCATTTGTTTGTGTGCTTTTGTTTATCCCCTGGCTTTTCCTTTGCTTTGCTTTTCTCTTCGCTCTTTCATTGCGAAAGTTTTTATACTTGGAGTCATTCTCCAATCTCCATTAAGCGACTTGGACTAGGCATCTGAGGTTGAACTGTGGATGTTTTTATTTGAAGTTTTTCTTATGATTCATTTGTTGAGACCATAATATTCAATCGTTTCAAGTTTATGCAGGGTACTATGAATTCTGTACATGTGAGAATATGTGAAAATTTGATAATGATGATTGGTCTTGGTTGACACTTCTAGCTGCCACAAATAATAGTTTGCTTATATACTTGCCGCTGAACCCACTCGCTCAGTTTAAAAAAACTTTTATGCGCATATGACCATTGTTCATGCATTGCCGTAATACTTCTCTTGGTATTTTGTAAACTTCTCTACGATTGTGATGTCATTCTTGGGTAATTAAACAATATCAATTCATGACTCGTCATTTTTTTCTTGTTAAACTTTGAAATGTTGAGCTTAATGGCAAAAATGGAAATAGGTTAAGGATTCGGATGCATCAAAGTTTTCTCGACTTTAATTATGTCAATGTATTAACTATTTTGAAAAATAGCTTTTAGAAGTAAATTACATTTTCTAGGTAAATAATTTATTTAGTAGATATGAAAAGGTTATTTATTTAATTTGTAATTAATCATTTATTTATTAGTAGCAAATGAATAATTTACTGTAAATGTGCTTCTTATTTCAAATATTCAAGAATCTTGCTAAAATGCTATTTTACAATTTCAAATATTTTAAAAATCTTAGTTTCGTAAAAATGCTATTTTGTACAATTTCCGAATATTTATTTGTTTTAAGTTGGAAATGAGTGTAGTTTTTTTTTTTTAATTTATTTTTTATTTGATCGGTTGTGGTCATTTCCTGAACCTTAACTATGGTGATTAGAAGAGCTAAGAAATGAAATCATGCAATACTTAAAATAATGGTAGGAACTCCGATCTTCAGATGTCACTGTTGGATGCTCTCTACGCGCGGAAGTCATGTTCAAATAGCTAGATTTGGGTTAACAAATGTTGGGACGCGCTTTCTGAGCAAACCGTATCGCACAGGACCCTGCATGGCCTGGGTCCCTTTTTGGCTGGGTGTTTGTCTAGCTAGGCTTGTGATAGCAGTTATCATCTTGTGTTCATGGAGGTCACCATGCCTCAACTCTGCCCTAAGGCAGGGTTAGTCTTAGTAGCAGTTGGATTACCTGATTCCTTTGCTTTATGTCTTTATTTCTTACTTTCCTGCTTTCCTTGATAGGTCCAATAGGCTGAAAAGGGGTGAAAGAAGGGCTTGTTTGCGCCACATGGTTTGATCTTTTGAATGGGCATGTCATATTTCCTACTTAATGTGTTCCTGTATCAGATTCATGTGACCCGTTTTCAGTGTCATCGTAGCCGCTTTATCGTCCTTACCATTTCTTTTGGATTTTTTTTTTCCTTTAAAAATGACGTAGTTTGTGTTTACAGATACCGTGGAATTGCAAGACTGATGCGGAGGCATCAAAGACAAATGTTTAAGGTTCTGGATGCCATTAGTCGTTGGATGGGGTCCTGGTATGATTCCTGTTACAGCTTTCGCTTGCTAGAAATGCGTCGACATGATCTTGTGGATGTTTATGAACTTATGATGTATCTGCTTCAATTACTTTGTAGGTTTTAGTTAATAAGAAACTGAGCAAAGTTTTTTCCTTGCTAGTTATGGTTTATCTATCTAAGCTTCTTAAACTTAGTCCTGGAACTTGTTTGGCCACCCTATTCACATTACTGGGCCTGGTGATTTTTGTTGCTATTTTTTCTGTTGCACAATGCACATTTGATTCGTGTAATGGTTCTCTACCCTTGTATTTTTTTTTTTTAATTAATTTTTTGTTTCCCTTGCTTGTAGTTCTATTGCTATAGATAACGTTTAATGCCAGCCTCATTCTAAATTATGTTTAGAGAGTAACTCTGAATTCCAGTAAATTTTTTTTTTTTTTTGCTTCCTATTTTTCTTTTTAAAATAAAATTATACCCTGAATTGTGTATTAGATAAGGGTAAATATTAGTCGTCGATATTTGGTTCCTCCGTAAACTTTTTTAGGAAATATATATACATACATGTGTGTGTGTGTATTCAAACCAGTGCCGAAGCAGATTAAAATCAGAGAGTAACTTACAATACTTATTTTTAAGAGAAAAAAAACTATTCTGAATTATGTTTCTGGTGAAGAATTTTATGTATTAATAACTTACTTGGCTAAAGAATGAAACAATTGCTGAATTTATAGCCTGGATGATGGGGGCAAAGTTAAAAAAAATGACGGTTGCTTTTGTACGTGGATTTCAATTTAGTTCTCTTAAGATGATTTCATATTAATACGCGAACTCATTCGCTGTCTTGAAAACTTCTAAGCCAAAACTGCGAGGGTAGAGAGTTTTTCCCTTTTTATTTTTTAAAATTATTTGTTTGTTGTTTTATCCTCCTACGGTTGGTAGATGTGAGAGTTGGTAGGAAAGAAGAGAGTGAAGTGATTTTTATCGAGAAAATAGATTTGTTGCTTGTTTTGGGGAGTTAGATGGTGTGCTCTTTTATTTATATTACTTTATTTTCCGTTAATAATATCTGTGTAATTAATTTAATTTTTAAATTAATTTAATTTTTTAATTGATGTGGAATGAAAATATAATTAATATAATGATTTTTTAATTTATACGGTATAAATATATAATCAATATATATATTTTTTATATGTTAAAAGATATTATTGGTGAGATATAAAAGAGACATAATGCGTGACATAATAGTCTTTGTTTTGATTGAGAGACCGACGTCATGCGCTTTTTTTTTTTTTTTTTAAATCCCTCCAAAAGCAAAGAGATGTCAAAGGGAAAACTCGTTCTTAAATAACTAGTTAAACTATAACAGACAAGATTAAGAAAAATCGTGTTTCTTTAATTCACATCTTCTCCTTTGTATGTTACATAAATAGTCTCATCATGCTGCGTGTTTATTATTTGCTATTATTATTTATGTTAAGAAGGATTGAAAGCTTCAAGCAACGTACCTTATTATCGAGAGGTTGGTGTGATTTTCATCATCGAACCCAAAGCATGACACATGAACTCACGATTGAGCAAAATTGTGATGGATGTTCATGAAAACTTACAATCTGCCTAGACGTTTTTAGGTATGCATCATCCTTGTTTTTTTTTTTTGTGTTTTGAGGTCTTGGTGTAATAATGTGATTCTCACTGAAGTTACATTGTGATTTTATAGAATGATGCTTCTGCTTCCATGGTTCTTCATAGGACTTCGGTTGCCGATGCCGTAACTACTCCGACGAAAAAACGATGCCTACGGACTTAAAGGTTCAATCTAAGGTATCGGTTTCCCAGCTTAGGAATGGCTCAAAAGATAGCCGCCATGCCCATTGATGCGAAGAATTAGGCTCTAGCTACTCCAAAATGGGCAGGAGATGAACGTGGCAAGAAAATCATGCATATATATAGCATACCATATTGAGTTCCTTATGAAGATCGAAACCTTGAAGTGAGAGAGATAGATATTGTCGTGTTGGATTCTTGAGAAGAATTGATATACCTAGATATTTTAAAAGGATAATTGAACAAAGAACTTGATAAGAAAAAGTCAGAGATAGAAATTGTCGTTTTGGATTCTTGAGAAGAATTGATAGACCTAGATATTTTAGAAAGATAATTGAACAAAGAGCTTGATAAGAAAAAGTCTTATAAGCCACTCGTAATTGGAAAGATTTCAAGTGGAACAAATCTTAATAATGTCATCTATTTCTTCCTTTCTTTTTTTTTTTTTTTCCTATATATCATTTGCTCCTGCTGGTTTGCTTTCTTGTCTTACTTAATTTTTGGCCTCTTTTTTTTAATGAATTTATTTGTTATTAAAAAAAATAAAAAACTTGATAGCGTAATGTCCATCTTAAGGATACATTACGAATGCATGTTTCATTTTGCTCGTTGTTAAAGAGAAAAAAAAAAAAAAAAATTCTCCAACATTTCTATTTGGGCTTTCAAACACTAAAACCTAAATGGCAACTAAACAAACCAGTCAAATTTAACTTATTGTCACAAAAAGAAGCAACAAAGAAATTCATTGCAAAAATTAAAAGAAACAAAACAGTTCTTCAATACGAAAAGAGACTTGGGGGGGAAGAGCAATAATGAAAATTCCCAGGGATGACAACGAAATTTGGAGGAGTTTGAATTGACTCGCTAGCCGATTGTAGCTTGAAGTGTCCGTGATTATTCCAACCCCATTTTTCATGGAAAAATTATTCCGACTTTGATGCACGGTGTGGAGTCTTTTCGTTTCTTTTCTTGTTTTTCCACTTACGCTCTTTCCTCATCACAAGTTGCATAATTAAATCCAATTAAAATCACATCAAAATAAATTATTTATATAACATAGTTTTTTAAATATAAATATTATAGTTAAAAATCAAATCAGGTATTAAAATTTTTTAAATATAAATATTATAGTTGAAAATCAAATCAGGTATTAACAAACGGATTTGAATATAATTCTATAATAATAATTTTTATGAAATGTAATTAGTCATGTCATTATAAAATTAGATAAATAATTAATATTAAATTAAAAAAATTATAATATTATATAAAATAAACATAATGATTAAATTATAAAATATAACGAGAAATTGAGGAAATATAAAATTATAGAATTCACTTTAAAAGTCAAAATTTTTAATATCTTACAAAAATAGTAGAAAGAAGGAAAAAATATATATATATATATTGGTTGTCGTTTTTCCAAAACAATGGTGGTCCCGGTTGTGGAAATGTTGTCATCGGATGGGTTGGCCGTAATTAATTGTCACTCTCCTCACTGTCTCTCTCTGCTCTTTCTCTTTCTCTCTCTCTGAGTCAAGTAGTCTCCTAGCCAACTGATAAAATTGCATTTCAGCATACATCACATCCTCGCATTTAAAGCCATGAAATTATGAATGAATGATTCATATCAGACTTTATCATACAAACAAGATATAACTCCGAGTCGGTGTCAGTCACGCAAGAGAACGTTTCTGATAACCTTATTTTATTTATTTATTTTTTTTATGCCCCCCACCCACATCTCTTTAGGAATTTTGCAATGTTGCAAGATTGTGTTGTTCACTTCATTCACATCCTTGGGAAGCGAGTACTATTTTTTTTTTTTTTGACATTTAAAAGGGAGGTTTTGCAATAAGAACTATAGTTTTAGTCAATGGATCAATTTTTTTTAAAGTAATTTGATATATAATTGTTCATGTTTAAAAATTCGAGTGTGTGACACAAAATTGTTGCATTCACCGATCATGCCATTGAAAACTTTATGGTGCATTTGGAAACATCTTTTATATTGTATTATATTTGAATGTAATGCAATTTATATTTGGGTACTTTATATGTTATTCAAATACAAATACATTTTATATAAACTACTATTGGTCCATTTATTTTTTTGATTTATTTTTATCAATTATACTCTTTATTTCTCTTTCTCATCAATAACCTAAATTTATATTATATTTGAATACAATGTGAGAAGAACACATCTAAACACATTGTATTCCACAATATTATTTATTTAATACATTGCATAATGAATGTAGTTTTTAAACGAATCATAAATTGACAGCTAAAACTTCAGTCTTTACAACAGTAGAAAAAATAAAGCAATTACTATTATAAAAATATTCAAGGATAATGCTTATTTAAATGCATAATAGTGGTTAGAAAAAAAATTTACTCAAATTACTCTTATCAATAAAGATCTTTGTATATATAAAAATTTTACAACGTTTTAACTAATTGTTGGATTAGTAAATTTTTTCATTTTAATTGGTGGTCGAAGATGGTACCTTTAGAGTTAGGTTTTAGTGAGGAAACTTGACAAGTATTTATATCTCTTTTACTTGGTGGGAGAATTGGATACAAAATCTAGAGTTTACTTGTACATTAGGAGTTGTGTGAAACCCTAAAAGTAATAATGATTCCCTTAAATTGCTCTCTTTTCTCTTTGTACTATATATATATTTTTTTTCTTTTTTTTAACTTGAGACGATGAAATCTAACTCAAAAACTTATATAGTAAAATCATACGAGGAATTACTAATTCATTGTGCATGTAAGTACTTTTGTACTCTATTTTCTAAAAGTACAGTCAAACATAGTTGACTGTTTCTTCAGTTACTAAAAGGAAAAAATAATGAAATAAAAATTTAGAATTTCGTAATAACTTACCATACTTGTTTAGAAACTCTTACAAGAAAAGTCATGTTGTTTTGGCTTGTCTTAGAAGAGTTCTTAAAGTTAAAAGCTCTTTCATATTTTATCTAAACGCCTCAAAAAGCTGTTTTTCCTCCTAAAACGTCAAACATTGACTTTTAAATGTTACGCTAAATGGACCCAACAAGCATTTCGTATTGGTACATCATCCCATGCTTAACATCACCATCCTGCAAAATTGCAAATTATGCAGCTTTGGCAACTAGACAGCAAAGAAATAATAAGTTCCCTTGAACTTCTTGATCCAACAAACATGATGGGCAAGCTAAATGACCACGAGAATCCAATATCCTGATTATCAGTTATTTAGATTTCGAACCTTAAAGCTTCTATTCAAACTATTCTCCTCTTACCTGCTGAACTTTAATTGTTATTTTTATTACAGAAATATCCTTTCATATTAGCTTTCAACAATATACCCGTTCCATCTCGTAACGCAATTTTTTTTGTTTAGTGTTGCCAACACTAATGTCATCAAATAGATATTGTATAGACTAAAATTCTCTCCCTCTTCACACTAAATCAAGCAGCATAAAAGCTTCGAAGTCATTAACTCTGAACACTAATTTCAATATATCTAAGATATGACCATGTATATTTCTGATCATTTATTGTGCTTCTACACTTTGAAGCAAGAAAAAGAAGCCCTAGCTAGAGAAATAGTTTCTCCCGCAATTAAGACAACTCTATGTGCAGTCTATACTTAAAAAGGACCCTAGAGAGTCAAAGTAATTATAATAAAATACTATCATTGAAGTCTTTTTATTTATCCAAAAATGATATTAAATAGCAGTTTTTAATAAATAGTTAAAGTAAATTGTAGGTTATTAAATATTTCAAGTAAAAAGTAAATTTACCAAGTAAAAAACAAATTTACTTAGTAAATACTTAATTTACTAAGCAAACAAAAAATTTACTTCTAGTAAATATATTATTTATGCAATAAATTTGTTATTTATTGTTATTTACTTCAAAAACCCTTCTATTTACTTAAAATTGTTATTTAATTCTTTCTATCTTTATTTATTTATTTATTACCTGTTTTAGAGCAATTTTATTTGGGCCCATGGATAATGATCCACATTATCTCTTACAATTGAGTTAGCTGGTTTTTCTAGCCCATCTATAATTTTGGATAAACTTATGGGAAGAGAAAAGGTATCGTCCTTGTGTGGTGATACACCACTGAGGTTCAATTTCAAAAATGTTCCTCTAGCTTCTTCGGAGGTTGCATCTTCTTTGTTATTATTTTTTTTCCTTTACATACCATCTTTTTTAATATCCTCTTCTGTCTTTGTTTATAAAGGTAGACACGAGTTATAGGTAGAAAAACTATACCTATATATTTGTATATCGATTCTTCCCAATTTCTCTCAAAAGCTAAAGATTTTAAGAGATAGATTCAAAATAATTTTATAATCAAATAATACACAAGAGAAAACTCAACATTTTTTTTTCTTTTTCTAATAAAAAAGGGATTAATGGTGTGTCTTCATGCCCTCACCCATTGTTAATTTATTTAGAAAATGAAAAACAGAAAAGAGAATTAGTTCACACTCTCATTAACTATTCTTAGAGATTCATACATGTTTCTTTATATAATCTCATTATTTTAGAAAACTAATTGTATATGTAAAAAATTAGACCTCTACAATACAACAAAGAGAATTTATCTAGAAATCATCATTTATTGTTATGTCACCGTTATCAACCATCTTCTTCACGAATTTACATAAGTTTTGCAAACTTTTATGCTATGTTAGTATGTTTGTTATGAGTGAAGATAGGAAGGAAAGAAAACATAGGAAAGATTTTAGAATGGAAATTGATAATTTGAGGTGCTTGATAGGATGCAATTATGGATGAAAAGGAAAAAAGGATGGATAAATTTTAATGCGGGTCCCACCTAATTTATTCTTTCCAAATGTGGAAGGATTTTGGAAGAGAAAAAATTGACACCAATTAAAGAAGTAAAATTACATAATTGTCCTTGTTCATCAAAATTCAATATAAAAAGATTGATAACATTTGGGTAAAATAGTAATTTTGTGAAGTAAGTTTCCATTCCTTTGGCTTCACTAACAATACCAAACATGAGAAAGTAAAATCATTTTCTTTCCACTTCTCATACCAAACAACTATAGGGAAAATCAAAATCTTTTCTTTCTTGAAAATTTTCTTTCATCATAGCTTTCCTTTCCCTTCTATTTTCTTTCATTCTTACCAAAATGGAGTTTTATAGTAGAAACATAGCAAATGATGAATTATACAGTATGACATACGCGTACTAATTCATGTAAGATTTGCTCACTTCCCATACAAAGATGCAGTAATGTTTAGAAACATAACCATACACAATAAATCTCCTTCTTCACATATAATTTAAATGTATTAATCGCCAAATAGTCTTTTCCGAAAAGATAATTAAACAGGAATAAAAAGCATCAAATTGTCGTTGGCAGACACGTTGTCGTATTGATTGTTAGATATCCTTCTAAGTAGCAGAATTGGCATATTTGTTTGTCGGTCCATTGGACAGCCACCCACGTGTGTCTGCCGGATCCACTTGAAAATGGTTTCCTACCTGAAGTTTAATATAATCGGAGGATAATGTGTATACATTTACAGACTAAAATAATAGAAAATACTTATTAACAAGAATTAAAAAAATACAAAATTATAATATAATTTGATATATGTACATGCACTAAAAAAAACAAACTTTTAGTCATAACATATTTTATGATATTTTTACTCATAATATTTTCATGTGACTAAATATCACCTTTGATTATAAGATTATTATGACTTACATATATTTAGTTATGACTAAACTTTTAACTACAAAGTTTTAGACTTGGTGTGACTAAAGCTTTTTTCATGACTGATAGTCCTGTGACTAAAAGTTTTAGTCACAAAAAAAATTTTATGACTAATTGCATATTAGTCACAAGGGTTATAACTAAAAATGACATTAGTTACACTAAAAGTGTTGTGACTAAAAGTAATATTTAGTCACACAAAAATGTTGTAACTAAAAATCTTATAATAAAATGTTGTGACTAAAAGTTCAAATTTTTTTTTTTAATAATGGGCTAGAATAATAGAAAATAGTTTTTAAGTATTATCAATGAACTTCACATATAAACATAAGCTGCAACAACATAATATGACAAGTTATTAAATGTAATAAATATTCTAATATCAAGATTTTTTAAATTAAAAATAAATCTAAAAAAGACAACTAAATACAAAAGTCAACTTTTTCTAATATTTTCCTGCAAGATAAAGTTCCAATCGTAGATTAATAGAATGAAACTCGTATAGCTGGTGAGACTCAGCTGGAGCAACAGAGAGAGTAGGGCGCAGGGACGACAATTGTCGAGGGAGGGTGTAGAGAAGCGAAGACGACAATCATCGATGGTTGTGACTACAAGCTAAATATTGTTTATTGGTGCAACAAAGCATTGGACACCAAATCAAATATAGGGGAGAGCACAGAAGCGTCATCATAGATGATCAAAGACTCGTTATAGTATTAATCACTTTGATATTATGATAAAAGTTATAAAGAAAACAAAATGAGGAAGAGGAGCACAAATATTTAAATTATTTTGACAATATGCCTACATGATCTATATTTTAGGAGGAACGAAAAGATTCACTGGTAAGGAGTACTATTAAAGAGTTGTATATGCAAAATACAAGATACACAGTACAGAATCTCATAAATTAACCAATGCTAAATATCCCTAAAGCCAAGAGATTTTCTAAATTGAAAATAAAGACAACTAAATATAAAAGTCAACTCTCAACCACATTATTACTAATTGCCTTATGAAAATTTTTACCATTCCAATTGAAAATTCTGTGTTAGAGCACAATTATAAATCATCATTTTTAATCACATGCTTTTAAGTTATTATAATTTTTTAATATGAAAACAATTGTAATATTATTTGATGATATTTTAGAATTATATCGGTAAGTTATTATTTTTCATATCATAAATAATTCATTTTTTTTTTGTTAAATCAATTTTCTCCTCCTTTAATTTGATGTCTCTTGCTTCTTGTTCTAAATAAGAATTTTCTATTTGGAAAAGTACTTTTGTTTAGGGATTTTTGGATATATTATAATTAGAACTATTGAAATTTGGCCGAAGGGAAGTTATATGCATCTATCCACTTCAATGACAATTACTAACTTGGCAGTGGATGTGCCTCTTTCTCAATTCCGCCAAGGGCATCAAGGCATTTACTAAAGGATAAAGTTGGATGGAGACTGACCATAAAACTAGCTGGAAAAGCAATTGAATAATCTGGGATACTCTTAGGACCATTTTAGATATTCATTCTCAGCTTTTATCCTAGGCAATTAGGGCTAAGATGCGTACCAAAATTAAGACCATATGTGATGTTGGTATCACAAAGTATATCCCTTATATACATTCAATGATGCATACACGAGAACCACACAATTAATTAATATAATATCGGAAATTCAACTATGGGATGCTTTCACTGTGAAATCTTATATATATATAGTAGGAACAAATATATAGAGGAAATCAACACATTCTAACTAAAT
This sequence comes from Antiaris toxicaria, assembly GCA_035233585.1. NCBI lineage: Eukaryota > Viridiplantae > Streptophyta > Magnoliopsida > Rosales > Moraceae > Antiaris > Antiaris toxicaria. The sequence continues at coordinate 11,190,735 of CP141163.1, forward strand.
TGACATCTGTTTGTTAGCAAGTGTTGGTCACACTAAGTTTTCTACTTATAGTATTGATAAAAATAAAATAAACAGATTATATTAATGTTAATAAAAAAAAAAAAACCACCATCACCTTAGGCCAACTGATGAGACCAAAAACAAGCGGAAAGTAATGCCATAAGAAATGGTCAAAACCTTGCATTTGAAAAATTGGAATTTAAGATAGACCTTATTAAATAATACCTTAAATGTAAAACTCACTGGGAACAATCAAGTAAGATAAAAAAAAAAAAAAAATCCACGCTTATCTTAATTATAAGCGAAGAACTATTACAAATTATGGACCTTATCTCAATCAAATAGGGATACGATAAAATGGTAAAGGAACCATATTCTTCCTAATTAAGAAAGAAATAAAATACGGAGAATCTAGTAAAATCTAGAAAAGATGTTAAGCGTATTTTTAGGATTTAGAATGGATGCCGTGCTTTATATTTTTTTTAGTAATATAAAAATTTTATTAAGAAAATAAAAATGTCTAGCAATCTTAAAACATGAAAAACCCTAAAAAGAGAAATATAGCAACAAAGAAACTAATCAAAAATAAGAAAAGACAGAAAAAAAAAAGCAACTCAAGAAAAAAAATCATTAATTTACTCCATCACTAAGTCAATAATTAGATGATCTTCTGAGCTCTTTGTTCAATTTTTTTCATAAAGTACCCAAATTTGCTAACTTGCCCCGAGAACCAGAACCAATAATTTTGCATTCCTTTTTTAGCTATTCATGATCCAAATTGAATAGGACTGAATCCTATGAAATAATTCCTTAAGCTGTACCGAAACAATCATTTTATAAATGTTGATTTAAATTATAAAGTAAAAATCAATGATTACTACGATACAAGCATCCCGTCATAAAATTTCCCTCACTCCACAACCTAAAAAAGAGGACAATTATCTCTCATACCTCCAAAATCCCTAAGACCCTGCTCAAGGTTACGCCTACAAACCACCACATCTTTTTGTCCCCCTCTCCTTTGGAATATATTTATAACTCCCTAACTGAACACTAACGAGTGACTCATCTATATGCCTCCAAAAACATAACGCCTAATATTGACAACACCACAAGGGTTTTCAAGAAGTAGACATTACATAGTGTGCATAAAACTCAATTATACATGCTGAAAGAAAAGGAGAGAGAATTGATCAAATGCCTCCCACATTTGCATATATATATATATATATATAACAAAATGCCCTTTTTGATTGCCACACAAAAGATTTTGGCACCAATTATTTTTCCTTTTTCTTTAGCATTATTTGGGGTTGCATGAATTTAGGATGACGTGATAGTACTAGTGGGGTTACAATAAGAGAGAAAAAGGCATTTGTAATGAAGTGGGGAAACAATGGAAACACCTTGAATGCCGGAGAGAAAGATAAGGACAATATATATAAATATACATAAAATATGCAAATAAATCCTTAATTCGACGGCCCTATAAGTCCGCCAACGTAACACATGTGGATAAATAATGTGAATACGGACATTATTTATGTGATATTATCAATTAATACTTATAATGTTTCAAAAAATAACATCTTATATATAACATTATATAATGTCACATGTATATCAACTGGTAGTTTTATGAGTAAAAAAAAAAAAATCACCAAACCGATGACATCACCAGATAGTAGACAAATAATGAAATATACAAATGTTACTGCCTTCAGTTGATTAGAGTGTGTGTGTATATATAATAATAAAGAAAGGTATGGTTGGTATCAGAAATACAGTGGTATGTATATAGATGGCCCCCTCAGTAGACCAGGCTTGCCCATAAGACGTTGTGAAAACACAAAAAACTACCCAGAATTCTGAGCACAACAGTCTGATCATTCATGTATATGTATATGTCTTTATGTACATATATCAGAATTCTGACCCCTCTCTATAGCTCAGCGAGGCGTCAATCATAAAGCAATAGATTGCTCTATGATTTCGTCTTCTCTTGCCTCGGCTCTTGCGCCCTATTCAAGTGTGTGTCCTCTTTTGCTGTTGAACTCTTAACATCTTTTGACCTCTCTCTCTCTCTTTCTCTCTCTCTCTATATATATATAATATTTATTATATCTGCATGACATTTTTCCCAGCAAAAACGTGCGCCACCGGATCATGAACATGAAAGAATATCTTATTGATAATGAATGGTACATGCCATACCAGTCATATATGGTAATTTTTTGTCATACAAATTGTCTTAGTTTGTGCATATCCGTATATATGATTTTCATGTGGATTAAAAACTAAAGTGCTGACCCTCAGATTTATACAGAGGCATAGTACAATTGTTTTACAGCAGTTTATGTCTAATAAAAAACTTGATTAATATCATTGATAATTATCAATATTATTCTTAAAAGTAATCTTTCTTTTTTCCAGACCGATTATACCAATTAATTATTACTCCGTTTTTCCTTAACCCTAGAATTTAATCTTGAAGATTATTATTCAACATTTACTGAAAAACAATCCCACCAACAACGAATTTTCTTTTTCTTTGAAAGTGCTTTTAAGCTTTTATTTTTTATTTTCTATTTTCCGAACAAGAACTCGTCCTGAAAAATTCAAAAAAGAAATCTCTTTATTCTAAATTTTTCGTTTTAACCTTTTCTCAATAATGAGTCTTTTCCTTTTTCATTTCACAACTACATGCATTAATGCCTGTTATTTTACTTTTTCTTCAAAGTCAACTGATTTATTTTGCCCCAAAAAAACTGGTTTATTATGTTTTTTTTATATTAAACAAAAGTGATCCTATTTTACTTAATTATAACAAATTAAGATAATGGGCAAAATCGGATTTAACTATTTCCAACAGCTACATGATTTTTGTTTTGTGTGCGTGTGTGTGTAACGAAAAGAAAATCCACTGAGTTAAGGAAAAGGAATAATAGTATAATACCCTTTAGCTCCCGCGAGAATCACGCCTTGTGTTGCGCTCTGTTGTAGGCTTAATGCTTTCCTGCCTTTTCTTTTTGGCAGCTTCCTCAATGTCTGTTTTTCTCTCTTCTTGTTTGTCATCCACGTATTATACACAGAAATATAGTACATAGAATTAAATATATAATTTTATCTTATAGTTTTGATAATTGTTCAAATCATGATTCTGTTTTTAGGAAGAGAAAACTATCCAAATAACCATCCTTTTTCATTCAATGTTTAATATGATACAAATTTTTCTTTTTTAACCGATATAACAAAAATTTTATTATAGTTTTGTGTCATATTAGTCTAGCTTTGATATTTATTATATGTTAGTATGATGGTATTTAAATTTGTGTCATTACTTTTCCCTTTTAGAAACTACAAATTATTTTTCAATTTCATCCCTCCCACACTTTGTAGAGATGAAAAAACAAGGATTAAAGACAGAATTTATTTCTAAATATTATCTTTTTCTTTAGACAAAATCTGAACAATAATTTAAACATTTAAAAAATAATAAAAATTCAAGATACTTTCCCCAAACTTTATGTTTTGTTTTAGGTTTTTTATGGTCTTTAAATGTTTAAACTATTTTTTTCATAGACTATCTAGAGATAGTTTTGTCATTTTGTCTCGTTTTTAATTTACGTAGTATGTAAGTGATTATATTGTAATAAGTTTTTCAAATCTAAATAATTCTTTTGTGATTTCTAAAAACAAAGGGATAAATTAATAATTATTAAAACTAAGAGGTATAATAACGTGATATTGAATATCCAAAATTATACATATCTATACACACACATGAACACGTATATTGAATATCCAAAAATTTTTAATTTTGTTGCCAGTTTTAACAAATTTTATTTTTTTAATTAATAGTTTAATTGCAATTGTATGCACAGTATAATTACTGACGGATTCAATATGTATTGGAGTATAAAGTAATATAATGCTATTTTTTGTACTATTTTGTAACAAATATAATATTGATATATTAGAGATGGTCTAACCAGGCTTAGATTATTTTTTATGTTTTAGTATAGTAACCAATATTTGATTCTTTTTTCTTCCTCATAATTTCTTTATCTACATTTTTTGCTTTTTTATTAAATTTTCTTTGTTTTTTAAAGACATTAACTTTATAATTATCAATATCTAGAATATTGATACATATAATTTTTTTCTTAATTGATAAGAGTATTCATCTTAAAAATAAAACAAATGATTGTATGGAAAAAATAAAGTTGAAGCTTTGTGAAACTTTATTTTTAGTCAAATTCAAGAACAAATTTTTGAATGCTTCCAAAATATAAGAACTATACCTGATAATTAAAATATAATGATAAAAATAAATAAAAAATTACTAAACTCTTTATCCATATAATGTCATTGTTTTTTTAATATAAAAAATTTTTTCTTTTTATGTGTCCGCCTGAGAGAAATTTCTGGATTTGTCTCTGGCTATAGTACTACTATACACATGTAGATGACCATTGTAATTCAAGATTTTATTTATCACTTGAGGACATATCTTAAAGATTTTTTTTTTTTTGTGCAACTGGGTAGGTTAGTTTTGGGAGAAAGATGACCATTGTAATTTGAGATTTTATTTATCACTTGAGGACATATCTTAAATTTTTTTTTTGGCAACTGGGTCGGTTAGATTTGGGAGAAAGAAGTAAATAGTAATTTTTATAAAATAATTGAAGTAATAATAGGTTTTAAAAATATTTACTTTAAATATTTTAAAATCTTACTATTTACTTTTTTTTTTTTTGGATAAAAACATCTATTTATTACAATTTCCTGTCAGGAGAGAAAGAAGTAAATATAAATAACCTTTCCTAAATGAATTTTGGAGGCCGGGCCTTGACCATAGTCCATTTTGGTCGTCCTTCATATGGTTGGGTCTGCTTTAGTCTACCTACTAAACCCCCGTCATTTTTTTTTTTGAGAAATGATGGTGTTTATATTAAAAAAAAAGGAAATTTTGGTTAGATAACCCATTTTAATCATTCAATTTAATAGATAGAACTTTATTTATGTAACAAAATGATCGTATAACATTTTTTTAAGTTTGATTAATCAATGATTGATTAAGAAAATTTGTTATTTACATTATGATCAATCAATGATTGACTATTTAAGAAAATTAATTAACTATTTAAGGAAAATGGTATTTTGACAATTTTTTTTAAAATTTTGGTTATTTGTTAAAAAAATTGTTAAGAAAAAGCTAAGGGTCCGTTTGGTGAATGCATTACATTTGCATTACGTTTGAATGTAATGTATTGAATGTAATTTATATTTGAAGGAAAAACATTAGTATTACATTTGAATGCAATGTGTGTTTAGGTAAAAAGTATTTGAATTGTATTTTAATAATAAATATGTGATGTGATGGGTTAAAGCACAGAGAAAAAAAAGAGAGAGAAAGAGAATATATGTTGTGATTAATAAAAGTAATAGAAAAAGTGAAATAATTAATAGTAATTGTATTGTATTTAAAATGTGATGTGATCGGTATTTGAATAAAATACTTTTGTATTTGAATAAAAATTGTATTGCATTTAAATACAATACAAATTAATGCGTATACCAAACACAGCATAAATCCCTCAAAAAAAAAATTCAAGTAAAATTGGGTCGTGGCGGTTCCTCTTATATTGAGCAAGACAGTGACCCATCGCATTGCAGTTGTTGCAAAAATCTGGAAAGTTTTTGTACTCATAATATTGAAAAACAATGACCTTCTCATTCAACCATAGGGAATCAAAATGCAACAAAACTCTAGCATAATGCCCGAACTCACCATAAGAGTTGCCTGACTGATTTTTAAAACAGTGGAATCGCCTGAGTAATTTCAGTCAGGATTCTTGGATTCCAATATTTTTGTCCTAGGTTATGTAGACAAAACCATATATGAGCAGTAACCAGGTAGCGAATGTGTGGATTAAAATCACGGATTTAAGGTTGAAGCTTGAAGATGTCCGACTACATGTACTGGACAACAGTAGACCAAACTTTATTGCGATTTGCCTGACTTAAGAAGTGGATGATGAAGTAGATTTTTGTTCTAGGGAAATAAATTTCTGTGGACTCTTAAGCTACCAAATTTCCTGAAGGCGATTTTTTTTTATATTTAAAATTTTTCATGGAGTGACTCTCTTAGATAATATAAGAATATCAATAATGTGGAAGCCTTATAATTCGACAACCTTCATTGATAAATCATAAATACCTTGTTACTTGATCTTGATGATGTTTCTTGTTTGATTGGCACGAGTTTCTCAACAAGATGTATTGTTGTTATTATGAAATGGCTTTACGTGCACGAGGAAAATGCGAGATTAGAAATTATCGTGATAGGAGCCAAGCCTAGTTTGGTGTGACTAGCCGCGAGAAGCACGAAGGCTGGAGAAGACTCAATGGCAAAGGTGAAACATTGATATTAGACAAGAGAGTCACCGCCAAAACTGGCCACCCTAGGGTTCAAAAGAAAAAAAAAAAAACTATCATCTTGTCATTGTCAAAGGAGGCAGTGACAATAGGTGTAGGAGGTGGAGAGGAGAGATGAGTAGGAGGTGGGGGCATTTTAGAAAATTCATTTTTAAAATGGGTAATTTTATCTTATCCTGAAAAATTTGACCATTCATTTCTTAAGTTGACATTCCCTAACATCAACTATTTACCGCCCTCACCTAAAGACCAATACTAACTAGGGTTAATCAGATTTGTTTTATGGCAATTAGTAAAAACTTCAAATTACTACTGCCCAAAATTTAGGCGGTTTGAGCCATTTTTTAAGTGGATGGTTTAGGTGGTTTGTTGAGCGCCTTGAGTTTTACACTTCTATTTTGTCTATTATAATTAATTTCTCGAAATACATCACATGTTGCCAAAGTAAATACTAAAATGTAAATAAATAAATTACCTGTTAAATCTGTTATCTATGATTAATATTTTAAAAATTTGTTATTTATTTTAATTATTTCCTAAAAATTGCTCTTTACTTCTTTCTCCCTCATTATTATTATATTCTCTAAGCTTACGGCCTAAAAACTCTTGTAGCTAGTTTAATCTCTAAATGAGATTTGACCAACACAACACGTTATACTCTTTCCTTCTCTCTCTCTCTCTCTCTCTCTCTCTTCTTTTTTTATTTGCGTAGAGGAATTTATAGGCCATAAATCTGGTGATAATTACTCGTACTTACAAATTATAACACTGTTTGGCGTGAGTAATTCGCTATTGTACATGTAAATATGCATTAAGGGATGTCCTTTGTGAACATAATTACTTGAATGCAAGCATTCAAAAGAGGATAAACCATTGTCTGTAAAGCTACCCAAAGGAGTATATTTATAAGTTCAAGTAAATGTACGTATAGGCCCACTTATATTGGATTCTCATTTCATTTACACCTTCTAACTTGTGGTGTCTCACTTTTTCTGTGCTAAGCAGTATAATTGTACTATGTTCTTTCTTTCTTTCTTCCCTCCCCATCCTTTTTCTTTTCTTTACAGGAAAAAAAAAAAATCCTTAGGCATCCAAATTTCTAAGGGGTTGCATAAAAACAGAATATCGCCCCGCCCCGCCCCGCCCCGCCCGGCTTCTCTTTGGATATGGGTTTCAACCAGCTCACCATCTTTGTTCGGGTCTGAGAAAAAGAAAATAAAAGAAAGAAAAGAAAACAAAAACCAAATAGATTGAAAAAAAAAAATTAAAATATTTTATAAATGATGAAAATAAAATGTTAAACAAAGTAACTAACTATTAAGAAATCGTGTAGCCTGCTAATATTAAGTACTTGATAGTAGCTAAGGGTAAAAGCATCAAATGAAAGAAAATGCTTGGGAACAACAGACTAGCTACTACATCTATATATATAGATATATATATAAGCATTCATAATTTGCTTTTCTTAATTAGTTGATAGATAAAAGATAAAATCTATTAACATCTTGGGAAAAGTACACGAATTAGAAGGAATATGAAGGAATATAAAGAGAACAATGAATTTTAGTGGGGGCATATAAACATAAAGAAACACAAAACGTATATAACAAGTTAGAAATTAAAGAAATATTTTTTTGTGGGACAGCTTCCCCACTAGACCGAATGTAGGTCGTTTCTGGTAACCGCTCAATAACAAGACAATGACTTATCATGGTTTTCTAAAATCCTTTGTATGCCAAATAACAAAGGTACCAACAATTGTCCAAGGCTACAAAGTTATGTGGTATAGTCAAATCACCTCTTGTTGTATAGTTCATGAAAAGATCAACAAAAAAAAAAAAAAGGGGGATTTTTTGCACTTTAACCTAAGGTAAACTTTGATTGAGTCCGTAATTCTTAAAATGAAAATTATACTCTTTTTGGTGTTACGTTGCATTTAGTTATAACATTACATTTATATTATATTTTAATAAAATACAATTTTATCTAAACGCAAAAGTATTGCATTCACATATCAATTACATCATATTTAAATATAATATAATCACTATTTACTATTATACTTTTTCTATTATAATCATATCACATACTTTCTTTTTCTCTCCCTTTTTTCTATTTATTTTTACCAATTACATCACATACTCAATATTTAAATGCAATTCAAATACTTTTTATCCAAATGCACATTGTATTTGAATGTAATGTATATACTTTTCATCTAAATGCATATTGTATTTAAATATGATATTGTATCCAAACGCACTCTTAATTTTTGTGGCTACAGTAGTAGTTTAATAGTAATCTTACCTTACTTCGTTATAAAATGTCTCAGGTTAAATAAAAAAGACTTAACTTTTGCCATAATTATAATGACAGACATAGCCCAAAACTATTTATCTTAGACACACTTAACTGTCGTGACAAAAATGCCTAGTGTCACTCTTATGGCCACCCCTCTATTAAGTCATTGTAATCTTGACTCCTAATGATCTTTTCTTAACTCATGCTAACTATTTGTCTCAAATGGACATCTCCACACGGAGCGCAATGAGTAGTTTAACATATTTTCTCAACTCATGTGATTAATTTTATCATCAATCTCACTTTTGTCCCTAACTTTTTAAATGCCTCCAATTTAACATTGCTCTATATGCGTGTCGATTTAACAATTTAGTAAGTTGAATGTTAGGAAAAAAAGAAAAAAAAAAAAGGATGGAAAATAGAATGTACAAACATCATTTGGTCATATGACACATGCATCACGTGCTCTTTTCTGTGCTCTTTTCAACACTGAACTGGCAAATAAAAACATCAAAACGAACACA